>QEPC01006333.1:2168478-2186632 GCA_003113815.1 Sphenodon punctatus
CAGTGTTTCCCTGTGTTTGGGGTTTATACATTATTCATTTTAAGCTTGATGTGCATTGTAGACTGTGTTTTCTTCCATCTGATGTTAACCCTGGGAACTCCTTGCTGCTGGGTTATGCCCTGGCTCCGCCTACTGTTGCCCTGGCTTTGCCTACCATTGCCCTGGCTCCGCCCACCGACTCCACCATTCACACCGGTGGAGTGAAGGGGGTGGAAGCCAGAATGGAGGGGGTCAAGGGAGGAGTTGGCGGAGAGGAGGTTGAGGCAATGGGAGTAAACAAACCATTCAAGGAGATTGGAAGCAAAAGGGAGGAGTGATACAAGACAGTAACTAGAGGGTTAAGAGGGATCCAGAGTTGACTTTTTGAGGATGGGGGAGAAAATGGCATATTTAAAGGCAAAGGAAAAGGAGCCAATAGAGAGGGAGAGGTTGATGATGTGCAGGAGGGGAGGGGTGGTGGTGGAGGCAATGGAGGTCAGGAGGCAGGAAGGAATGGAGTCCAGGGGACAAGTGGAGGGGTTGGAGGAGGAGAGCAGGGAGGAGATTTCCTCAAGGGAGGTGGGAGGGAAGGAGGACAGGAGAGAGGTTGGGGGAGGGGGGAGTAGTAGGGAGAGAGGACTTGGAAGCAATTTCCAGGTGGGTCTTGTCAATCTTAGAAGTGAATAAGAGAGCAAGATCCTGAGTGGAGAGGGAAAAGGGAGGAGGAGGACAGGGAGGGTTGAGAAGGGAGTCAAAGGTGGAAAAGAGGTGGAAAGGGTCCCGGAAGCAGGACTTAATGTGGGAGGCATAGTACTACTGTCTAGCGAGGGAGATAGCAGGGTTGAGTGAAGAGAGGCAGAATTTTAAGTGGAGGAAGTCAATGCGGTAGTGGGATCTGCACCAAAGGCATTCCACAGCCCGGGTGCAGGAGCAGAGATGGAGAATGGTGGGGGTGAGCAAGGGTTATGGGAGCAAGCCGGGTGGGAGGAGAGGGGGGCAAGGGAGTCAAGGTTGGAGGCAAGAGAGGAGTTGAAGGTGGAAATGGCAGAATCGGGAGAGGAGGAGGAGAGGACTGAGGGGAGAAGAGGAGAGAGGGAGGAGGCAAAGTCCTGAGGCACAATGGCCTGAAGATTGTGGAAGGGACGGGGAGATGGGGAAGAGGAGGGGGAGCAGTGGGAGAGGTTGAAGGAGGAAGGGAAATGGTCAGATATGGGATGGGGCTCGAAGGAGAGATCAGAGACAGAACAGTTTCTAGAGAACACGAGATCAAGAGAGTGACCATCAGTATGGGTGGGGGAGCTAGTCCAGAGGTGGAGATTAAAGGAGGAGGCTAGGGAGAGGAAGCGGGTGATACCAGGCTGAGAGGGTACATCAACATGAAGGTTGAAGTCACCAAGGATGAGTGTGAGGATGTCATCAGAGAGGAATAAGGTGAGCCAGGACTCGAACTCAGAGAGAAAGGAGGAGAGGGAGCTGGGGTGGTGGTAAATAACAGCAACACGGAGGTAGAGAGGGGAGTAGAGGTGGACAGAGTGAGCCTCAAGGGAGGGGAGGGAGGGAGAGAGAAGGGGGAGGGGTTGAAACTGGTAGGAAGAGGCGATGAGGTGGCCTATGCCCCCACCCCGGCCTTCAGCACGGGGCTGGTGGGAGAAGGAGGGAACTCTGTAGGAGAGGGTGGCTGGGGTGACAGAGTCAGTGGGGGATATCCAGGTTTCAGTAAGGGAGAGAAGGTGGAGGGAGTGAGAGAAGAAAAGATCATGAATATAAGGGGCTTTATTAGCAGAGGAGTAACAGTATCAGAGGGAGCAGGAGAACGGGAGTTGATCAGTGGGGAGACAGGGAATGGGGATAAGATTAGGGGTCGGGGGCGATGGGGTCGGCAGGAGATGGACCCTGAGACAGAGGGGCAGGGGCAAGAAGTGGTGGGGGGAGGAGCAGGGGTGTGGAGACGTGGGGAGAGATGGCAGACTTAGTGGGAGGCAGGAAGAGAGGGGAAAGAAGTAGGGGGAGAAGCAGGTGAGAGGGAATGGGGAGGGAGAGGACAAGGGGAAAGGGGTGTGAGAGAGAAGGACAGGCATCTTGGTGGGTCAATTACAGAGGGATGGGTCTTGCGGTTGTGATGATGGCTGCCTCCACTGTCCCCATCCGCTAATGGCGGTGTGAGGTAGTGCAGAGCTGTGGGTGCCATCCATCTAAAACACGGTGGGGAACCTTTTCCCTCCCGGGGGCCACTTTGAAAGCTTGCACAAGCTCCGAGGGCCGCACAGAAGTTGGGGCGGGGGTGCTTAAGGGATGCACCCAAGGAAAGGAGGGCCCAAATCATGGATCTGTGCCCTGCAACAGTCCCTTAGCTTTGTTTCCATGACCTCATCGCTGCTCCCTTCCCTTGAGCTCAGGTTTTCAGTGATTGGAGGTAAGAACTGGATCCAAGGGCCAGATCCAGGAACAGGGAAGGGGCCACAAACAAACTTGCTGTGGGCCGCATCTGGCCCCCAGGCCTAAGGTTTCCTACCCTGATCTAAAAGCACACACAGTTGCTTGCCAAAACCACCCAGCAAGCCCATGGCCAAGTCTCTTCACTTCACATCTCAAACTTCATCTCCTGGACCACACCATGGTCAAAGGTGGAGAGGACAGCTAGTTTCTCCATCACATAAGTTGTGCCTGGATTCCTCCACGCAATTGGTGACACCTTGATGAAGAAATGAATGATCCCTCAGTGTGAGCTTCCATGCGTGAGCCCCCTTTTGAGCAAAGAAATCAATATCCTATTATTCGGCTGGTTGAGTGCGTTGCCCTGAGTGTATGGCAATGCTGATACCTGTTTATGGCCTAGTCTTTAAGTTAGAGCAGGGATGTGGAACTGGGGGTCAAATGCAGCCCAGGGCTAGTTTTTCTGTTATTCCTTTTCAGTTCCTGGATCTGCCCTCTGGATCTATTTCCTGTCTCCAAGCACTGAAAGAGTGAGTTCAGGGAGAGGGAGCAGAGATGAGGGCATGCACAAAGCTAGGGGATGAATCTATATCCTAAAGCCATGACTTGGTTCCTCTTCTCTCTTCCTCTACCCTTAGCACAACCCTTAAGCGCTGCTCACATGTCCCGTTTTGGGGTATTCCATTTTGGTATTTTTCAAGTTTCTGGTTTTTCAGTGATTTTGCTTTTCCGTCATTTCAGCTGAGTGAAGGAAGCACTGTCAGTTGAGTGAATGTCCTGTAAGGTCCGGAGGGTGAAGGGGTGTGTGTCCAGAACATGGGTGGAATTGGGGATGGGACATAGGGTGAGGAGGATCAAGGATAGAATGGGGAGTTAGGGTTAGGGCTGAGATGAGAGCAAGCATTCCCGTTCCGAAGGGAAATAATAATAATCTTTCTATAGCACCCCACCCCCCCTGCCACGGCACTTGGAGTACTTTACATTCAGCAATTTTAGCACAACTTTTAATCCTCACAATAACCCTGTGAGGTAGATTAGGCTAAAAGAATAATGCAGCTGGCCCAATGTCATCTAATGAGTTTCTGGATAAAGTGTCCCTCCCAGTCCAAATACCACACACTTAGTCATTACAACACACCGGCTTCCCAGGGTCCCTCCCAGTCCAAATACCACAAAGTTAGTCATTACAACACACCGGCTTTCTGAAATACCATGATTTCAGGAGTGCTTAAAAGTACATCATCAGTTTCTGGCAATGCTGTGATTCTGCTGTTTTTTACATCATTTTCATCACTTTCTGGGACTTTGTCACTTTCTGGGAATTTTATGGCAGATTTACAGCGGTTTTACAGCACTTTTGGCAATTTACAGCACTTCCATGTTACTTCGCCGTCAAGTTTCCATCGCCACAGTCCCTGGGGAGCGCACACGGGTTACACATGTGGCTTGGGACTGGCCCGTGACAGCCCTGTTGAACGTGCAAAAAATATCGGGAAATGGAGAAAACAGTGGGAAAGCTGGTAAGGTTCCATGTCGAGCAGATCTTGTCGAATGCCCTGCTTACGATGGAAACAGCATTCACTGAAATGTTTCGTTTCGGATCTAGTTAGGATCAGGGCTCGGAGTGGGAGACAAACAGGAAGGAGAAACAAAACTAAAGACTGAAGGCAATGGCTAGAGGGGAGGCAGGACTGAGAATAAGGCAAAAACAACAGCAAGAACTGGGAAAAACGGAAGGAAGGTACAGCAGCAGTAGAGGAGTAAGAAAGAGTTGCTTCACCCAGCTTTCTACTTCTACTGGTCAGGCTTGTATCCTAGCTAGCAGCCAACCAGGAAGCTGCAACACATGCAGGGGGCCCCTTGGGGGAGTGGCCAGGGGTGGTCACATGGTGATATCTGTCCCACCCTGGGGAGGGGAGGACTTCCTCTGGCTGGGTATACTCCAGCCATGGGGAAAAAATGTCCCCATGGACTCCCCCACCCATGGAGGGAGGGCGTGGGGAGTGATGTGCAGCCACTTGGCCACGTTCCTGATGTTGCCCTTTCCGTCCCCGCCATGTAGGACAGCCATGACTGCTTATTACAGACAGCCATGGCTCGCAGCCATGGCAACCTCCCTGACATCGGTAGGAGTCAGGCTGGGAACACATGTTCCTGCCTGGCTCACCCACTCTTGCTCAGCCGGGCAGCAGCTGGATGCGGGCTGTGGGCCCGGCTCGTACCGGGCCAACATTTCCTGCCTTGCTCCTACCTGGCTGGGATAGGAACTGGGCCCACAATGTCTAGTGAGTTGCAAACAGATGCCCTGTCATGATGCTGGTCCAGCTGGGCCAATCTGAACCAAACCAGGCCAGTGTCATGTATGTTTTTACTCTAGGACTGCAACATGGAGAAGCAGTGGCCTCGCAGACCCGGACAGTACTCCAAGAACCCTAGGGGTGATGGTTCAAGACCCTGGTCCTGAATAGTACCAGCAATTGTAATAATGCATCTATTGATGTAGCTAGGGTGTACGTGTCATTTTCATTACTACAAAAACCACAACGAAAATGGTCATTTTCATTTTTGTTATTGCAATAACGAAAATGACAACCGAGAATAATGATAATGACAACTGAGAATAACGATAACATTGTTATCATTGTCGTTATTATTAGTGCTATGGCAGTTTGGTTTTGGAGGGAAAATGTGGAGAGGGAATGAGGGAGCAGACATCTCGGAGCCCTAAACAGGGTTGAACTCTTGAACTGTGCCTGTGTTGGGAGGGGCGAGCAGCTCAGCAGTATCTGATGGCTGTACCACTGGCCAATGAGCAGCGCAAGCAGGCCCCAGCAGTCTCATGGCACTCTGTGATTGCTCAATGCCTGCTGCCTCCCACAACCAATCAGGGGACTCTGGGGGAGGACACTGCAACCCTTTATAATGGGAGGGCCAGGATTTTTCTCTCCATTCTGTGAGAGCTCTGCTTGTCAGGTTGCGTTTACAGAACTGTGGTGCTTGCATCCTCCCTAGTCCTCATTGTATTACCAATACCTTTCCTTCCTCATACCCTACATTTTACCTTCTCCCTTTCCCTGCCCTTCTCGCCCCTGCACATTATATATAGATAGGTAGTGTAGATGTAGATATAGATCTTTATTATAAACATATAGATTAGAATAGTTATATAGATAATTGATTCAATAATAGTTTCTTCCCCTGTCTGCCTTAGATTTAATAGATATTAGTTGCACATGGGAATTGATAACAATACCAAAAATAAAACCTTCATTTGAAACGGTACCGATAACGAAAACAACGTTGTTGTTAACGATAACAAAAACAACATTTTTGAATAACGAAAATGAAAAACAAAAACAACACGGGGGCCTGGTGCACACCCCTCGATGTAACAGAAATACCAAAAGGGATTGAAATAACGTACCGGCAAGCACTCCCGAAAGGTCGGTATTTCCTTTTGGAGTGAGCCTCAGCCCTACCCACTACCAGTTTCAGTACGGGTTTCACGCTTTAGGCTAACTGCATGAGTTAGACTAGATAGTCCTCAGCATCTCCTTGGACACTACGATTTTATGATTGTATAATTATTGCACGGAATCCCTTGTTATTTTCCTAGACTCCTGGACACTTTTCTTCTCTAGAGTCATTCCCTTTTTCCGACAAAGGGTACATTGTGTGAATGAAATGTAGGCAATTGGCCTTAAAAAAAGATAACAACCAGAAAGTCTGAATTAGTTAAGTATGCACTGGGGAGGCTTTGTAAATCTAATTAGAGATAATTAAAAATACTCTGAGGCAATCAATCAAAGCCCAGTTGAATACTCCGGGACCACTCACAGGTTCCTGCAAGATGAATTAGTCCTCCCTGGGAGCTTATTTTGGATGTAGATTTATATTTTTAAAACAAAAAAAGTTTTACCTTATTTGAACATTGTGCTATTAATAGCATTATTAAAACAAAAATTCTAGTGAGCGAGAAAATAGGTTGCTTGAGGGGATGAGCAGATAACCGAAAGCAGATAACTGATTGGATGAGCTAGCATCTTCCCTGCCCCAACTTTGGGATAACTGCTCTTGAAGCAGAGTTTCCTCCAACGTCATTTCAATTTAAAGCAATATGGTTTGAGGTTAGAGTGAAAACGAGCACCCACAAAAAAGAGTATACCTAATTTTCTGGTGCCAGTTAATTAATTAGGTTTATTGTTCTGACCCTTAGGCCATGACAAATTAAACACCAATTACAAACAAACAGAAAACAGTTATCAAATAATTTACAATACATAATCATTATCTAAAAATGTTTTTAACCATACCGTGAACATATTGCCAAACAGGTATCGGTAATTAAATAGAATCTAGAATTAACCATATGGGTACCCCCCTTAATTTGACTGCCTGTGCTCTCAATCTTGTTGCCACAGAGGCAACTGCCAATATAACCTCTGCCTTCTTATCGGCAAACAAAACCCCCAACAATCAGAGATTTGACCAAGTCCGACATAAACTCAATTTTACAAAAAGACTTTCCCAAGGTTTTGCGTATAAAGGACAGGATTGTATATAATGAGCTAGATCCTCCATCTGATCAGCCCCGTACATACGTTCAGCATAAGCAATACCTCCATAGCGTCCCTGAAGTACTTCACTGCACATAGTCTGAAATCTCAGAGCAGTATAAGTCTTTCGTAAGATCGCGTTTTGCAACTCTGCCAAATATATTGCACCTTTTGTGCTTGGCAACCAAAATCTGTACCAGGGGAAACTTTTGACACTACAGCTTGAGCTCTCTTCTGCTGGAATTCGATATCTTCTAATCTACGTTTAATGATGCTAACAGCTTCTTTATATGTGAGAAGGGTTATAAAGTTAGGAGAAAACCCTAGATGTTTCAGTTCTTGAATGATCCCCTCCACCAGGGGTCTTTATTCTGCCAAAAGTCATCCAACTTCTTGACTAAGCAGCATCCTGGCAGAGATAGTGGGTCAGAGTGAAAATTCTTTAACCAAAAAATTAGTTGAAGACCTTGAATTCTAGAGACCAGAGACCTCATCCTCATCTCAAGTCTCACGATGGCAGGGATTTATTTCTGGTACCTGAATGAAACCAAATATTTTGGGTGATTTTCAGTGCCTGAACCGGTTTTCGATCAGGTACCCAAAATACCCAAACACTGACAACCAGTATACCAAAATACCAATTTTGTACTGATTTTGTCCTGGATTTGGAGATTTTTCAGGAAATTTTGGTATTTCATTATATCAGTTGTTGGGATGTCAGTAGTTTAGTATACCAACTGTCGGTATTTCGAGTACTCAAATGGTGTTCAGGTACTGATTTGAATATCCAAAATGGTATCCCAAAATGTGGGTATTACCGATGAGTACCAAATCAGGTCGTATTCACACCTGCGGCGGTGGCGGAAGAGCAAAGACACAGCAGCGGGAAAGAGTCAGATGATCGATGAAGAGCCGGTGCAAATGGGGATCTGCTGCGGCTTCCTTCACGCGGGAAGGCTTTTGCACCCTGACATGCGCGAAGGAAGCCGTGGCAGGTCCCCGTTCTCACCAGTTCTTCTTCTGCCATCGGGCTCCTCCTCGCTGCCACGTCTTCCCTCCCAGGTTTCGCCGCTGCCGTCACACGGCATCGGGTGTGAATGCGGCCACAGGGACCTGTTTCAGCTCTATTTTTTAATTATGATTCTTTGCAGGGGGGAAGGAGATGTGAGAGAGGTTAATTATTTGCATCACTAAGAAATCACACCCTGAGAATATTGAATGCTCAGCAGCATCTAGAGCCAGTGCTCTTTAACCCAACATTATGTTGTGAGCATGAGTCCTAGACAGAAGGCTGCTATTGCAAAACCACATGTTTACAGGGTCCCGTGACAGACTTTTGAGATTTAAAAAGATCACATCAGCTCTTCTGTTTCCTTAAACCCGTCTGCCTGTATTTAGACTCTTAGCTGCCCTACCAGGGCTGCTCCAGCTATGCACCCCCACATCCACCCATGTTTAGCCCTGCCTGAGTCCATTTTAAATGGACCCGGCAGCTGCTGATGTCCACAGTCTGCCTATGCAGCACCCTCCTCCCCCACACCATAGAGTTGTGGGTGGAATGCCAGATGCCCTACGCTGTCACCTGCAACTCTATGGTGTTGCCTAGGGCAACCCCCAGTTGAGAGTGGAGTTGGAGCAGCTGTTTGCTGAGCCGATGGTCCTCAGCTCTGCCTTGGACCAGTGACCCGGGTTTAGCCGGCCAGCTTTACTGGTTGTGTGCCCCAGAGCAAGGCAGCCTGATTTGCCTCCACATCTGGCGGTGCTACTTTTAAATGGCTGGGCCACCCAAGGAGTGCAGCAAAGCAGAAGCTGGGCTCCTGTCCATCTAAAAACACCCATAGTGTCATCAGCCGGTGGCATGAAGAAGCTACATTGCTGATTCACGCCCAGGGTCCTGACAAAGTCCTATGTTGCTGCAAGATTGGATTTCCCAAAAGGCACAGGAGGTAGCCTGGATGACTCCCAAAATGTGTGCTTTTAAGTCAGCAGATAATGCCGTACAAATGGAGCTGAAATGGGCAACTGATTTGGTACCCATGGGTAATACCTACATTTTTGGATAGCGGAGTCAGTACCCAATACCTTTTTGAGTACCTGGAAAACCGAAATGTATGAGTTTTTTGGTTTTCCGATACCCCAAATCCTGAAAAAGTACACACACACACCCAAAAAAATCAGGGATGAGACGTAAAAAAAAAAATCTGGAAGAAAACTGTATGTTGGTATTTTGGTATGTCGATATTTCGGGTACCTGATCGGGCACCATTTTGGGTGCTGAAAATTACCCCAAATTCTTGCATCAAATTGGGTACTGCAAACTCAACTGATATACCCATTTTTGGTCCCTTTTAAAAGAGACACACCCACTCATGCCACACAGTGGACATGGATTGGTGTAGCCCATTTGAAAGCAGCGGTGGGTGGGTGGCCGGCCGGCCGTGCATGCGTGCACTCTCCCCCGAAACACGCACCTCCACCCATTTCCACCCACTACCCCCACATGGAGCAGCCGGCAAGAACGCAGGTTGCTCTGTGCGGGGGGATGGGTGTGTGCCTGTCTGCACCTGCCCACACCGCCCCCGCAGCGGTGCGACCCCAGACCACCCTGTTGGGGCGGTCTATTTCAAACTGCCTTTGTGAGTGCCCATTGTTGCCCTACGTGCAAAGCTGCTACCCAACTGGGGTAGAGCATAAACTAAACTAGTGCCCTCTCAGAAAAGTGGTCATCCAAAGCCTAGGGCTTCCTATCATGGGCTGGTTGAAGTGGTCTAAGCTCTCTTAAAGGGCCAAAGTCCAGTTCCCAGAAATTGCATCCAGCTCCAGAACCGGTGCATCCAGAATTCATTCTCAGCCCAGCCACCAATTTCTCTGCCCTGACTCTTCAGTAAAAGCACTGAGAGCAGCTCTAGGCATTCAGTGAAAGCTCTGGCTGTTGCTGTCTCGGCAGCTAATCACCCAAGCTGCTGCTGTCTAGCAGGTTTTCATGTCGGATGATGAGGGGCACTTTGCCATATTGATTATACTACTGAGGGGGATTGAAAGCAGCTAAGTGCTAATTACAGATAAGGGCTTTGCTGCCTGAGTGCTGCATGTCTCAGCAGATGGAGCAAGGCAAGGCTGAGACCCAAGATCCCTGCTGTTGATTCTTCTCCTCCATATGATTTAGGACTGGTTCAAAACAGTCCTTTCTTTCTTGTTGTCAGAACAGTTGCACAAAATCGGAATTCCAATCAAGCGATTTACGCCTGCGCATGTGGCGGCGGCCATATGGTGCATGCCAATATGGAGGCGGCCATCACAGCACGGCCATTTTGCGTGTGCGCACTACGACCAAACTTTTTCTAGTTGATCCAACAAAACAGCAATCAGCACAATTGTTCATTCTGTACCGACTAGCGGCCTTCTCCCAAAATGGCGGCAACGCTGCAGGTGCCATTTTGGAAAAGGGTGTGCATGCGCACAAGGGCCCTGGTGGTCTTTTGAGCATGTGCAGGGTTTTTATTTATTTTTAAAAAAAATATTTTAAAATGAAAATGGATGAAATCAAATGGCTATCCTTTGCTTGTTCATACATTTTTGTATCCTTAGTTACGAAACCAAATGGGGATCCATTCATTTCTGTTAACGAATACAAATGATATGAATGAATTCTCCTATGAAATACCCAATAGAATTGCCCACCCCTGTGAGATACCTACATGTCTTAAGCAAGTGAACTGCAATCTCTGGGGAAAGGCAGGGTCATGAGCCAAGCTGCTGAGGAGGGAAATTCCTTCCCAACCCATGAAATGGTGATGATTAGTCAGACCCTGATTGTGCAAACAAGGCCCACAACTCTGCCATGTGAGATCCAATTCTCTGCACCTGCAGTGCCCGGTTCATGAATAAGGCTGTAGCGGAATATCGCAGCGGTAGCTATTTCTGGCGGAAACAGTGTTTCCGCAATTAGTGGAACGGCATGGCAAAGGCTTTCATTCCGCTAGTTTCATTCCACGGTTCCGCGGTTCCGCTTATTTAATTCCGCTACTTAGTGGAATCGTGGAAACATGACATTTTAGCTATTTCCGCAATTCTGCCAGCGCCACAAAATAGCGGAATAGCGGTTTTCTGCAATTTCCGTAATTTTCCCGCAATTTTTCCGCAATTCCGCGATTTGCAGAATTCCGGCGGAATTAGCGGAATATCTGCAGAAAAGTCACAGTGTGGTGTGGGCAATTCCGAAATGGCGGAACGGAATCGCGGCGCGGTAACAGCTGCTGCCGCATCAGCCCTATTCATGAACTGTTCCCTCTCCAGCCACAACCATCCGAGGCGTCACAGGAAAATGCGTGGGAAATCAGGATACTTGGGAGGAGAAAACATTCTTCCTGATCTCTGCAGGCCACTCGCGGAAGCATCAGATCAACAGCCTAGATCTGAAAGAGGATCCCCGGGAAAATGGGCACCCCATCAAATTTGAGATGCCCAGATCAACCTGGTCACATCTGTGCACCTATCGGTGCCTGAGTGTGACCCGATGGGCTATCCGTGGGCTCCCGAGCCTGACTCAGCTGCTCCTTCGTCTGCTGCTCCCAGTTATCCTTCCAGCCCAGTTACTGCTCAACTGAGGGCACATTCCCACATACAGAAAATCAGCGCTTGTTTCTTCCCCCCGCATTATTTAATGCTGTGGGAAAGTCTCCACGCGTTTAATTTGCTGTAATTGCATTTGTTCATTAAACGCATGAGAGGGCAGCGAAAACCTACCTTTACAGAAGCGCATGTCCAAAGACCCGCGTGGCTCCTGCTGTAAGAATGCTGTGCTGCATTCTCCTTGCGCATGTGGGCGGAACTCCTCTCTTCACTTCTGGTTTCCCCCTCAGCTGCTTATGGAGCCGCTGCCTCCTTACCCGCATGGAGTCGCCGCTGCTGCCTCCTTCCCTGCATGATGCAGGTCAGTCAGAATGTCACTAGCGCATTCTGTAAAGTAGCTTGAATGCGCTAGTGACATGCTGGTGTGAATGAATGTAGGCACATTTTTAAATTGCCTGCATTCACAAACACCAGCGTGTTTCTGTATGTGGGAATGCGCTCTGAGCCATAATGGGGGTGTGGGGTGGTTTCATGCACCGGAAGAGGCCTTCATTAGGCCTCTTTTGGAGTGCCCAACCCAAGCACACCCGTGCCTCCTGATTCAGCTGAGCAGCAGCTGGGTCAGGAGGAGCAGCGAGAGCAGGAGTGCAGCTGGGGAAGTGAGTCAGCTAGCGGAATGTGCAAGGGCAGGAGCCTCCCAGAAAGTCCTGCATTTTAGAGTTCAACAGAGATAAATGTAAAGTTCTTGACATTTAGGTAAGAAAAAATGTAATGTACAAATACAGGATGGGGGAAACCTGGCTTAGCAGCAATACATGCAAAAAGGATCTGGGGATGGTAGCTGATCACAAATTCAACATGAGTCAGCAGTGTGATGCAGCTGCAAAAAAGACTAATGCAATTTTTGGCTGCATTAACAGAAACATCGTTTCCAAGTCACAAGAAGTAATAGTTCCACTCTATTCTGTAAGCTGCCCAGAGCTGCCTGTGGCAGGATGGGCGGGGCAAAAAAATTAATCTAAAATAAATAAATAAATATACATTCTTCACTGGTGGAATACTGCGTCCAGTTCTGGGCACCGCACTTTAAGAAGGATATCGACAAATTGGATTGGGTTCAGAGGAGGGCAACAAAGATGTTCAGGATTCTGAAAACCAAGTTCTATGAGGAAAGGTTGAAGGAGCTGGATGTGTTTGAAGAGAAGTCTAAGGGGATACAATGGGTGTTTTCAGATGTGACGGGGCCGGTTGGCCCCGTCACGAAGTCAATAAAATGATCCCCTGCCAGGATGACCCCGTCACGCCGTAACAGACGTGCCGGGGAATCCCGGTGGGGAATCGGGGAGGGGGCGGGGCCGCACGGCGCAACGTGCGGCCGCATGGCCCCGCCCCCTTCACGCTCACTGCCGCCCACCCTCTGGGGAGACGGGCGGAATTGGCCCTGCCACCCTCTGGGGAAATGGGCGGGTGGTGGGGCCAATTCCGCTGCAGCGTCTGGCTGAATTCGCCACAGCCCTGACTCCCGCCGGTGAGTCCGGGCCGTGGCGACTGACCAGATGTTACTTTTCTTTGATCCCTGCCAGGATTCATTTTCACCACGCTTCCCGGGGAATTGGTGCAGCTAGCCCGGGAAGCGTGGTTGAAAATAACCCCATGTGGGGCTTGAGCGTGGCAAACATCTGGCGGCTGCCAAACAGACATGTGAGTCACAGTGACCACAGGTGGGTATTCACCGTGGTTCACTGTGATCTTGTAACGTCTGAAAATACCCAGTGATATCAGTCTTCCACTACCTGAAAGGTTGTCTCAGAGAGGAAGGCAAAGACTTGGGATATTTTCAGACATTACGAGATCACGCTTAACCACAGTGAACCACGGTCAATCCCGCAGCGGGGCCACAGCACCCTGAACGTCTGTTCGGCGGCGGCCAGATGTTCACCATGGTCAAATCCCACATGGGGTCAATTTCAACCATGCTTCCGGGGCTCGCTGCCGGACAATCTCTGGAAGCGTGGTCAAAGAGATCCCCAGCGGGAAGCAATAAAAAGTAATGTCTGGCTGGCGATCACGGCCCAGAATCCTCGGCGGGATTCCGGGTCGTGGTCAAACCGGCTGGGTGCTGCGGCTGCATTAGCCGCGGTACCTGCCTGTATCCCCAGAGGGCGGGCGGCGTGGGAGCGTGGGGGGGTGGGGCCGTGCGGCCGCACGTTTTGCCGTCCAGCCCTGCCCCCTCCCCGATTCCCCGCCGGGATCAGCCGGCACGTCTAGTTGGGCCATTCTTTGACCCCGGGGGGTGGTTATTTCATTCACGCCCGCCGGGGAGTCACTGGAACAAATCGGGACGGTGTAACGTCTGAAATCACCCTTGTTCTCTCTAGCCTCTGAAGGCAAGACTAGAAAGAAAGACCTCAAATTACAAGAAAGCAGATTTTGGTTAAACATTAGGAAGAACTTCCTAATGGTAAAAGCTGTTTGACAGTGTGATAAATTGCTTAGGGAGGTGGCAGGGTCTCTTTCTCTGGATATTTTCAAACAGAGACTGGACGGCCATCTGTCGGGGATGTTGTAGCTGTGGATTTCCTACGTTGAGTGGGGGATTGGACTAGATGGCCTCTGATGTCCCTNTCACTAGCGCATTCTGTAAAGTAGCTTGAATGCGCTAGTGACATGCTGGTGTGAATGAATGTAGGCACATTTTTAAATTGCCTGCATTCACAAACACCAGCGTGTTTCTGTATGTGGGAATGCGCTCTGAGCCATAATGGGGGTGTGGGGTGGTTTCATGCACCGGAAGAGGCCTTCATTAGGCCTCTTTTGGAGTGCCCAACCCAAGCACACCCGTGCCTCCTGATTCAGCTGAGCAGCAGCTGGGTCAGGAGGAGCAGCGAGAGCAGGAGTGCAGCTGGGGAAGTGAGTCAGCTAGCGGAATGTGCAAGGGCAGGAGCCTCCCAGAAAGTCCTGCATTTTAGAGTTCAACAGAGATAAATGTAAAGTTCTTGACATTTAGGTAAGAAAAAATGTAATGTACAAATACAGGATGGGGGAAACCTGGCTTAGCAGCAATACATGCAAAAAGGATCTGGGGATGGTAGCTGATCACAAATTCAACATGAGTCAGCAGTGTGATGCAGCTGCAAAAAAGACTAATGCAATTTTTGGCTGCATTAACAGAAACATCGTTTCCAAGTCACAAGAAGTAATAGTTCCACTCTATTCTGTAAGCTGCCCAGAGCTGCCTGTGGCAGGATGGGCGGGGCAAAAAAATTAATCTAAAATAAATAAATAAATACACATTCTTCACTGGTGGAATACTGCGTCCAGTTCTGGGCACCGCACTTTAAGAAGGATATCGACAAATTGGATTGGGTTCAGAGGAGGGCAACAAAGATGTTCAGGATTCTGAAAACCAAGTTCTATGAGGAAAGGTTGAAGGAGCTGGATGTGTTTGAAGAGAAGTCTAAGGGGATACAATGGGTGTTTTCAGATGTGACGGGGCCGGTTGGCCCCGTCACGAAGTCAATAAAATGATCCCCTGCCAGGATGACCCCGTCACGCCGTAACAGACGTGCCGGGGAATCCCGGTGGGGAATCGGGGAGGGGGCGGGGCCGCACGGCGCAACGTGCGGCCGCATGGCCCCGCCCCCTTCACGCTCACTGCCGCCCACCCTCTGGGGAGACGGGCGGAATTGGCCCTGCCACCCTCTGGGGAAATGGGCGGGTGGTGGGGCCAATTCCGCTGCAGCGTCTGGCTGAATTCGCCACAGCCCTGACTCCCGCCGGTGAGTCCGGGCCGTGGCGACTGACCAGATGTTACTTTTCTTTGATCCCTGCCAGGATTCATTTTCACCACGCTTCCCGGGGAATTGGTGCAGCTAGCCCGGGAAGCGTGGTTGAAAATAACCCCATGTGGGGCTTGAGCGTGGCAAACATCTGGCGGCTGCCAAACAGACATGTGAGTCACAGTGACCACAGGTGGGTATTCACCGTGGTTCACTGTGATCTTGTAACGTCTGAAAATACCCAGTGATATCAGTCTTCCACTACCTGAAAGGTTGTCTCAGAGAGGAAGGCAAAGACTTGGGATATTTTCAGACATTACGAGATCACGCTTAACCACAGTGAACCACGGTCAATCCCGCAGCGGGGCCACAGCACCCTGAACGTCTGTTCGGCGGCGGCCAGATGTTCACCATGGTCAAATCCCACATGGGGTCAATTTCAACCATGCTTCCGGGGCTCGCTGCCGGACAATCTCTGGAAGCGTGGTCAAAGAGATCCCCAGCGGGAAGCAATAAAAAGTAATGTCTGGCTGGCGATCACGGCCCAGAATCCTCGGCGGGATTCCGGGTCGTGGTCAAACCGGCTGGGTGCTGCGGCTGCATTAGCCGCGGTACCTGCCTGTATCCCCAGAGGGCGGGCGGCGTGGGAGCGTGGGGGGGTGGGGCCGTGCGGCCGCACGTTTTGCCGTCCAGCCCTGCCCCCTCCCCGATTCCCCGCCGGGATCAGCCGGCACGTCTAGTTGGGCCATTCTTTGACCCCGGGGGGTGGTTATTTCATTCACGCCCGCCGGGGAGTCACTGGAACAAATCGGGACGGTGTAACGTCTGAAATCACCCTTGTTCTCTCTAGCCTCTGAAGGCAAGACTAGAAAGAAAGACCTCAAATTACAAGAAAGCAGATTTTGGTTAAACATTAGGAAGAACTTCCTAATGGTAAAAGCTGTTTGACAGTGTGATAAATTGCTTAGGGAGGTGGCAGGGTCTCTTTCTCTGGATATTTTCAAACAGAGACTGGACGGCCATCTGTCGGGGATGTTGTAGCTGTGGATTTCCTACGTTGAGTGGGGGATTGGACTAGATGGCCTCTGATGTCCCTTCCAGCTCTAGTATTCTATTAATCTGGCCACCTGATGGAGGCTGGGTAAACCCATTGAGTAGGGCTGAAATCCCAATTCTGAAAACTTTCAAATTCTTCCAAACTTGACCATTTTTTTCCCGATTTTATTTTTTTTTTTGGCAAAAAGGAAAATAGCTTTTCATTTCAGCTATAGGGCTGAAATTTTGTTTCCAACATGTTTTGATTTCCGCAAAAATTGACCATTCCGTTTCAGCAATTTTTTTCACAAGAAGGAAAATAGCTTTTCATTTCAGCTCTGCCATCGAGTGCTCGCGGGGGAGGGGGGGAGGGGGAGGGTGGTGCCACAAAATGTGGGCGTTACCCACAGGGAGCAAATGTACCATCCTCTCCACCCCAACAACAGCCTCCTTACAATGATAGTTCAGAATCAATCAGGCTCCATTTTAAAATAAGAAAGTCATTTTGCTTCACAACTCTTCTTGGAAGGCTTTTCCAGGACTTCACTTCTTTGATAGGTTATGAGTATCCACCCACAAAAATGGGTATATCCATCAACACAAAAGACCGGGGCCCATGCAGGATCTTGGCCATGGTGCCCTTCATTCTCCACCATTGTCCATACACACAGGATCTGGGTGTCTTCCCTGGCTAGTAGGCACAGCCCTTTCCAGCCAGGTATCAAACCCAACAGTCCCTTTGCTCTGTTTCTGGCTTGGCTCCTGGCTCAGTGGTACACCCTGTACCCTGCAGTTAGAGCCTCTCCTAAGGGGGCTAGTCACAGCCCCTCCTAAAGCCAGTGAGTGAGGCAGAGTCCTCCCTGGTTCTATGCCTATGCCATCTCCTCTCTCCTGAGCTCCAGGCTCCAGACTCACCTGTTCCTCAGTTAGCTTGACCCATCACTAACACAGCTGGGGAACCATAGACACTGTCCTACACCGCCACAGTGCCTGTTCCTGCCCAGCTGGTACTAACTCAGGCCAGCACTGACATTATTTAAAGGGCCAGGCTCTCTTAACTAGCCTGCCCTGCTGCAGGCCCCATTTCAAGATTTTGGAGGTGGTAATTTGGGGTATTCAAAAAAATTGTAGCAGGTTGTTGGGTTTTTTTTAGTACTCAAATGGTATTTAGTAGGGGTGGGCATATCAGTATCCAATAAGTCTGATACACCCGATAATCAGGTGTATCAGATTAATCCAATATTTACCGGTATCAGTATACCGGATTTTTAACATTGGTCGCCTTACCGGGTTTTTTACATTGCGGCCATTGAAGTCAATGGGAGTGGGAGCCAGCCAAGCCTCCTCCAGGAGTGAATTCCACAGCACAGGGGCGACCACAGAAAAAGATCTAACATCGGTGGCCACCCGCCTCGCCCGGGGAACCTCCAAAAAGGCTCCCACGGATAATCTCAAGGGTCGCAGGGGCACATGGGGAGTGAGGCGGTCCCGCAGATAAGCAGGGCCCAGCCCGTGAAGGACTCTAAAGGTTAAAAACAGAACCTGGAACCTGGCCCAGTGCTTTATAGGCAGCCAGTGCAGAGCCCAGAGCACTGGTATCATGTGCTCCCTGCGACCCACCACTGTCAGGAGATGGGCTGCGGCATTCTGCACCAGCTGCAGCCTTCGGACCAGCTTCTCGGGCAGCCCCACGTAAAGTGCGTTGAAGTAGTCCAGCCTCGAGGTGATGAAGGCATGGATGACAGTGGTGAGGTCAGAGTCTGAGAGATATGGCCGAAGCCGCCGGACAAGATGTAACTG
>QEPC01006333.1:2190491-2202697 GCA_003113815.1 Sphenodon punctatus
GGGGGGTTGTGAAAGCGCCGTGCATGTCTGTTTGCTTGTATCCAGATGTTCACCACAGTCAAACGCAGCCCGGAGTGAAGTTAACCATGATCCGTGAGGTCGGGGTGGGAGGAGGTCCAGAAGTGTGGTGAATGGTCACCACGGCAGGGGTGAATGAAAAGTAACTTCTGAATGGAAACCCACAGCCGCGGTGGAAGGAATTGACCCAAACCAGAGTTCATTCTGGGGCTCGAACCGTGGTCCACGTCTCCACTGCATGTCTGTTGTGTTCCCCCAGCCCATGTTCTCCCTGATTGCCCCCGGGAGGTGGTCACGATCCTGTCACTTCTGTTGGGGCTGCACGTGTCACCAGAACCCGTGGTGAATCCGTTCACCCCAGGGTGGGATTAACTGTGGTGAATTGGAACGTGTCACTTCTGAAATCATCCATAGACTATACAAATGTGCCCATACTAAATTAACATAGATAATATACTCTTGACCTCTGTGTAATTGTCCTGCAGTAAAATACACAATCTAGAATTATTAACCCTAGCTCTTTGGCAGAACTTGAGTGCGGGAAACTCTTGACCCCTGAGAAATTGTCCCACAATAGGATACATGATCTCTAATTTACCCTAGCACTTTTAACAGAGCTAGAGGCAGGAGCAGGCTCTTAACCCCTAGGTGATTATCCCACAGTAAAGTATTATTATTATTATTATTATTAAAGTACACAATTTAAAGTTAACCCTAGCTCTTTAACAGAGTTTAAGTGTGGAAGACTGTTGACCCCTGAAATATTATCCCTCA
The DNA here is from genome assembly GCA_003113815.1 of Sphenodon punctatus. Taxonomy (NCBI): domain Eukaryota; kingdom Metazoa; phylum Chordata; class Lepidosauria; order Sphenodontia; family Sphenodontidae; genus Sphenodon; species Sphenodon punctatus. The sequence continues at coordinate 2,191,284 of QEPC01006333.1, forward strand.
ATAATTAGATACACGATTTCTAATTAACCCTAGCTCTTTAACGGGGCTAGAATGAGGGGATCTCTTGGTTCCTGGATAATTGTCCCACAATAGGTTATAAAAACTTACAAAAATTTATTGTAGCAAAAAATAATTATCTACAGGGACACTTATTGATTCTGAGGTTACCAGATGCTGACCTAAGGCATGCCGACTGCCAAAGTAATAAATACTGCTCCACATCTGGCAGTATCCTCTCCTAGGGTTTCACAATGGATATTTTCAGGCGTGACGGGGCTGATTGGCCCCAGCACGGAATCACCCCATTGATTCCCCGCCGGAGCCACCGCGTAATTTTATTTATTTATTTTATTTTGTAAATTTATACCCCGCCCCTCCTGCAATGCAGCTCGGGGCGGCTTCCAATGGGCGAATAGACGTAGTGGCCGATCCCAGCGGGGAATCTTTGGGGGGTAGGGCTGCGTGGCACAATGTGCAGCCGCATAGCCCCCCACACACACACGCTGCCCCGGCCGCCCGCCCTCCAAGAGACGGGAGGGTGCCGCAGCCAATACGGCTGCAGCAGCCACCCGCATTGACCATGGCCCAAAATCCCGCTGTGGATTCCGGGCCATGGTCTTGGGACAGACGTTACGGTCCCCTTCATCATGGGGGGGAATCTCATTCATCATGCAAATGGGGCCGGTCCCACCGGGACCGCTGATAGCATGGTGAATGTGATTCCCCTCCGTGATTCACGGGGGTGAACATCTGGGGGGGAACTTCCGTTCCCCCCAACAGATGTTCCATGATCACGATCACCATGTGGGGATTCACTGTGGTTGACCGTGATTACGTAACGTCTGAAAATACCCAATGATAGATCATCTGATTTCCCTAGCAGCCTACACCTCTTAGTAGCCAGAGCATGGGCCAAATTTGCTACCTTAACTGTAATTTTGATACTGGGATTAGCCAGCAGATAAGATAATTTAAAATGTATGTCCGAGTATGTTTTCCCTTTCATGAGAGGATTCAGATATTTGGAATGAATTTTGGCAAGAAGTGGACAAGCAAATAAATACTGAGTGTTTTTACACACACATTTCTCCTGCATGTTTGCTGTTGCATCCAGAACTTTCTTTGTGTCTAAATCACTCACCCAGATCTTAAACATCTGGCTCTTTGAACTTCTGCATATTACTTCTCCCAGAACTTTTGTCTGTAAAAAGTTCTCCTGGTAAACTGCTTTGCTCCAGGCAGCTGTGGTCACTGGGTTTCCATGGCAGCCTGTCACATCTACAGCTGCGGCTACTTTAGGCTGCCTCAGGGCAGTGTGTGTGTGAAAAATGCATCTGGGAAGTGCCTCAGGGAAGTGTGTGTGTGTGAAAAATGCATCTGGAACTTACTGTGGACTTGTAAACCCAGAAGATTGAAAAATCCAGAACTTTAAGGTGTGTGTAAAAATGGCCAATATGGTAGGTCCTCCACCTGGAGATTACAAGAAAAGACTCTCAATTCATAGGGGATAGCATTGTTCCTGTCCTCAAGCACTTTAGATGGCATCATTTGGAATCTTAAAAGGGTTAAATTCCTTTGGATTGTATTTTAATTAATTAATTAATTAATTGTAACATTTTCTACCTCGCCCCTCCTGCCACAGGCAACTCGGGGCAGCTTACAAATACTAAATAGCAAAACATCAATAAAAAACCATAAAAGGAAGCAAAAAAATCACATCCCACCCCACCATGTATAGTTGCTTAAGGAAACGAGATAGAATTCGCATTTTGTTGCCCTTCTCTCTACCTTTTCTAGTTCCGCTATGTCTTTTTTGAGATTCGCATTGGTGGATCATTTTAATTTTGCCTTACCAGGGGGCAACCTGAGCTGTCTGAATGGATGACAGGTCTGCCTGGATATAAATATCCCTTAAGCAGTCCCTAATAATTGTTCTAGCTCGCTATCTGGGGAAAACCAAGAAAAAATTATAAGAAAAACCAAGTGAACAGAGCAATCTATTCAGGGTATTTTCAGCCGTTACGGGCCGTTTGGCCCACCATGCTGAATACTCAACCAGGATCTCTCTCCAATCCTGGTCTGCGATGAAGCCAGCCGTTCTTTAGACGTGCTGGCTCCATCATGATGGGCAATCTCATTGGGGGCGGGGCTGGGTGGCATGACGTGCGGCCGCACAGCCCTGCCCCCCCCCCGCGCTCCCAAGGCCGTCCACACTCGGGGAGGCGGGTGGGCGGGTGCAGCAGCCAATGCAGCCGCTGCGCCTGATCCCATACTGTGGTCGGGGCCACAATCCATGATAGGAGAAGGTAACAGACGTTACTTTTGGCCCATCCTGGATCATGGCCAATCTAACCATGATTCTGGACCTCAGGCCGGCCAGAGGTCCAGAACCATGGTTAGCTTTGATCCCCACCAGAAATTCACTGTGGTGAACATCTGGCAGGGATCAAACAGACATTACTGCAATCGCTGCCACCACACGGAATCCACTGGGATTCACTGTGGTGAGCAGCGATTTCGTAACATCTGAAATGTCCATGTCCTGGATGACCCGCGTTCACACTGCTCAGCCCGACATAAACAGAGTAATCTATCCTCTGTCATGACCATTAGCCATTGCCAATAGGTGAAAACACATAATCTGACATAAGAACATAAGAAGTGCCATACTGGGTCAGACCAATGGTCCATCGAGTCCAGCATCCTGTCTCTGATGGTGGCCAGTCATGGGGGTCTGGGAGAAGCACCCAACAGGTCACCATGCTATCCATTCCCTGTGAGTCATCCCGGGGCTCCCGACAGTAAAGGGTTTTGTTCCCCAATCCTAGCTGGCTAATAGCTGCTAATGGAACTGTCTTCCAGAAACTTGTCCAAACCTCTCTTAAACTCAGCTCTAGTACTGGCCTTGACTACCTCACCTGGCAGTAAATTCCACAACCTAATTGTACACTGAGTGAAAAAATACTTTCTTTTGTCTGTTTTTACCCTGCCAGTTTCATGGAGTGTCCCATAGTTGTAGGGTAAATAACCGTTCCCTGTTTACAAGTTCCACACCACTCATGTTTTTATAAACCGCTATCATATCTCCTCTCAGCCGTCTCTTTTCCAAGCTGAAGAGCCCCAACCTATCAGTCCTCTCCTCATACGGGTGCTGTTCCATGACCTGGATAATTTTTGTTGCCCTTCTCTGTACCTTTTCTAGTTCCACTATGTCTTTTTTTAAGATGAGGCGACCAGAACTGCACACAATATTCGAGGTGCGGTCGCACCATTGATTTGTATAGAGGCATTATGACCTCCTCAGTTTTGTTTTCTGTTCCCTTGCAAATAATTCCTAACATTCTATTTGCTTTTTTGACCACTGTGGCACACTGGGCTGAGGATTTCAGTGTATTGTCCACAATCACTCCCAGATCCTTTTCCTGAGTGGTAACTCCTAGCTTAGTACCCAGCATTGTGTACTCATAATTTGGATTATTTTTCCCAATGTGCATCACTTTGCACTTGTCCACATTAAATCTCATCTGCCATTTAGATGCCCAGGCACCCAGTCTTGTAAGATCTTGCTGCAGCTCCTCACAGTCTGCTCGTGTTCTGACTACTCTGAATAACTTGGTGTCATCTGCAAATTTGATCACCTCACTCTTAACACCCTTTTCCAGATCATTAATGAATACATTGAAAAGAACTGGTCCCAGTACAGATCCTTGGGGCACACCACTTTTTACATCCCTCCATTGTGAAAACTGGCCATTTAGTCCCACTCTTTGCTTCCTATCCTTTAACCAGTTACCAATCCATAGCAAAACACTACCTCCTATCCCATGACTTTTTAATTTTCTCAAGAGTCGTTTATGTGGGACCTTATCAAAAGCTTTCTGGAAATCCAGGTACACTATATCTGCTGGGTCTCCCCTGTCCACATGCTTGTTTACGCCCTCAAAGAATTCCAAGAGATTAGTGAGGCATGACTTCCCTTTGCTAAATCCATGCTGACTCTTTGCCATTAAGCCATGTTTATCAATATGCCCAGTGATTCTGTTCTTAATGATAGTTTCCACCATTTTGCCCGGCACAGACGTCAAGCTTACCGGTCTGTAGTTTCCAGGATCACCTCTGGAACCCTTTTTAAATATTGGGGTTACATTTGCCACCCTCCAGTCCTCAGGTACAGTGCCAGATGCCAACGTTAGGTTACAAATTACTACTAGTTGGTTTGCAATTTCACATTTGATTTCCTTCAGAACTCTGGGGTGAATACCATCTGGCCCTGGTGATTTGTTCATATTAAGCTTGTCAATTTGCTCTAGAACCTCCTCCAGGGTCACACTGATTTGTGACAGTTCATCCAATTCATCACCTACAAAGTAGGGTTCCTTATATTCCAATGGAAGAATGCCTGTTTCAGTTCCTAACATCTAGGTCTCTTAGATTGTAAGCCCTTTGCAGTAGGGACCTGATCTGTAAATGCTAACTGTACAGTGCCAGGTACAGTGCTTTCACTATATAAATAAATTATATTATTATTATTAATAATACATTGGGTGAGGGGGCGGGGTAGGGTGGGGGAGGTGGGGTTTGGGAGGGAGGGTGTGTTTTTATTACCTGTTTTAAAATGTGTAGATTTATTTTTAAATGTTTTATTATTGAAATTTTTTGTGCATGTTGTTCGCCACCCAGAGCTGCCTTTGGGCAGGAGGGGCGGAATCTAAGTTTTGAATAAATAAAAAAATTATACCCAAGACTTGGCTGCTGAATTGTAGGGATGTGCAGCCAGTACATCATTTGTGCTCGTTTTTGGATTTATTTACAAAAAAATCCCTTCATTTTCAGGGGGTTTCATAAACAAAACCATTCACCTTTGGGTGGTTTTTTAATTGTTTTTTTATTGTTGCTTAATTGTATTAAAAATAATTTAAAAAAAATAAAAATCTTTGCACATGCGCAAAATGGCCACTGATCGATTCTGCACACGTGCAGCCGCTTTTTAAAATGGTACTAACGCTGCCAGTGCCATTTTGGAAAGAGGCACAAAGTATGCACAAAGGAGGCCATTTTGTGCATGCACAGTGATTTTTTTAAAAAAATATTATTTATTATTATTAATAAAAATAATAATAATAATAATAATTAATAATAAATAATGCTACTGAACCCACTTTCCTTTCTAGCAGCACACTGGATGAAACCGTTACCAGGCCTATCCTATCTCTACGTTCTCTCCAAATCAGCCATCTGAAAGCGCACACTTTTTTTTTTGCTATTCATTCCCATGAAATCGCTGCCGGGGCAGTGGGCAGAAATATAATTGGGGGAGAAGCACCAGGCTGCCTCATTACCCTCGGCCCATCCAATTGCTTTCTAATTGCTTCCATGCTGACAGCCCTTAAGGTGCCTCTCTGCTTTCGCCGGCGTCCTAGGAAACCCAAAAGCCAGCTGCACAGATGAGCGAGTGTTTTCCTTGTCTGTAATTGCTGCTAAATGGCAAATTTGTTAAAACATTCCATGCCTGACAAATCAAGGGCATTTTTCATCTTGTAACTCTGCAGCAGTTCGAGCTGTTCCTTGCGCTGGGAATGATTGCTAATCTGCCAGCCAGAACCACCAAGGAGGGTTGACAAGGGGGCAGGGGAGGGAGAGAGAGACCTTTGGTTAGGCTGTTGAGAAGAGGCAGGGAAATGCTTGTCTGATTAGAAGTCCATTTATTCAGCTCTTCTGGAAGACATCTTTGTACTTCTTTCATGGACAGGTGGTTTGGTTTCTACAAGTCTTTGAATGGTCCATATCATGATGATTGACAGGGAAGGCACTAATTGTTAACTCTGTTCCCATGTTGCTGTATCCCTGTGTTGGAGGCAGTGCTTGTTTCCAGTGACAGCGAGTGAAAACAGGCATGATGCTAACCACCCTTTAACCACTCTTGGTGGTCATTTATGCATGTTTCAGGGCTGCATAGGGCACCAATAAAGCCCTGCAACATGCATAAATAACCACCAAAGGTGGTTAAAGGGTGGTTAGCGTCATGCCTGTTTTCACCCAATGTCTCTTGCCCTGTTTGCTCATAGAAAATGGGCTTCTTGTAACTGGTGGAAAGAGTTGAGGTTTTCCTTTCAGTTCTGTTCCTACCTCTGCCACTAACTCACTGAGTGACAATGGTCAAATTACTTTTACTCTGTGTGGTTTCATTTCCCACAGCGGGATGAGAAATTTCACACTGGTTTTTTTGGCTATAATCCAAACATTGTTGTGCTTCTGAAAGATTTTGCTGGAACTTTTTTGCAATGCATCTGTGATGCTCTCTAAATTGCAATGCTCCTGGCTATGGAAATACTCCTACTCCTCATTATAAATAATAATCATAATAATGATAATGAATAAGCACAATGGAACTGTTGTAGAACTGCTTGATGCATAGCTCCACTAAATAGTTGTTGTTTTTTAAAAAGGAACAAATACAGATATATGACCAAATCAAAGTAACAAATGCACAAGTATTGAATGTCTGGATGAAGACGGTTTGAATATTTGGTAGAGTAACTGAATATGCAAACAATTTATGCAAATATGGTATGTCATATTTGTTTAATCTCCAGTAAATATCCTAGACCGGGCTGGAGGTTATTGCCTCCCAAGTCATTGTCCATGGGGTCAAAGTATGTGTGAATGTGCCAGGCAGTCAGAGTTCTTTGTGGTCTATTTGAGATTCCTATAATCCTTACCCCATCCTAGATCCTAACTAGGGCTGAAATAAGAATCCCGCACATTCTTGCAAGAATGCGTGAGCTTCTCTCAGCTGCACATGAAATTTCATGAGATTCTTGTGCAGATTCTTCGTGCTCTTAAAAAACCCTCTACGCATGTGTCCAATAGCTGCTGGGGACCACGCATGTGCCGAAACGGCCACGTTGGCGCAGTGCCGGTTTTCACCCATGAACGTTTTGCACGAGAACAGGTCGCGAATCAGCCAATTCGTTCTTGCATATCTCAGCGAGGAGCTGATTCTCAGAGAGATTTAGCTCTAATCCTGACCCAGTGCCCCAATCTCCACTGATCCAATGATGTGTACTCATGTACCCTTGGATGTGGTCCTAAATTCCAGGTGAATGCTTTACTTTGGCTATGGGCCACAGGAGTCTACGGACCTTTTCAAATGGGCCACAGCTGGGAGGTGGCAGCGTGGGGGTGCGCCGCTGTGAGGGCAGTGGGGGGGGGGGAACGGGTGCACACCCATCCCCCCCCATATTCCTCTGCATCCCCACACATGCCCCTGCACAGAGCAACTGGCATTGTTGCCAGTTACTCCATGATGTGGGGGTGATGAGTGGAGGTGAGTGGGGATGTGTGGTACACGAGAGAGCACACGCACACCCACCCACCGGTCACGGCTATGCAAATGACACACAGCCATGCATGCCCACGCGTGGACATGTGTGGGTGCGTCTCCCTTGAAAAGGGCCTAGATGCCGGTACGGACTCTCCCCACAGGAGACTACCAGATTGGGTCAGATCGATGGTCCAGCTACCCCACCCAGTGTCCTGTCTCTGACAGTGGCCAGTACTGAATTATTCCAGGGAAATGTACAAAACCAGGTCTGGCCCTGAGCCTTTTGACATTCCGGCGGGCTTGTAAAACCTGGCTGTTCACCCAGGCCTTTGGGGGCGGGGGGTTAGAGTTCTGACACTTCCCTTCCTTTTATTTCTATTTTATTTTTCCCAACCCTGTTTTGGGTTACATTGTTGTGTTTTTAAGGGTTTTTAAAAATTGTTATTTTTATGAGCGTTTTGTTGAATTGTACATCGCCCTGGGATGCCGTAGGCATGGGGGGGTGACTAAAAAAATGTTTTAAATAAATAAATATAAATAAATATATATAGAGAGAGATCCATTCACACATTCACAGCTTCTGGTGGCCAAGAGTGGTGTTGAAATGGGTGGAGGGCTATCCAGGAAATGGCCACACGTGGGGATTGAGGCACTGGGTCAGGATTAGGGATGGGGATAAGGGATGAAAATAGGAAAAGGGGTAACAGGACTGAGGGAGAAGACCATGATCAGGGACTGGAGTCAAGGAATAAACAGCAGAGCAAAGTCCTGGGGGCAGGACAGGAAACAGAAAGGAAGTGAGGGTGTGTTGTTCCACACATCTTCCTGGGCCTATTAACAAGCTGTATCTACTGGCCGGCTGTCAACTAGTTAGCTGGGAGGTAGGGCAAGGGCTCGAGGCAGTAAGAAGGGGTGTGGCTAAGACTAGACGGGAAAGCCTTTCAGGGGGTGTGGCTAAGGCTGAGCAGTGGTGCAAGAGCACTGGTCATTGCTCCAGAATCCCTGTGGGCATGATTCCTTACAGTGGGCTTATAATTTGCGGGTATTATTCACATTAGGTTTAACTGAACAATGTCCATGACCAAAAATTGGTACTTACCTTTTATACCTTTTAAAAGGTTTTTGGTTTTCCAGTTTGGTTATTCCACTTTTATGGTGTTTCAGTTGTGGCATTTGGGGCAATTGTGCATTGCGCAATAGCATGAATATTGCCAAAATGATGTAGCCAAAATACTAGGGCTGAAAGAAGATTTTGCAAAAANGAGGCACATCACAGCTGCTTCCCAGGCAGTGCAATCCCACACAACAGATGCATACCAGAGATGCTTCCTGGTGAATTTGCTGTGCCCCCTTCCCTGCCCACTTTCCCTTCCCTGCCATCTTCCTTGACCACTGCTGCCCTCCTCTGCCTCTTTCTGGTCCCTTCCAAGTACCAAGTATACACCTGGGTTCGGAGGATCGGGCCCAAACCTCAGGCCCAATACTTGGAGACTCGGGAATACTCGTATTTGGGGACAGGGCACTCGGTTCAGCCTTCCCACAAATGAAATGGATGACTACTAGGGCTGAAACTCAATCTTGCATATCTCAAAGATCCCATCAAGAACCAGGCTCTCAACAAGATTTTTGAGACTGAGAACAAGCTGAGAATCAGCCATTCTCTACATGTTTCTTGTGATATTCTTGAAAGAAATTAATTAACATTTTGCATGACCGCCATGGCCATTCTGCGCATTCGAAACCCTTTCCAAAGATGACGTGGGTTGCATTGGAGTCATTTTGAAAAAAGACGGATGATTCTGCTCATGTGTAGATTAGCTTCCTTTTCTAAAATGGAACCAAGACAGTCCACACCCTCTTGGAAAGGGGCCGTGCATGTACCAAGCGACCTCAGCAGTCATTTTGCACATGGGCAGAGCGTTTAATTTTTCCGAGAATCTCTTGAGATCTCTAAATGTTAGTGAGGTCTTCTCGAGAACTCACTGCAGGTTCTTGATTCTCTTGAGAATCATTTTGATTCTCATTTCAGCCCTAATACGGTTTGTGTGAATACTCTGCTGAGCAGTATATAACTGCTCAGTAAACACCAGAGCTAAAATGGATACTTGCAAAAATGGTAGTTCTCATCATATCTAGGGTTGACCTAACCTGATCTGTCCTGCCTGACCTGATCTAACTGATGAGGAATCAGATACCATTGAGTGTCTGAGTGATACCTACCTGAATAGGTACTTGTTTCAGCTCATCCCTCCCCTGCTCTCCCTGCAGCTTGCCTGTGGTTTTGGGTGGGGATGAAAGTCCATTTCCAACCAGATCCCATTTTTGATGGGTCCAAATGGTCAGGTTGATGGGTCCAAACTGAAATTGTGAACAAATGATTGTTCTGATATTTGTTCACTGGAACAATTGGAAAAAAAATTGGCTGTTTGTGTATGTGCGAAATGGTGGCGGCTGTATGCATAATGGCGGTGCCGTTTCCGTCGCCACCATTCTGTGCGCGGCCGCACAAAAAGACCAATTGAAAATTTGGATCGATTTGGAATTCCAATCAGAATTTCAGCAACCATCCCATATCGTGGGACTATTCTGTGAAAACAGAAGAGTTGTTTTGATTCAGCTCTGGCTCTGCGTGGGGCAGGGGGGAACATGTCAACAGGAGCATGTGGTGAGTGGTGACAGCACTGTTGAGGTGGCAGACGGTAATCTTCTGGAGTGGCAGGGGGGAAGGGAAATTACAGCAGGTCTGAGGAGGGTGAAGAGAGAAGGGTGCGGGGGAGGTGGCATGGCATGGCCAAGCGGACTGTCCAGACAAACTTTGAGGTTCAGCTCTAGACTGATGTAAACATGAGAACGTTTTAGGAAGTACTCATGATAGTGGTTGCTAAAGCTCTGGGACAGATTTTCCTTGTTTCCTAGCAATGCCCATCTTTTGACTCGGTTGCCACATTGGGCTCTGATGGAAATAATCAGCCTGTCAAGTCTTTCCGTGTTCTGACGGTGTCTGCCCCAAACCAGCTGATCTCCTTGCTTTTCCTTCTAAATTGCTGATGGCTCGCCTCAGGGAACATCATTTCATGCAAGCTAGCAATTTACACCTTGGTGAAATGATTGGGATATTAAAATAACATCATTTCTGCATGGGACCTGATTTGATTTTTAATAAACCTCTGCACCGGCATGGAATGGATTTGCTAGTCATTGTTCGTAACCGAGCCGGGTGACTTACCTGACGGTGAAAAAAATGCATTCAATGAAAGTTCATTCCAATAAAAAATTGAATTCTCCAGGGCTGTGTAAGGGGCTCTTCATGTTTTCTTCCTGTGGTTAATCTAATCAATGAGTTTATTGGTACAAGTGTGTATGGCAAACAACTAATTTTAATGCAAATATTTATTTATTTATTTATTTAACATTTTTATAATGCCCCCTTCTGCCCAATGGCAGCTCTGGGTGGTGCCCCGCATAAAAGAACATCACATAAAAATAGAAAATTCTAAAGGCATAAAATGTATCATATTAAAATATTACATTTGAACACAACAGAGGTCCAAAAACAGAAACTCAGTGCCCTTAAATAAATATAAAACCCTCCCACCGCACTACCCATCCCCCTCACCGAATCCTTTCCAATGATAGTGCAAGACATGGCTCTTCCGCTGGGCTTTTGGTGAGGGAGGCGGGTGGAGGATTGGGAAGGGGAGAGGATTTTTTAGCTCCACCTTGATGCGTCGAGGTGCTTGATGCGTGTGCTTTCTTAGTTTTATATTTGGCCCTTTTCACACAAGCCACGGTGCGGGGGAGGGTGTCCGTGTGCGCCGCGGTCTGTGTGCACCGGGGGGTGTAGATGGGCACACACCCATCTACACCCATCCCCACCCATCCCCACGCACTTCCATTTTTGCCGGTGCCTCCGTGCGTGGGGATGGGTGTGTACGTGTGGGAGCATGCACACCCACTCCCGCGGGATAAGTGTGGCACCCATCCACGCATGAACACCCAGATTTCTGGGTGTTCATGCATGTGTGTTACCCATGTAAAAAGGGTCTTTATTATTTTCTATTTATATTTATTTATTTATAGTTGCATTTAT
>QEPC01006333.1:2209258-2279560 GCA_003113815.1 Sphenodon punctatus
GGGGGGGGGGGGGGAATGTCTGAAAGTGGCCTCTAAGTTCTCTCTCCTCCACGCAACTACCGGCGCTGGCTCAGATTACGACAGACTGGGCTGCAGTTTTGAAAAACGATCAAACAGCTTTCTGTGCCAAGTCTAGTCAGCCTTTTCTGTGGGAGGCCTCCCTGGCTTTCTTGGGACTCGGGAGCTGAGCATTGCAAGCAAGCGCTCATGTTAGTGCCACACGTTGTTATTAGATAGGGCAGGGTAGCCAAATGGTTTGCACTCAAGGACAGGGGATGGATCCACAGCATAGAGCTCTGATCTGAACCCTCCCTTTCCTTCCTCCATCTTGAGCACACCACTGAAGCATCACATTTCCAACTCTTATCCCACCTGCAGAGCATGCATTCATGTTTCAAGTAGTTTACTTAAATCAAAGTACTTACTTAAGTTTACCTGTGGTCATTGGAACATGGCCTAGATGTTACCCTTGTGTTACCCCCTCCTCCCCCGCTACTGTTACTCCTTGGCAGTTATTCCAGGATAAAAACAAGTGCTGCCTTGGGCAAACCAATTCTACCCTTTTCCCCTCCCCACAGCAACGCAAGGACCAACCTGAGGCAGCACAACCAGCCTTACCAGAGGACGATCCAGGGTGACCGCCCCCAGCCCCACACTTTTCTCTATGCCCTTTTCACATGCAGATGCGAGGGTGTGGGTTGGCGCCCGGGGGGATGTCACAGGCAGTGGGTGGGAGTGTGTGCATGCTCCCCCACTCCATCCACCATCCACAGATGAAGCAACGGGTGCCAATGCCTGATGCTCCAGGCATGGAGATGGGTAGAGGTGGATAGGGGTCTGTGGGAACTCACCCCCATGCACTGCTTACCCACTGCGGCCTGTGTGAAAAGGGCCTACTTCTGGGAGGCCTGTAGTGGTTTCCCATTTCACCAGGACTGGGTGTGGGACCTCAAACATGACCACCTCTAGGGCCTCGCAGAGGGCACCCCCAAGAGGCGTGGCCACAGGGAAGAGGGTGGGGTCACCAGGGGCCCCAGATTTTAATTTCATCCTGGGCCCTGCAAATTCTCTGGCTGGCCCTCGTCTCAGGATTGCACTCCTGGGAGTGTGGAGTGTTCTTTTCCCGGATAGTGGGAACAGAAATTACAGGGGCCCTGACCTAGCATTCAGGACACCTCAGAGTGCAAGGCTAGATGGACTATTTGTTTGTCTCAGTATGGACATACTTATGCCCACATTTCTCTTTGTTGGGTGGGAGTTGGCGGGCACTTTCCTGCCTACATGCAACCAACTCTGCTCATCAACTGTTTTATTATTGGAAGCTTTTATTTGCCATTTAATTGCCCTTGAACTATAGTGTTGACCAGCTACCCCTTCCCAAGCACTATATGCCTCTGCAGACACCCCTTGTTATTTAAACAATAATCAGTGGAGGACACTAATCTGAAAGTCTTCCCTCTCTGGCTTCTTCAACTGCTGACAAGAAGCCGCAAGGTATTTTTTGGATTGCCAGATCTCTGTTGTGAGCAGTTTGCAAACAGACAGCAGGGATTATTGATCCAGGACTCCCTTTTCTATTACAACATAAACCTTACAGCTTCCAGCAGGCTGTAAATTAGCTGGCTCCCCTATGGCTGCATTGGGCTGCTTCTTCTGGGCTTACACAAAGAATAATTAAAGTTAGCATAAGCCCTACTGCTCACAATGGGCTTTTAGTACAACACACTTATCTGCATGTAACACTGTGTGAAGGCAAACCTGGGAGCCCCATTTCTTTTCTCTCCTGACACACAACACCTGCTTTGACTTCCTGGTGGTTTGTTGCTGACAATGGCCATTATATAAAGCAGAAACAGAGGGTTTTACAGAACGGATACTTCTTGGCACTGGAAAAATACTCAAGGAAATGTGGTATTGTAATTGTGTTGCTTTCTTATGGGAAATGAGTCCCTGGCTCACTTCCTTGAGGCTGAATACAAGGTACATTAAGACTACTCCTGAAACGGATGCCACAATTATCTGTGATTAATATCTGGTATTCTGGTTAGGGATGTGCGAACAGAATGCGGTTCGGATGTTCGGATGCCATTCGGTCCAGGAGCCAAGTTCAGATTCAGTCGTTCGGTTCGGCGGCATTCGGTTCGGCGGCATTCGCTTCAGCCGAACATTCGGTGGAGTTAGGTATCATATCGGTATCATTTTTATATTTTTATTTATTTATTCATTAAAAATTGGTAATGTAATATTATATATATCTATGCTAACTCTAACTGCTATTAAGTATTCTAAAACCTATGGAACTAAATGGAATATTATCTAATATCTAAAGGCCTAGTCCTACAAACACACTATAAAATATTAAAATGGAATCACTACACACTATCTCTATCTATCTTTATAACTAAGATAAGCTAACTCCTACATCATCTATCTATCTATCTATCTACACAGGGATGGGGGGTGGGGGATACAGACAGCTCACAACAAACAACACAGGGAGGGGTACAAAACTGAAATGAAGCCTAAATCAATCTAATCCTACTCTAAATAAATCCAAAAATAGGGGAAGGGAATCAGGGATGGAAAATATAAAGGGAGGAGGGAAGGATTCAATGGAGGGTAGGGAGAAAGAACACAGAGATAGGTAAAAAATAAAAATAACACCTAAGTCTATCTAATCTAATCTAAATAAATGATACTAGGGAGGTAAATATGTGCGATGGGTGAATTAGGAGGAGGATGGCAATGAATTGGGAGGAACACAAACTGCTGGGAGAGGGAGAGTTCTGAAAACGCCTGCTGTCAGGAACAGTGGCTAGCTCAGAAGGTTTTGGAAGGGGGGAAGGCAATTACTTTTATTACTTGCTGCGCCCGCCTTACCACAAGCCCCATTGGCTCTGGGCAACCTAGGTCCCCTCTCCCCCCCCGTTCCCCATGTCCAATCGCAGACTGTGAAGCCAGTGGTCTGAGGAGAAAAGGGATGGTTATTGGGCAGGCTGGCTGCTACTCCAAGCCTCTCCACCCCTGGTGCCAGGAAGTCTGCTCCTTAGCTGCTTCCCCCTCCCTGGGCCTTCCAGTCATGTTTTTGCCACCTAAACTCATCCGAACTCACCCGAATGGGACCAAACTGTTTGGTTGTTTCTGAGGAGAAAAGGGATGGTTATTGGGCAGGCTGGCTGCTACTCCAAGCCTCTCCACCCCTGGTGCCAGGAAGTCTGCTCCTTAGCTGCTTCCCCCTCCCTGGGCCTTCCAGTCATGTTTTTGCCACCTAAACTCATCCGAACTCACCCGAATGGGACCAAACTGTTTGGTTGTTTCTGACTTCGGATCAAGTTTGGGTTCGATCTGTTCGGGTTTGGTTCGGATGTTCAGTTCGGTCATCTGAACGGACTGAGTTTGGTCCAAATTCCGAACTTCCAAAACGCGTTGGCACATCGCTAATTCCAATTAGCTTGCCAGTTATCCAGCAACTAACTGGTTACTGTAGAGGTTAATTGCCATACTGGTTAGTTACTGGATAACTGGCAAACTAACCGGAATAACAGATATTAAATCACAGATAATAATTTTGGCATCAGTTTCAGGACTACTCAGGTTAGACTTCCTGATGTTTGGTTGCTGACAATGACCATTATATAAAGCAGAAACAGAGGGTTTTACAAAATAGATACTTCTTGGCACTGGGAATAGTAAGGGAAATATGGTATTATAATTGTGTTGCTCCATTTTCACGGATTTTCATAAATGAACATACCGGTTTTGTTTTTCCCCTGTTGATGGTCGCTGGGCTGTTCTGCGCATGCAAAGCCCTTTTCCAAGGTGGTGCTGACAGCATCAGTGTCTTTTGGGGGAAAGGATTTGAATGTGCAAAATGATCCTGTGGCCATTTTGCATGTGCACAGTGAGTTTTAAAATTATTTTTAAAATTAAAAATCTTTTTTATAAATTTAAAATAAAATAAAAAATCTCTGTAAATGTGCAAAATGGCCACTGGGGTTGTTTTGTGCATGCTTACCCTTTTCCAAAATGGCGCTGGCAGCATCGTTGCCATTTTGGGAAAGGGCACATTTTGCACAAGCACATTTTTAAAAAAAAATGAAAATGGATGAGAGCAAAGGTTTTCTTCCTAAGTTACTACCACTACTTATCACTTCTATAGCACAACTAGTCAGATGCAGCATTGTACAGATACACACAACATAAAGACAGTCCCTGCTCCATGGAGCTTACAATCTAATCAAGACACAAAGAGTGATTTCAGATGTGAAATCACCATGGTCTGGGATCCGTTTCGGATTCTGGACAGGAATCAGGCCGGCCGTCCTTTAGACGTGCCAGCCTGATTCCTGCGGCCGCACAGCCCCACCCTCCCGCGCTCCCCTAGCTGCCCGCTCTCCGGTAGACAGGCGGGCTCAGTGACCAATCCGGCTGCTGCGCCTGATCCTGCATCGGGGTCTGGGCCATGGTCTGGAATCGGTGGAGGTAACAGACGTTAATTTCCACCGATTCCGGACCGTGGTCCAGCTAACCAGGATTCTGGACCTCGGGTGGCTGGAGGTCCAGAATTGTGGTCAATGTGTTTCCTGCCGGAGGTTTACCATGGTGAACATCTGGCAGAATGCACTACAGATATTACGGTACCGCAGCCAATACAGAGGGTTCACTGTGGTTGACCGTGGTATTGTAACATCTGAAATTACACAAAGAAATAGACAACTATGTACAAATGAGAGTCTTCCTATAAGTCATGGACTATTGGAGGCAGGTATTCAGTAACTTTATTTCATTTTAAATGGTTGAAATCCAAGGCTATTATATGGATAGGGCATGAGTTCATGATTTAAAAGTGATCTCAAAGAAGTGGGTCTTGAATATGGACAGGGAGGGGGCCTGAGGCACCACCTCAGGAAGTTTGTTTCAAGCATATGGTACAACAAGGTGGAAAGTGCGGGGTCAGGAGTTGGCAATGGAGGAGAAGGGCACAGATAAGAGCATCTTGCCCGATGAGCGGAGGTCATGAGCAGAGGGAGATAAGAGAGGAGAGATACTGAGGAGCTGCAGAGTGAAGACACTTGTAGGTGAATAGGAGGATAAGCTTGAACTGTACGCAGAAGTGGATGGGGAACCAGTGTAGTGACTTGAGGAGAGGGATTACATGGTTGTAACGGTGTGCAAGGAAGGTGAGTCTCACAGCTGAATTTTGAAAAGGCAGTAGTGGTCGAGATAATTTATTTTATTTATTTATTTTCAGACATTTACATCTTCCCATCCTGCCACGGGCAGCTCTGGGTGGCACACAATATCAAACATCAATAACATTTAAAACAACTTTAAAATATACAACAAAGGGAGGAATAAAAGATCCCCAACCACCCACTGCCCTAACCCATTCCCCCCACTCTACCCATCCTCTCCTCCAAAAGCCAGGTGGAACAGCCACGTCTTGCAACAGCGTCAAAACGAGGGGCTATCCAGGGCCAAACAGACCTCCACTGGCAGGGAGTTCCACAGCCGCGGAGCGGCCACTGAGAAGGTCCTCCCCGTCGTGCCCCCTGGCAGACTCAGGGGTCCTCAAGGAGAGCACTCCCTGATGACCGCAGGGTCTGATCCAGGACCCACGGGGTGAGGCAGTCCTGCAAATAGGTTGGACCGAGGCCATTTAGGGCTTTATAGGCAAGCACCAACACCTTGAATCGGGCCCAGAAGACTACAGGCAGCCAGTGCAGAGACTGAAGAACCAGTGTAATATGTTCCTGGTGGCCCAATCCCATGAGGAGAAGGGTCGCCGCGTTCTGCACCGGCAACTGCAGTCTCCAAACCGTCACCAGGGGTAGCCCCACATAGACTCAAGCCTAGAGGTGATGAAGGCATAGATGACGGTGGCCACTGGACAGATCAAAGTCCAAAACATACGACCAAAGCCGATGCACCAGATGTAATTGGCTGAAGGCACTCCTTGCCACAGACTCCACTTAAGCATCAAAGCAGAGTTGTGAGTCAAGGAGCACCCCCAGACTCCGCACCTGGGGAACCAGTGGAGGGCAGACCCCATCAATGATAGGGGATGTTATCCCCACCCCCTTACCCACCAACATCACCTCTGTCTTGTCGGGATTCAGCTTCAGTCGGTTCATCCTCATCCAATCCCCCACAGTTGCTAGGCACCCGTTAAGCACTGTGACTGCCAGGCCTGGGTCTGATGAAAAAGAGAGGTAGAGCTGGGTGTCATCAGCATATTTATGACACCACATGCCAAAACTCTTGACCACATTGCCAAGCGGTTGCATATACACATTGAACAGGAGAGGGGACAAAACAGAACCCTGCGGGACTCCACATGAGAGGTCTCGATGTGATGAAAAATAATCACTGAGTACCACTTGCTGAGTTCTTTTGGCCAATTATTAATTATTATTATTATTATTATTTTATTTTATTATTATTAACAAATATGTGCCAGCAGTGTACCTGGCACTTTACAAAGTAATAAAATAGACACGGTCCCTGCCCCTAGGGCTTACAATCTGAGAGACAGGAGCTGGGGGAGAGACATAGGAAGGGGAACAGAGCGAGAGACAAGGGGTCTAACATTCATGAAGATGTGAGGTCTCAGGTGCACGTACTTGGCTTGGTTACATTGAGAATAACAGCAGGCAGGTCCATGTGGCAAGGATAAGGGTACACAGACCATAGGTACAGGATATAGTGGATCAGCAGGATAAAGGGTCAGACAGAGCAGAGCGAAAAGAGGTGAGTTTTAAGGAGAGATTTGAAGGTATGAAGGGAGGGGGCAAAGCAGATGTGGACAGGCAGGGAGTTCCAGGCATGGGGGGCAGCAAGAGAGAAGGGACGAAGGCAGTTAGGGGAGCAGGGAAGGCATCGAAGGGTGAGAGAAGGGACAGAGGAGGAGCAAAGTGCACGGGCTGGAGTATGGAGGGAGATAAGTGCAGAGAGGTAGGGGAGAGTGAGGTTATGAAGGGCTTTATAGGTGAAGACTAGGAGCTTGTGCCGGATTCGTTCAGGAAGAGGAAGCCAGTGAAGCGAAGAGAGGAGGGGCTGCACATGGTCGAAGTGATGGGCGAGGTGGATGACCCTGGCATCATGAGAGAATGAGCTGAACCAGTCAAGAACTGTACTGCCCACCCCTTCATGGTCCCGCACGTGCGTCACCAACAACTCATGATCAACGGTATCACACACCGCCAACTGCTGTAATAGAATCAGCAGGGTCGAACGGTCCTGATCTAATTCTTGGCAAAGGTCATCAACCAATGCCACAAGTGCAGTCTTGGTGCCATAATCCGGGCGAAACCCTGACTGCAACGAACCATGATAACTGACATGAACTAGATGCTCCTGCAACTGCCGGGCTGCCACCTCCTCAATAACCTTCCCTAAAAAGGGAAGGTTAGAGACCGGCCAATAACTGGCAAGGGAGTCAAAATCAAGCAATGGTTTCTTGAGCAGGGGTTGCACCACTGCCTCTTTAAGGCAGTCCAGTACCCTGCCCTCCCTTAGGGAAGCATTGATCACCATGCCAGCAATGACTCCATCGTCTCCTGGCAGGTCTTAACCAGCCAGGCTGGGAAGGGTCCAGTTCACAACAAGTAACCCTGACAGTCCCAATAAATTCATCCACATCAGCAGGGGTCACCAACTGATACTGATCCCAAAAACAAGGACAAGGTGGGGCTTCCATAACCTCCAATTGCCCTACTGCAGAAAGTGCGACATCAAAACCATGGTGAATCTGAGCAATTTTATCCGTAAAATAATCCACAAACAAGTCACAGTGGGCACTAGATGACTCCAATCCAAGGTGGAGGGAGGCCAGACTGACCAGCCCCTGCACCACCCAGAACAGCTCCGCTGGATGGGATTTAGCAGACACTATAAGGGCAGCAAAGAACTCTTTCTTTGCTGTCCGCATAGCAACGGCATAGGCTCATAAACTCGCTCCGTGCCGCAACCTGTCAGCTCCAGCACATGAACAGCACCACTGTTGCTCCAACCACTTTCCTTCCTGCTTCAGCACCCACAGCTCCTCCGAAAACCAGGGAGACCTGTGTTGCTGCTGCCTGGGAAGAGGATGCCTTGGAGCTATCTGATCAATGGCCTCCGTCAGCAAAATGTTCCACAGCTTGATAAGGCCATCAATGGGACAGTTGTCCACATCAGAGAGTATATCCCCCAAAGCCTCCTGGAACCGCTCCAGTTCCATCAGTCTACAGGGGTGGACCATTAGAATTGGTTCCATGCCCTTCTGGGGCAAATGTGCCCCAGGAGAGGGGCCTGAAGGAGGTAATGGTCCATCCATGACAAGGGCACTGCTGATATCTCCCCCACCAACGGACCCCCCGCCTCAAGACCAATGCAAAACACAAGGTCTAAGGTGTGTCCCCCCTGGTGTGTCGGGCCACTGACCCTTTGGCACAGGCCCATGGTTGCCATGGCGTCCATGAACTCATGCTCCGCACCCCCAATATCGGCACGGATACTGAAGTCCCCCCAAACTATCATTTTTGGGGATCAAAACACTACTTCCGACACCAGATCCACTAGAGCATGTAGGAAGGTTGCTGTACAGGTGGGCACACAGTATACAAGCACCACTCCCAGACTGTCCCCTGCCACATCAAACACCAGATGGAGACCCTCAACACCCATTATGGATTGCACCGGATACCTCAAAGAGCCCAACCCTCCCTAAAAATCATGACTACACCACCACCCCATCCCTCTGACCGTGGTTGATGCTGCGCGGAATACCCAGCTGGAACAAGGTCAGCCAAGATAGGCCCTGACTCAGTGTCCAGCCAGGTTTCTGTGATACACACGAGGTCAGCTGCATGGTCCAGGATCAATTCCTGGACTGTTGTCACATTATTTGCTACCGACCTCGCATTCACCAGCATCCAAACATGGTCAGGGGCCCTCTGATCCATAGCCACCTGCCCTACTACTACAGGGGTGGCATGGGGAACAGATACTAAACACCTGTCCTGCCATCCATCTGAGCTCTAACATACCCCCCCATACAGACCATACCTCCCACGCACCATCACGACCCCAATGGCTGTGTCCCTCCCCCCGCAACCAGCCTAAGCCCCGGCTCCCCCCTCCTAACCCCACCCCTATCTATACTCCCCATCCCCTCACCACCCTACTATATCCCCACCACATAAAATACAAAAAAAACCTGCACCCCCCACCAATCACCTCCCACACTCCCCCCCCTTTAAAAACAAATATCCCCAATACAAACCCTCCCACAGTTTTCTGCTAACAAACAAAGCCCCACACTCCAACCCACCCGGGCCCCATGAAGGGCCCCACCTAAGGGCCCTTTGGCATGGCCCTTAGATGCATGCCTGTGGTGCTGCTGGCAGGCACGCTGCTGAAAAAACCCTTCTGGGCCGGTGCCCCATCCCCAGAAGCCACATGGAAGGTGGTTCATGGTGGTCACTGGTCAGAATCATCCTCTCCTTCTCTCTCACAACGAGCTGGAAGGGGAGGAGTTGCGGTAAGTGTTGTCAGGGCACTCACTTCCTCACAGGAACAGGCAATGCAACATGAGGCAGTGAGCAAGGACTGCTGTGCATGCTGCCTGCTGAAACCTGGAGTCCACAGGATCCACCGGGAGTCCAGCCAGCAGCAGGCCAGGAGGGGGGCACTGGATTCCCATTGTTAGGGGGCAAAGGTCTGGGAGGGAGGGCTTGGGCTTGGGGGGCACTTTGTCTCTCCTTCCAGCCCAACAGCTGAGTTTGAAAGCTGCTCTCACCATATCCCTCACTGCACATGCATGATGTTATTGAGACTCCACATAGACTACAATGGTTTCCCTAACATTAAAACCACGAGATGGAATTTAAAAATTCAAAAACCAGAACCTCGTGGGAAACACCTCTTAATTACAACAGTGCCAATGCAGTCTTTTGAAATTAATTTCTGATACCTCCCCAAAAAAGCTTCTTAAACCGGAAGTAAAAGCATTTTCTCTCCAAGTTTTCAACTGCTATAACTTTTTGATTCTTCTCTGATCTGCATTAAATTTGGCCAGGTTGTACCCCACACCCGAGCAACCCTCTCTGCCATATTTCAGATAAACAGGATAATTGGTACTCATTTTATAAGCAATGGAATGTTCATGGTTTAGAATGGAGAGTGTATGCTGGCCTTAATTATGGAGCGGGCATTGCCACCGCTCCATAATAACCCCTCTGTCCGTAAAAACCAAGATAAAAAATAGGTTTAAGTTTTATTAATACTGTTACATTGCCCTGAAAGGCTTGGGTCACAGGTATCTGAAAGACTGCCTCTTCCCTCATGTCCTGTCACGGCCTCTGAAGTCAGATGAGACTTGAGAGTCACCTTGCAGGTACCATCTGCCCTTGAAATCTTTACAACTAGGACATGCATTGTCAGTGGCTGCCCAACAATTATGGAACTCCCTCCTCTTGGAGGTTCATCTAAGCCCAAGCCTGTTCATCTTCTGGAAACGCGGTAAGACCTTTTTATTTGGTCAGGTATTTGTCAGGAAGGGATACGGTTGACTGGGTTTGGGTGCGGATTGTAAGCCACCCTGAGCCTTGAAGTGAAATGCGGCATACACATTTAAATTAATTAATCAATTGGGAAGGGGTGGGGGTGGGGAAGATGGTCTTTTTCGAATCCCATCCAAATCTGTAGTTCTAGAATTCTATGACCCAGACTTTGTTTCAGTAACAAAGCCCAGTTCTTCATGTAGATTTGATGCTCCGCTTTGCATTCCTGATGTCAGCCAGTTCCTTGACAAGGTTGCTGGTTTATTGTGCAGATGGGCCCTGTACCTCCTGCTGCTGATTACCAGGGAATAAAAGAGATGGGCTTTGTCAATCAATCAATCCCAGATTTCTTTCTGTGAATAAATTGGGCCATGTTTGCCCTTTGGTAAGGAAGGACACGAGCCTAATTTAGCTCTACAAAGCTGCGCAGTGAAACCAAAGATATCCTTGGAGAACAAACTTTTCTACAGAGACACGCGTCTGTTCTCTAATTTAAAAAATCCATCTGCTTGCGTCCTAAGGGAGGCTCTATCTGCCTCCCTTGTTCCTTTCTAATATCTGGCATTATACAAATAAGACTTTGAGGTTTGTATAATTTGTAATATTAAGTCTCTCATTGCCTTAGGGACGCGGTGCTTTAATGAAGCTGTCGTGTGCCATTTTGACAGGCTTCCTTTCGTAATGGTCCAGTTATTGTTTTTTTTCCAAACATGGTCCTAATTGCCAATTTGCATGATGAAACATATGATAGGCCACTCTGTTTATTAGGCAGACGTCTAAACAAAACACATGCAGAATGATATGACCACAAAGGCAAGGAATGATACGCAAGGGCAATAATGAAGGGTAAATGTCTGGATTACAGTAGTCAAAGAAAACTGCATGGCATTCAGGGTACAGTTTTCTGACTGAAAGGGCTTGTTTTTCATTGGAAAGAAGCATTTCTCTGAAAATGAACATCTTCATCTAAAAGCAGGGTTGCTGCCCCGAAGTTATGGAGCTCCCTTTCCCCAGAGGTCCGACAGAGCCCGAATCTGAGCATTTTCCGGAGACAGTGTAAAAGATTTCTCTTTGGCCCTTTTCAAGTGGGCCTCTGTGGGTGGGGGGATGGGTGTGCGTTGGCAACGAGCAGAGGTGGGCATGCGCCCATTCCCACCTCAACCCAGCTTCATTCACAGAGCAACTGGCATTGTTCCCATGTGCCCCTCTCCCCCACCACCGGCGGTGACCCGCGACATTCCTACGGCTGCTCCCATCTACCCACACACGTGTGCGAGGGGGGGCACCCGTTTGAAAAGGTCCTTTAGCGAAGCATTGGCCGGTAGGGCTAAGGGTTGAGGTGGGAGGGTTTATTTAATTTATTTATTTAATAGATTTATATCCCGCCCCTCCTGCCATGCAGCCCGGGGCGGCTTACAGCAATAAAATATAATAAAAACAATTTAAAACACTCAATACAAAAAATATTTAAAATATTTAAAACAGGGCTAGCAATATATAAATAAAAGTTATAAGTTAGGTGGGGGAGATAATAGGGGTGAGGGTGGGTTTTAATGAGGTTTTTAAACAGAGTTTTATTGTATTTTTATACTGTGTGTGTCTGTTATGTAGGGGTCGGAATTTCAGTTCTCCTGAGATCCGATATTGCTGGTAATTGGGTGTATCGGCTTAATCCAATATTTACCTGTACCGGCATACCGGATTTTTAACATTGGCCACAGTACCGGATTTTTTACATTGCGGCTATTGAAGTCAATAGCCGCAATGTAAAAAATCTGGTACTGTGACCAATGTTAAAAATCCGGTATGCCAGTACAGGTAAATCCGGTACCAGGGAGATCCGATTCCAGTATTCTCCCTAGTGTCCCACCCCTACTGTTATGGAAGACGCCTTGAGCCTTAGGGGAAGGGAATCTAAAAAAATTAAACTAAATAAATAAATAAAATTCCCTTCTGGCAGTCCCCCCCATTTTATTTTCAGAAAATTTTCCTCAGAATTTTTCAACTTTCCCTTTCAGGTTTTATAAATGAAATGAATGTGGCAATTTGTATCCACAATGCTTATTTTGACATCAGTTCAAACAACAAAGATGAATCTTTACCAAACGTACCCAGGGCTAGGAGGTAGTCAGCAAGCACATCATTCATTTTCATTTTAGTCTCCATTTCCTAAAACCCCTTCATTTGGGGGGGGAGGGGGGGTTCATAAAGAACGCAACTGTTCCCATGTGTGTCTTTTTAAATTTATTTTATTTTTTAAAAAGTTTAAAAATCACTGCACATGAGCAAATGGCCTCCAGGACCGTTCTTCTCACATGTGTTCCTTTTCCAAAATAGCGCCAGCAGTATCAGCACCATTTTTGAAAGGGGTGGGCATGTGCAGGATGGCTCCAGGAGCCATTTTGCGCATATGCAATGATTTCTTTTTTGATTTTTTTTTTAAAATTTAAATTATTTTTAATAAAATGAAAAATAAAAACAAAAATGAATGAAATCAAATGAATGTTGTTTGCTTATTCATTCATTTTGATTACCATAGTCACAAATATGAATGGGGCTTCATTAATTTTCATAATTAATTAAAGAATACAAAATTGCACACTCCTGCCCAGGGCCAGCCTTAGCCCCACTATTTTCTTCTACTTCCAGATGCCCCAGACTGGCCCCAATTTCACCAGGATAGAGTTATGGGGCCCTTCTAGCAAGGCCCAAATACAACCACCTTTAGGGCAGCACAGAGGATGTTCCTGAGGGGACAGGGCCATGGGAAGGGGAAGGGAATCACCCAGGGTCATAGGGACGGAGATGGGATCACCTGGGGGCCTACATTTTAAAATGTCATCCTGGGTCCACAAAAATCACCACAAATTATTGTTTCAGCTCTAATCCATCCCCATTCCACCAGATATCTGTTCCAGACATGAGACTATTAAAACTGAAACAGATGCCTGCAAAACTGGGTATTGGGGTGGGACTTTTGGCAAAATCTCAGTTTTATCAGTATTAGAGCTCTGTCTACTGGTTCTTCTATCGGTTCTCAGGTCTCTCGGTATCAGAGACCGTTTTTACATGGACGGGGTAGGTAGGGGGATGGGTGTGCTCATGTGGTGGATGGGTGTCCTTTTACATGGACACACACCCACCTCCACCCACGGGGCCTCCTCCATTTTTCTGGATGGGTGGAGATGGGTGTTTATTTATTTCTAAAATTTAATACCCCGCATCCATCCTGCCACAGGTAGCTCAGGGTGGTGTGCACCGGGAGCGCATACGCACAAAGACCCACTGCCCGTAGCTTTACACAGGTGCACACCGACGCACACCCATCCCCCCACCACCACCCATTTACATGGATGCTCCCCTCCCCCCGCACACCCATTGGGACACCCAGTGGTGCATGGGCTGTCCATGTAAAAACAGCCAGATTTTCAACATTGCAGTTTTCCCCCTCGACTTCAATGGGAAACCGCAATGTTAAAAAGCTGATAAAAAAAACCAATACAAAAGATCCAATACCGCTGATACTAAGAAAAGGACCGACATATCACATTAATCCTATAGAGCAATTATTGGCTTCTTTCAGTTCTCAGCAATACCAAAAGTCCCATCCCTACTTGGTATACACATTGACATTGTGGTAACCACATGGTTTTGGGTAGATCAGATACAATGGTACACATTTAGTGCCAGACAAGTTAGCCAAATTACTGTTACTGAATCGTCAGTTTTCTGTTACCAAATTACTGGTTTTCTAATTTTGCACCTTTTTACTGATTACCAGTTTACCATTTTTCTATCCATTTCCATCAATTTATTGATTGTTCCATGTCAGAAAGACATTAAAGTGGTAATGTAGTAGGTTAGAATTGGTCGGTGAAAAATACTTTTAAAAAGGATTGGATAAGTTCTTGGAGGATAGGTCCATTAACAGCTATATCCAGGTAGGTTGGGGGATAGAACCTCTGACTGTCAGGAGCTAGGCATGAACAATGGAACCAGAGAGGTTCCGGAATGCTCTAGGGGAATTACCCTCCGATCTTACAAGCCATTCACTCGATGACCTTGTGGCTTTCTGGAACACCTTGCAAGCTAAGGCCAATTTACAGACTGGCTCCCAGGCATCCGTTCCCGTGGCGTCAGGGTCACCTTTTGAGAACTAGACTCTTGCCCGTCCTAGCTGGTTAAGGCCAGTCAGAAGACATTGGGGCCAGTGTTGGTGGGAGTGATCAATGCCTCCCTTCGGGAGGGCAGGGTGCCAAGCTGCCTCAAAGAGGCAGTGGTGTGGCCCCTGCTCAAGAAGCCATCTCTTGACATTGATTCCCTCGTCAGTTCCAGCCGGTCTCTAACCTTCCCTTGTTAGGGAAGGTTATTGAGCGGGCTGTGGTTCGGCAGCTACAGGGGCAGCTGGACCATGTTGGCTTCCTTGACCCCTCGCAGTCCGGCTTTTCCCCAGGTTATGGCACTGAGACTCCTTGTGGCATTGGTCAATGACCTTCGCCATTAATTATATCAGGGTCGCTTGACCCTGATGATTTTATTAGATCTGTCGGCTCCTTTTGATACTGTTGACCATGAGATGTTGGTGGCCTGTCTGTGGGACAGAGACAGAATGGGTGGAATTGTTCTTGAATGGTTCCACTCCTTCCTGGCAGGGAGAACCCAATGAGTGGTGCTCAGTGAGCATTCTTCATCTTCCCAAAACGTCTCATGTGGAGTCCTGCAGGGTTCCATTCTGTCTCCTCTCCTGTTCAATGTGTACATGCAGCCGCTCAGCAAGGTCATGAAATGGTTTGACGTTTGGTGTCATCAGTATGTTGATGACACCCATCTCTGCCTCTCTTTTTCATCTAACCCAGGCCCCACAGTCTCAGTGCTTACCCAGTGTCTGGCAGTGGTAGGGGACTGGATGCAGGCAAGCTGACTTAGGCCGAATCCTGACAAGATGATGTTAGTGGGTAAGGCAGTGGGTGTGGCGTCCCCATGATTGATGGGGTTTGCCCTCCACTGCCTCCATAGGTTCGTAGATTGATGGGTGCTCCTCGATTTGCAGCTCCGCCTGGATGTTCAGGTTGGGGCTGTGGCAAGGAGCGCTTTCCGCCAGTTACATCCGTTGCGGAGGCTTCGGCCGTATGTCTCGGGATCAGTCCTGGCCACTCTCATCCATGCTTCTGTCACCTCAAAACTGTAAGGTGCTCTATGCGGGGCTACCCCTGGTGACTGCTCAGAGACCGCAGCTGGTGCAGAATGTGGTGGCCCGTCTCCTTACGGGGACAGGTCGCTGGGAGCACATTACACCAGTGCTCCATTCCCTGCACTGGTTGCCTATAGTCTTCCGGGCCCATTTCAAGGTGTTGACCTACAAAGCCCTAAATGGCCTGGGCCCCATGTACCTGAAGGACCGTCTCAGTCTCTGGGCCTTGGATCGGTCCTTGCGGTCCACTGGGAGCACCATGCTTGAGGTCCCCTATGTACATTGGAGGACCATGATGGAGAGTGCATTCTCAGTTGTGGCGCTCCAGCTATGGAACACCCTCCCAGCCAAGACTCAGATGGCACCGACCCTCTCCACGTTTAGGAAGTATTGTAAGACCTGGCTGTTCCATCAGGCTTTTGGCGAGGGAGACAGGTAGGGGTGGGGGACTGGGTTAGGGTGTATGGGGTTTGTTGGACAGTGCTTTTGGACTCCTGGGATTGTTGATTTTATCTGTTTTTATATTGTTTCAAGAGTGATAATATTATTGCTTATTTTACTGTTGTTTTATTGATCGAGCTGTGTGTCAGGAGGGGCGGGGTACAAATTTTGTATAAAATAAATAAAATAAACAAGGAATGGATCACCCCATTGGGTGTTTTTACACACACATTTCTCCTGGATGTTACATCCTGAACTTTCTGTGTGTCTAAATCACTCACCCAGATCTTAAACATCCGGATCTTTGAACTTCTGTGTAGAACGTCTCCCAGAACTTTTGTGTGTAAAAAGTTCTCCTGATAAACTTCTTTGCTCCAGGAAGCTGTGGTCACTTGGTTTCCATGGCAGCCTGTCACGTTTACAGCTGCGGCTACTTTAGGTTGCCTCAGGGCAGTGTTTGTGTGAAGAATGCCTCCAGGAACTGCCTCAGGGCAGTGTGTGTGTGAAAAATGCATCTGGAACTTACTTGTGAACTTCTAAACCCAGAAGACTGAAAGATCCGGAACTTTAACGTGTGTCTAAAAATGCCCATTGTCGCCTGTTGGGTAGTCCTCCCAAGTCACCAAGATTAGCTAGTGTCGGAGACAGAATGCTGGGCTTGATGGACCATTGGTCTGGACCAGTATGGCACTTTTTATGTTCTTACAGTAAAATGATAAACAGTAAAACAGAAAGTTAGCAAGTTGATAAAATGATAATGGCACCCAGTATTTTTGGTAGCTAGATACCCATCTAGTCATTAAGGTGCCCATTGGATACCTAGGCTACCTGAAATTTCAGGTATTATTTGTGGGTGCAGACTTTGCAACCAAAACTGCTATTCTCTAGAGCTAAAACGGAGCGCGGACAGATATCATTCAAATGGCTATCTGGAAATAGTATCCACAAATATAAAATTCACTATATGTTTCAGTTTTATCTGTGGTTAAACAACCAGTCTTGGGCAGAGCAGGGAAGTAAACACAAGTCTCCTGAATCCCAGACTAACACCTAAAACTCTTTGGACCATCCTTCCTCTCTTTATTTCATTCCCTTGATTTTAGTCGTTCTCACTTTTGCCACACAATGGAGCAGTCTTTTGCTTCACATCACGGTCAGGGGTGCGCAGGAGGCACCAAGACCAGTTTTATCGTAGTTCTCATTTTCCTTTACAAACCCCACTTCATTTGGGGGGTGAGGGGTCGTAAATGACCCTACCGTTTTTGTTTGTTTCTTGTTTTTTTATTTAAAAATACTACTACTACTACTAAAAATAGTAATAATAAACCACTGTGCATGCACAAAATGGCCACCAGACCATTCTGCGCATGCATAACCCTTTTCCAAAATGCTGCTGATGCTGCCAGTGCCATTTTGGTAAAGGGCTCGCATGCGCAGGATGGCCTCGTGGCTATTTTGCGCATGCACAGTGATTTAATTTTATTATTATTAATTATTATTATTATTATTATTATTATTATTATTATTTTGAAAATGAAAACAGATGAAAGCAAGTCGTTTGCTTATTCATGTGTTTTTGTAGCATTAGTTACAAACACAAATGGAATTCTATTCATTTTTATAACTAATAAAAAAGGTTACAAATGCATACTCCTCATCACAGTCCTCGGCCTATGATCCTTTCTTGCCAATATCCTTTTTGTTTGTCCCCCCAAAAAGGACCACAGTAGCAAATCTATTTGACTGTACTTTAACAAGCACAAAAGGGCAGGGGAAACAATCAAACCTTTAGCAGAAGAGGGTAAGTGATCTTGGAGTATCTTATCTCTGCTGCCTCTGCATCAGCTGGAAAGTTTCTCTGCATCCTTGCAATTGTCACGATGCTGGAATGCAGGTTTTTGGAGGAAATGCAGTTTGCACAGTTTACAATCCTGAAGGGCACCGGCTGAGAGTGTGAGGAGCATGATTTCAGCAATTATTAAAGGGAAGAAACGTGCTGGCGATGGATGGGGGAGATGAGGGCATGGGGGAGAGAGATATATGAAGTTGACCTGGCGTGTGGATCTGACTTGTTATAAATTCTCTCTGATGGAATCAGCAGCAGCAGGCAGGCAGGTGGCTGGATAACTAGCTGTTATACATGGAATAGAGAATGGGTTTCTCAGTGGAGATGTTTACAATCTATTGTTCTCCACCAGGAGTGAAAAACCTTTTCTCTCCTAGAGGACACTTTGAAAATTAGTACAAGCTCCAAGGACAGAGCCAGCCTTATCGGAGGGCATCGTGGGGTAACTATTCCAAGCCCTGCTCTTTTCTCTGCTCCTGGGGCCCCTAAAGAGGCCCCTGCTTTCACCAGTGCAGGGTGTGAGTGCCCCCCCTCCCTGTGGGGCCCCAAACAGAACCATGTCTAGGGCCCTGCAGAGGGTACTAAATTTGCTAGCATTTCAGCTCTAGAGAATAGCTGTTTAGGTGACAGATATCATTCGGATGGCTATCCAAAAATCCAAATAGTATCCTCAAATATAAAATCTACAGTATGTTTCAATTTTATCCAGGGTTAAACAGCCACTCATGGGCAGAGCAGGGAAGTAATCCTGGGTCTCCCAAATTCCAGGCCCCGCCCCCTAAGAGGATGGGGCCACATGGGAGGGACCCCCAGGGGTCTTGCATTTTATCTCTGCCCTGAGCCCCACAAATGCTGAAGCCAGCCCAGTCCAAGGGCAACATATAAATCGGGGGCAGGGTGTTTAAAGGATGAGGGTCCAGATTATGGATCTGTCCCCTGTCCATGTGGGCATGTCCTCATCTCTGCTCCTTTATCCTGAGCTCAATCTTTTAATGGTTGGGAGTAGAAACTGCATTCAGCGGCCCAATGCAGGAACCAGAGAGGGTCCAAATAAAAACTAGCCACGGGCCACATTTGGTCCCCGGACTGGATGTTCCCCCACCTTTGTACTATCCTGATGTTAACACCTTTGTCTTTATAGTTGGATCATTTTCATGAAAATGCTTCCATACAAAAGTAGGGTGTAGAAATAATGAAAGGAATCAAACTCTTGACACTCTGAAAGCAGCTTATGTATTAAGCGGGGGAGGGGGACAAATCAAATCAAGTCTTTGAGGGAGGAAAAGGCTGCACAGGGATATTGTGGACTCTGATAGGCTTGGTGAACACACAAAGAATGATTTAAAGCCAAAAAGATGCAGCTGGTTGATGGTCTGTAGTAGTCACTAAAGCCGCGGTCTGTAGTAGTCACTAAAGCCGCGGTCTGTAGTAGTCACTAAAGCCGCGGTCTGTAGTAGTCAGTCACTAAAGCCGCGGTCTGTAGTAGTCAGTCACTAAAGCCGCGGTCTGTAGTAGTCAGTCACTAAAGCCGCGGTCTGTAGTAGTCACTAAAGCTGAAACAGGTGCCTGATCTGGTGCCCACGGCCAATGCCCACATCTCCGGCTACCCTTTCAAGTGTCTAAATCGGTACCCGAAAACCTATGAATACACACAAAAAATGAAATTTTGGTTATCGGTTTTTTTCAAATACACAAAATTACCCAAAAGGAACAAAATAATACCAGAAAAAATCCTGAAATCTGGGACGACACTGGGATGAAGTCGGTAAAGGGAACAGCACAAACTCTGCCACCCATTTCTGATGTGGCCACGATTGCTTCAGAGAATAGCAATTGTCACAGGGCATAGTTTGCCTGTGTTAAGTCTTGACCAGATGTAAGTCCAAACACCCAAGCCTGGTGCTAAATCTTTACCAGATCTAAGCCAAGTCTCGTAGAGGGAATCAGCTTATTAACACATCCACCATACACAGATTATCAGTGTCTTTATACAGTTCTCCACTCTGTTGCCAGGAAATAGCCCGCCACCATCCCAATCCCTATCCTTAGTCAGGCAGCACAGGCCTCTGGCTGGCTGTGTTGTCCAAGACCTTTTCTCAGGCCACAGTAGTTCATATCCCAAGGCCCTCCTCAGTACCTTAGTCAGCACTGATCCCGGAGTCAGTTTCAATCCAGATAGCAGGCTTCACCTGGCAGTTCAGCTTGGCTTCAAACTTTGGGATAAGGCTTCTCAAGGAGCTCCCTCAGAGTTCCTTCCTGCCCCATGGCCCAGCAGAGACTGATTCTCTTCTTGCAAGCTGCCTCCTCTTATACTCCAGAGTGGGTGTGGCCTCTCCTCCAGAGTGTCCAGTCTAATCTTAAAGGGCCAGTGTCCTTCCAGCAACTCTCTATTTTGACCTTGGGCTTTTACTTGCCACAACTCTGGCGTTACTCAGCTGCTATTGCGCAGTGGCATCTAGGACTCAGCCTACACAGTCCTTGACTGGCCCTTATTCCTGCTTGGCCAACAGGGGCTCTGCCCTGTTACAGTGATGTCATGACACAGGAGGCAGGGCCATGTCAAAAAGGGAGCAGGACAAAGGGACTTTCCCATCCACCCCATGCTCCACTTCTGATTTTTACATTTTTATTAATGAAAAAACACCAACACCACCTTATCTGGAGCACGGTCCACAAACAATTCACTTTGGGGTAGTCCCATTGAAGCTCAGTGGGATCCCTGCCGCAGTCAGCTGTGATCTAGGGCTCTTCAGTTTTACAACTGATCAATACATTTGGCATGAAATATAATTTCACAAAAAAACAAAAAAAAAACTGCACCCCTTTATTTTAATTTAATTTATATATTTGTTAATTTATTTTATTCAGTTTTTTATCCCACCCTTTCCTCAGGTTCAGGGCAGCTGACAAAAATAAATAAAACACATAAACATATAAAAACATTTTAAAAACACATTTAAACAATTAAAAATAAACTTTAACCCACCCACCTTCTCCCCAACCCCTCCACCCCATAGTATCCCAATATCCTATCCCCACCCACCAAATGCCTTTTCAAACAGAAGTCTTACACCACCTCCAAAAGATGCTCAGCCCTGGGCTCAGGTGGAACTCAGGGGGAAGGGAGTTCCATAACCCTGGGGCAGCAACTGAGAACACCTCCCTGCCAGTCCCTTGTCACGGAAACAAGACTAACAGGCAGTACCCACAGAGAGGTTCTCCAGGCTGATCGCAGGCGACGCAACGGGTCTTGGAAGGACAGGAGATCTTTCATATGTGGGGCCCAACCAGATCATCTAGGACTTTAGAGGTCAAAACCAGCACCTTGAGTTGTGCCCGGAAAACTATAGGGAGCCTGTGGAGACTTCCGACCACAAGTGTAATGTGCTCCCCTGCCCCGTTCCTGAAAAGAGGCGAGCCGCCAGGTTCTGCACCAGCTTTAGCTTCTGAACAGTCACCAAGGGCAGCCCCACGTAGAGCGCAGCCCCACGTAGAGCGCATTGCAGTAGTCTAGCCTCCAGGTGATGAAAGCGTGAATGACAGTGGCCAGATTCGAATCAAAAAGAAAAGGCTGCAGCATCCTCACCAGATGGAGTTGGTGAAAAGTGCTCCTGGCCACCTCCGCAATCTGACAATCCAGGTGCAGACTCCCCCACCACGAAATGTTTGCAAACAAATTCCCCTTTCCTCGGAACAGTTTGTCATTTCTAACAATCTTTGCTGGGGTTTTTTTTGGTTTTTTTTAGGAATTCTTCCCCCTTGTTTTTTTTTTTTATGTGTGTGTGAATTTCCCCCGTTACATTTTCCCAAAACTTCTTCCAAGTTCCCCGCCACCATTTCTTTCTTCCTTTTATGTTTGTTATTCTTCAGTTTCATGCTCCTTCCTGCCAAACATATTTGCACAAAACCAGGAAGTTTTATTTTGTCTTGGGTTGGTTTTTTTTTTCTGAACAGCATGCAAAAAATTTCTGTTCACGTTTTGGGGAAAACGTACAACCGCAGCATGAGATGAAAATAGCATTCGGGTTTTGATCTTTTCTTGTGAGCCTGCGTTGAAAGTAAAATAGAGCAAGATGAAATATATTTTCTTTCTGCCTCCTGCTTTGAAAACAAACAGCGTCAATCGTCAGTTTCGCCTCAACAGCTTTTATTTTGAATTTCTCCCGAACCATCTCAGAGGTCCCTTGCGAGGCCAGGAGAAAACCATCACCCTGAGACTACTGTTTAGTTGAGCCTGTGGAGACTAGCTTTCAAGATCCGCCGACATCTCAGAGAAAAGCTCTGTGCAACAGCAGGGCCAGTGGTGGAAGTCCTTCAGCGGGAGTAAACCATCAACGGCACTATCTGCACCTTTCTCTTGGGGGGCAGTTTGGCATGTGTGTAGCTCTGCCAGCCTCTCCCCTCATAATTTATTTCTAAATATATTTGCATGACAAGAGGCTTGGTGTCCCTCAAGTGCTGGTTTTGTTCCTGCTGTGTATTCTCTTCTGTTGGCAACAAAGCAGTCAGTTGCTGCACAAGAGGAATCTTTGTCATGCAGAAGGAAGGGGAGGAAGATAAAGCAACTGGGGATCTGGAGGGGAAAGATGGCTTTGAACTGCAGGAGAATGTTTACTCAGCTTTCCCAGGAGCTGGGAGCTGCTCCACCCTCCGGAGAGAAACCAAAGTAAATAGACCTGGCTAAGGAGGGGCAGGAGAATGCCACTGAGGCGTACTGTGCATGTCGTTTTCGTTATTACAATAACAATAAAGAAAATTGTTTTCATTTTTATTATTACAACAACAAAAACAGCAACTGAGAATAACAATAACGATAACAAAAATGACAACCAAGAATAACAATATTGATACCGATAACCAAAACAAAAATGACAATGTCGTTATCGTTGTTGTTATTATTAGTGCTGTGGCAGCTGGGTTTTGGAGGGAAAATGTGGAGAGGGGAGGAGGGAGCAGACATCTCGGAGTCCTAAACAGGGTTGAACTCTTGAACTGTGCCTGTGTTGGGAGGGGCGAGCAGCTCAGCAGTATCTGATGGATGTATCCCTGGCCAATGAGCAGTACAAGCAGGTCCCAGAAGTCTCATGGCACTCTGTGATTGCTCAATGCCTGCTGCCTCCCATAACCAATCAGGAGAGCTCTGGAGGAGGGCACTGCAACCCTTTATAATGGGATGGCCAGGCTTTTTCTCTCCATTCTGTGAGAGCTCTGCTTGTCAGGTTGCATTTACAGAATTGTGGTATTTGCACACAAAAAATTCTCCCTAGCCCTCATTGTATACCTTTCCTTCCTTATACCCTACATTTTACCATCTCCCTTTCCCTGCCCTTCTCCCCTCTGTACATTATATAGAGATAGGTAGTGTAGATTAGATATATATTATAGACATATAGATTAGATTAGAATAGTTATATAGATAATTGATTAGATAATAGATAGTTTTCTTATTCCCTTCCCCTGTATACCTTAGATTTAGATAGACATTAGTTGTGCACGGGAATTGATAATGATACCAATACCAAAAATAAAACCTTCACTTGAAAAGGTACCGATACTGATACTGATACCGATACCAACAACGATAACGAAAACAACATTTTTGAATAACGAAAATGAAAATGTAAAACA
This sequence comes from Sphenodon punctatus, assembly GCA_003113815.1. NCBI lineage: Eukaryota > Metazoa > Chordata > Lepidosauria > Sphenodontia > Sphenodontidae > Sphenodon > Sphenodon punctatus. The sequence goes on from QEPC01006333.1 coordinate 2,232,909, forward strand.
AACACAACATAGGGCCCTGGTGCGCACCCCTAGCATGACTAGAGCTGAAAGAGGGTACCTGGAAAACCTGGCACCTCATTGAATTTGGTGTGTCTGAATCAACCCAGTTGCATTCAGGCACAAAACGGTGCCCGGACGCAACCCGAGGGGCTGCCTGCACCATTGCTCCCACTGCTCCTCCCAGCCGAGCCTGCTATTCAGCTGAGCTGGGCAGCACACCACAGACCCCACGGGGCCAGAGGAGCAGTGGTACAGGCAGGCAGGTGAGTCAGCCTGAGGAGCACGTGGGGGCAGGAGTTTCCCAGGGCACCACAGAAGGACTTACATTTGGAGGCATCCAGGCACCCAATGGGAGTCGGATAAACCAGTTGGATGCCCGCTGGGGTGCCAAAAATGCGGGTATGACCCGAGGGTTGCAAATCTGCTACCCACTGCATCCCGACATGTGACACGTTACAAAACAAACACAGATGGACTCCCTTCCCCCATTCCTGGGGAGATGACCATTCAAAATAGTCTGAGGACAAGCTCTGGCAGTGACACAGTCATGTCCAGGTACAGGATAAGAAGACTCTGCAGCTCCTGCAGTATGAGGAGGCCTCGTGGCTGTGCATTTTGTGAATATGGGTTAGAACTGCATTGAATTTTATGGCTAGAGGGGACTTCCAAAGTTGGGATGGGCAAACAGAACGCTGTTCAGATGTTCAGTCCGAAATCCGAGTTCGGGTTTGACTGTTTGGTTTGGCGGGGTTTGGTTCAGCCGAACTTGGCCGAACAACCGAAAATAGTGCTATCGATACCGAAACTTCATTCAATTTTTTTTTTTGGTTTGACCCTGAAACCATCCCTGGTCACCCCTGGTGCCAGGAAGTCTGCTCCTCAGCAGTCTCCCACTTCCAGTCACATTTTTCCCGCCTTCCAGTCATGTTTTTCTCACCCCTGAACTCATCCGAACTTTTTCAAACTGTTCGGCCGTTCGAGAATTCAGTTCAGACGTTCGGTTCAGTCGTCCAAACAGGCCGAGTTTGGCCCGAACTCCGAACTTCCAAACCACGTTCGCCCATCCCTATCCCTATTCCAAAGACCAGAGCTAGATCATCCCTCTCACCCAGAGGCTCCCTCACTGTGCATGGAGTCATCTCTGAACCAGCAGGATTTCTCCTGGATGATCGGCAAGCTCAGAAGACTATTATCCTATTGCTTGTGCAGTGCCCATATAGTGCTCTGGGATAGCCATACTTCCAAAAAACTACATTGTCAGCCAAAAAGTATGTGGCAGGGAGACCTCAGGTGAAAACTGAGAGACAAGCAGAGCCTATCATGGGCATAAACCAACTGGGAAGAGGAGTAAAGTGTTTTGAGAGGGGGAGACAGTCCCCTCTGAAATTTGGGGTGTTGCTGCTCCTACCACTACTGTAAAACTCCTACCCAACACCCTCATCTCGCCAGAGACAGCCGCTGTGCCAGCAGTTGGGGGGGGGGGGAATAGTTTTCTTTTTTGTTTAATTTAAAACTAGTATAATTACATTCATTTTTGTTATTTTTTGTTATTTATTTTCATTTTCATCATCTTTGTTATTTCTCATCTTTTTTTTAATTACCAGAGTTATCAGTATTTTCTGGTAATTTCTGGTATCAGGAATATTTGAAATTACAGAAATTGCCAAAAATTACTGGAAATTACTGGAAATAACAAAAATGAATTTTTTCCTCATTTTTGTTATTATTAACTTCATTTTTGTTATTATAATAACAAAAATGAAAACGCACACCCCTAGCCAGCAGCAGAGACCAGGGAAGTTGGGTCCACACTCATGTAGTGTGTTTTTTGTTTATTGTTTTGAACGATTTTAATGTATTTTATTATTACTATAGTAATGAATTTCTATTGTTTTATGTACGCTGCCTTGAGCTGCCTGAGGCAGGAGGGGCAGTATTGAAATGGATTAAATAAATAAATAAATAAATAAATAAAATCTAGAATTCATATGCATTTTGAAGTGGAGTGCCCCAGAAGGGACCCCATTCCATCTTCTGCCCCAAGGCCCATTCCCACCTAGGTACATCCCTGGAAGAGATGTATATTTTCAACCATTTTGAAGGCATGGGGGTGGGGGGGAGGGAAGAGACCTGGCTTGTGCATTTATTTTTTATTAACCCTAGAAAACCCTCCAGAAATTTTAGGAAAAAATTGAAATACCCAGTAGCTATTTGTTTGCGGAAACTAAACTTTATTCAGGAATGAGAAATGTATAGTTAGCTGGCACATATAAAGTACAGCTGTGTTCATTTTTGAAGTATCTATTATTTTTGAATAATGATAAATATACCTATAATTCATCTTAGAGATGAAGCTACATGCTAAGGTGCTTAATTGTATTTCCTGCCTGTTGACGGATCACGAAAATAGGAGAAAATGATATATGCTGAAACAGAAAGTATCAATATTGTTAACTTGTGCTGCGGTGGGTGGGGGGATGGGTGTGTGCCTGTGGTGGGTGAAGGTGCTTTCCTATGGATGTAGCTTTCTTTTGGGGGGGCCTTTTCACATGGGTGCCCCTCCCCCACACATGTGGGGGGGGCATGCATAGGAACAGCGCCGGCGGTGAGTGTGGGTGCGTGCACACTCCCACACTTCACCCATCTCCACCCACCTCCACCCATCCCCATGCATGGAGCAGCCGGCATTGGAGCCCATTGCTCCGTGCGTGGGTGGTGGGTGGAGGTGGGCGGAGCGCAGGCGCGCACGCACCCCCACCCACCACCGGCGCCATTCCTATGAGCGCCCCCCCCACACCATGTGCAGTGTTCCCCCCGCTCATGTATGCGGGGGAGGCGCGGGGGAGTGCCCGTGTGAAAAGGCCCAAAAAAGGAAAGCTATATCGATATGGCTTAGAGACAGTATAGAAATAGAAACCTGATGTTCAGAAAGATACAGAAGACATTCAAGTTTCTGGGGAGGAAAGTTCAAGAAAGAACAGTCCTGTACATGTTCTTATAGCTAAAATAAGGACCAAGAACAATTTTTAACTTTTAATCTATAATGCCCTGTGGATTTATTTATTTATTTATTTATTTATTTATTTCAATTACTTGTATCTTGTCCCCTCCCACCTAATGGCAGCTTGTTAGGCCTGATTTAGTACCCGTGGGTAATACCTTCATTTAGGGCTGTAGCGGAATATCGCAGCGGTAGCTATTTCCGGCGGAAACAGTGTTTCCGCAATTAGTGGAACGGCATGGCAGAGGCTTTCATTCCGCGGTTTCATTCCGCGGTTCCGCGGTTCCGCTTATTTAATTCCGCAACTTAGTGGAATCGTGGAAACATGACATTTTCGCTATTTCCACAATTCCGCCAGCGCCACAAAATAGCGGAATAGCGGTTTTCCGCAATTTCCGCAATTTTCCCGCAATTCCGCGATTTGCAGAATTCCGGCGGAATTAGCGGAATATCCGCAGAAAAGTCACGGTGTGGCGCGGGCAATTCCGAAATGGCAGAACGGAATCGCGGCACGGTAACAGCTGCTGCCGCATCAGCCCTACCTGCATTTTCAGGTATCATATTGAGTATCCGAATGGGTACCCGAATACCATTCAAGTACTCAAAATTACTCCCCCCCCCAAACTGAAATAATACCAGAAAATATTCCTAAAATCCAGGACCAGAATTAAAAAAAAACTGGGACAAAAACAATATTTTGTTATTACTGGTTTGTCGGTATTTTGACATTTCGTTATTTCGGAGACCTGATCGAACACCAGTTTGGGTTCTGAAAAGTACATGTACTTTTTAGTTTGATTCAAGTTCTGAAAATTTGAAGTGTATACTCTTTTTGCCGTTACTCTTTTCAGCTCTGCAATGATATATATTAGAAATGTCATCACTGATTGCTATGCGTTTTGAAATACAGAGGGTGGTTGCCATGTTTCTCCCAAATGTGAGAAACCGAGGGTATTTTTAGATGAGACACTACCATGGGTGGCCATGTTTACCCCGGTGTGGTGACCCATGGTGGTGTCACATTTGTTCCCGCCCGTCAGATGTTAACTGCGGGTGGAAACAAACTTACCCCGGACCGTGGCAGGATTAATTCCAGCTCCCTGTCAATGCACATCCTGGATTTAACCCTGCCACGGTCTGAGGAAGCCTACCCTGGACCATGGTAGAGCAGACCATCACATCTGATGGCTCTATCTAACCGTGGCCAATGGCCGGAGCTTTTCCAGATAGGTGTGTCGGCCTCACAGGCCATCACACCCACCTGTTAGGGAGGGGGCCGGGCCATGCTGAGCTGTGTGTGGGGCGGGGCTGTGTGGACCACATCTGCACATCCCCCCATCCTCTCCCGACCCCACATGTTTGTTTGGCGGCCGGTGAGGGGTCTCACCACGGGTAGGATCTAACTGTGGTGGCAACTAGCACCGTTGTGTGTGAAAATACCCATAGAGAAAGTAATTCTGTGTACTCATATCCTCACCACACACATGGACCAATCAGCTATCATTCTCAGTGTAACCAAGCCAAGGGCGTGCACCTGGAACCTCGCATCCTTGTGAATGTTACACTCCTTGTCTCTCCCTCCGTTCCCCTTCCTTCGTCTCCCCCCCCCATCTCTCAGATTTTAAGCCCTCTGGCAGGGATCATGTCTATTCCATTACTTTGTAAAACACCAGGTACATTGCTGGTGCTATATAAATGCTTGCTAATCATAAATAATAAAATAATAGTAATTCAGACAATAACAGAAGTTGACCCAAGAAAAGATAGCATTTGAATTGCTTTGTCTCCATCTTTTGAAATAAAGTAACTCCTCTTGAAATACTTGTGAAATATTAGAAAGTCTTTAGAACAGGGATGGGGAAACTTTTCCTTCCCAGGGGCCACTTTGAAAGTTAGTCCAAGCTCTGAAGGTCACTTAGGTCCTTTTCAAATGCACCCCCCCCCCGCCACCGCCTCCACCCATCCCCCATGGACCACGGAGGTGCCACGGTCCATGTGAAAACAGCCTTAGATATTGGGAGCAGCGGTGCCTAAGAGTTACATTCAAGAAAAGGAGGTCCAGATTATGGATTTGTTCCATGGGTCTGTCCCCTATCCATGGGTGCATAAAAACTTGCTGCAAGCTGTGTTTGACCTCCGCCCCTCCTTTAGAAGCACAAATGTGCAACAGGAACAATATAATTTTAAACACGACTCTAGAAATTCTTTCACAGGCCATTTCATACAGCAAATATTTCCCCATTACTTTCTTTTTGATTTTTCCAATATTTCCAATTTTTCTTTCTTTCTTTCTTTCTTTCTTTCTTTCTTTCTTTCTTTCTTTCTTTTCTTTTCTGAAAGTTTCCATTTTAATGGAATTAAATTTCCTAGCCATTTAATTGCCTAGCCAATCAGGGTGTACAATAACACATTCACCCCTCCCTCCCTCCCTTAATTGCCTAGCCAATCAGGGTGCACAACAACACATGCAACTTGGACCAGGCAAGGGGAAGTGAAGCCAGGCAGAGAGATCCCAGTCTGGCCTCATGGTGCCAAGTGTCAGCCCAGAAAAGCAAGAGTTTTCCACCTACTTTGCAGACAAGATCACTCAGATCTGGAGTAATTTCGATACCGGGTTGGATGCAGTAGGTGAAGAGCGTGAGGTTATGGAGGCACCATCTGGTTGATCTTTCTGGGAGGAGTTTCAGGAAGTGACGCCAGCCAATGTGGTGGATGTCTTGGGGTCTGTTCAAGCCACAAGTTGTGAACTAGATCCGTGCCTGTCCTGGTTGGTAAAAGCTTCCAGGGAGACACTGGGGTCGGTTCTGGCGAGGGTGGTTAACGCATCCCTTCAGCAAGGGAGGTTGTCACCCAGTCTCAAGGAGGCTGTGGTGCGCCCCTTGCTGAAGAAGCATTTGCTGGATGTGGACGCACTCGCCAGTTAGCGCCCCGTCTCTAATCTCCCCTTTTTAGGGAAGGTTATTGAATGGGCCGTGGCTCTGCAGCTCCAGGTGCATCTGGACCGTATCGGTTTCCTTGACCCTTTTCAATCTGGGTTCCACACTGGCTATGGCTATAGTAGTGAGACGGCAATGGTGACCTTGGTGGACGATCTCTGCCGGGAGATGGATGCAGGATGTACTACATTCTTGATCCTGCTAGATCTCTCAGCTGCTATTGATACCCTGTACCATGGGCAGCTCCTGAGACGGCTGTGAGACCTGGGGGGGTCTGGACGGGACTGTCCTTGGGTGGTTCCTCTCATTCCTTTCAGGGAGAAGCCAACGGGTGGTGCTGGGAGCTGAAACATCAAGCCCTGGGCCTTGACCTGTGGCATTCCGCAGGGTTCGATTCTGCCTCCACTTTTGTTTAATGTGTATATGCAGCCCCTGGGGGAGATCGTGAGAGGGTTCAGGGTGTGATGTCACCAATATACTGATGTTACTCAGCTGTACCTCTCGTTTTCGACCGACCCAGGTCCCGCTGTCTCATTGCTTTCCCAATGTTTGGATGCTGTGGCGGATTGGATGTGGCAGAGCAGACTGAGGCTCAATTCTGATAAGATGGAGGTGATGGTGGTGGGTAGGGCAAGGGAGGTTCCGACCCCTCTGGTGGGGGGTGGGGGTCTGCCCTCCTGTAGCCCAGCAGGTTCGGAGTCTGGGGGTGGTTTTGGATCTGGGCCTCCATCTGAATCGGCAGGTGGAGGCGGTTGCTAAAGCCCCCTTTCACCAGCTGTATCTGGTGCGGAGGCTGTGCCCATACATCTCTGGGCCTGAACTGGCCACTCTTATTCACGCCTTCATCACCTCGAGACTAAACTACTGCAACATGCTCTATATGGGGCTTCCCTTGGGTCTGGTTCAGAGGCCGCAGCTGGTGCAGAATGTGGCAGTCCGTCTCCTTACAGGGACAAGGTGACGGGAGCACTAACAACTGTGCTCCGCACTCTGCACTGACTGCCTATAGCGCACCGAGCCAGATTCAAGGTGCTGGTGTTGATCTATAAAGCCCTATACGGTCTGGGCCCCTCATACCTTGGGGACCGCCTCGCCTTCCGCACCCCAGGGTGGCCCCTGCGGTCTGCCAGGGGTGGCTTCCTGGAGGTCCCCTGTGTTAAACAGGGGGCCATAATGGAGAGGGCATTCTCAGTGGCCAGGCCATGACTCTGGAACTCCCTCCCAGAGGAAGCTCTCCTGGACCCGGGTCTGATGACCTTCCACTGAGCCTGTAAGACCTGGCTGTTCGCCCAGGCCTTCGGAGGGGAAGGTGGGAGGGTAGGGTGGGGGGGGACTTTTGGGGTGGAAGGGTAGTTTTAATCACTCACATTGATGATGTTTTATGTATTTTATTATTGTTTCTATTGTTGTGAGCTGCCCCGGGATGCCGTAGGCATGAGGGGGCGGGCAATAAATAAATAAATAAATAAACAAACAAACTGCATGGAGATTTGCCCAGCAAGCCCAGCAGTCACAAAATTAAGAAACCAGACATTCTCACACACACACACACACCAGGGGCACTCGCTTGGCATGGCATTGGTACTGTGGCACTGGTAACCTGGACCAGGCAAGGGGAAATGGAGTCAGGCAGAGAGATCCCTGTCTGGCTTCATGATGCCAAGTGCCAACCAAGCAGCAGGCAGAACTATAAGCAATGTGGCACCCAATTTTTTTAATTTTTTTTAAGGGAATGGCATGGTAAAGGTAAATGTAATCCCCATGTCCCACCATTGGTCCTATGAACAGGACAGGCACCCCTCCCCCCAGTCAATTACTTACAGATCCAACACTGTAGTACACAGACAAATTCACCAAAGAGAATGGAAAATGGCTGCAGCCACTTTTATTTTGCCCTGCCAGCCAATCAAAAACTTGCCATCTGGCTTGGCCAGCCAATCAAGACATGCTATCTGACTTACCATCACTCAACTGTCCCCTCCCATATGCCCCTCCTACCAAATATGGCACTAAGTTTCATTTCCAGAAGAAGCTCAACTATCCACCAGCCCCCCACATGTGCAGCGGTTTTCAAAGTTTCTTAAGTTTTCCAAAAAATGGACTTGGTCCTCAGAACTTCGGATTTCAGACTTTCAGAACCAAATACCTTAATCTTCAGTGGATTCTGAAGTTTTCAAAAGATTGGTTTCAGCTCTACTACAGAGTTCCACAGAATTTCAAGAGGGGCCCCCTAATATATGGGATCAATGCAAAAACTAGAAATAACAAGATAAATGTATACGTAGGGTTGAAACAGAAGTGACGCAGGGCGGCCACATCCTGGACTGACCCGAGACAGGCAGCCCAGGTGGACATGGTGCACCCCAGTCCATAATGGAAAACAAATGTGTCCCTAGCTGGGCCAATGACTGCACAGCCCAGGGGCAGGGAGAATGGGGAACATGCCCCATGCTGAACCCAGCACCCTGTCCTGCACCATGATGGACAGTCATAGTGGCCAATGATGGCCGGCCATGGCTGCCCATCATGGCAGACCCCGGTCAGACTGGGAAACAAACATGCAGCCCTGAGACAACCCACTTTGGCCCAGTTGGGCAGACCCTAGTCTGGACTCTGATGCCGGACGGAAGTCTGGGCTAGCTTCCAACATGACCTAGGGCAATCCTGGGCAGTGCCTGAACACATGTGCAGGTGGGCCCCATGCCCAAGCATGCCACAGTGGGCCAAACCACAACTTTCCCCCATACAAGCAATGTAGGAATCCCCAGCCCCTAAAGGGGATATTAGGTTTAAGTGAATATCAACATTTAATGACAATCACATTTTCCTTTTTTTAATGGAGGATTCATTATCTGTCCATCAAATGTCCCTATGTAAGCAGGGGGCCTACCACACTATTTCATATGGGCCACAGCCTCCCTGGATGCAGCACTGGATGTGAAGGAAGGAGGAGAGAGAGCTGAAGATGAATGATGAATTGATGGCCGCACAGAGTGCTCTCACACTAGGTAATTACCTCCATACTTTGACTGGTGAGTCAACGCTACAAGGCTAAATGTCAATTCTCTTCCATCTCCCTGGGAAAAGCCAACAAGTTTGCATTCACCAAGGAGGTTTCCCCCTCTTTATTGATACTCTGAAGGCAAAATGATACGGCTAAATCAGATCTCTTGATCTCATCCCAGGAGAAAAATAAATATATATTTTTCCTCTCCATATGTTACATTGCCCAATTTTCTAAGTGCAAACATTTAGCTATTGCGTGTGGGCAAAGCGGGGGGGGGGAGGGGGGAGCACTAGACTAATTAAGACAGATCAATAGCTTAATCAAGTCTGTCAAATCCCGTGTTCCTATAAATGGATGAGGCTGTCCACACCAGGAAAGGCGCAAATATATTCCATTTGAGAAGTGGATGCATTCCAAAGATTAAATGCAGCCTAGCAAATCAATAAAAAATCCAGTAAATCAACAATGTTTGCGCACCGGTACCTTTCCTGTATCACACCGTCAGGGTAAAAGGTTCTGATTGGGCGGGGGGGAAGGGATAGATCTGAGTGTTTATTAAAACTCCAAAGGAAAATGCTTTATTAGGAACAAAACTTTCCCCTCCTAGTAGGTCCAGCATTTGTATCCTATGCTCAGGCATTTGTAAAGGCCGGATGACCTATTTAATGCTTTGTGGGTTTTGGGGGGATGGGGAGCAGATCAAAATAGTAATAACTTGAGGCCCAATCTCAGAATCTGTGTGTGAACTAAACCTCCATTGAGCTTGCCTGGGTATAGTCTGTAAAATCAGGCTGTGAGTTAGAGAGGCGCCGTCTTTCCTCTATAGAACTTCATTGTAAGTCACTGGTTTCAGTAGCTATATGCAGTATTAGGGGTGGGCATCTGGAAGGAATTACGGTTCAGGATTTTTAATTCTGGATTTAATTCCAGACCCATATTATGGATCCATATTAAAGTCAATTAAAAATGAAAAAATAAAATAAAAATGAAAGCACATGTACAAAATAGCCACTGGACTGTTCTGCACACGTGCAGCCTTTTTCAAAATGGCGGTGGCAACATCCCTGGACCTTTTCACACGAAACGCTCCCACCCATCTCCACGCAGTTTCGCTGTGTGAAGATGGGTGGAGGTGCCTGTGTGAATGCTGCAGGGCTCCAATGCCCGATGCTCGGTGGGTAGAGTGAGTGTGCACCCGTGGGAATGGACACCCACCCACCTCCATCCACCACACCCATCCCCACACCCACTGCGGTCCGTTTAAAAAGGGCCACTGTCATTTTGGAAAAGAGCAGCCAGTCTGTGCATGTGCAAATGGCCACTGCGCATGTGCCCACATTTCCAAAATGGTGGTGATGCTGCTGCCGCCATTTTGGAAAAGACTGTACATGTGCAGATTGGGCAGCCATTTTGCGCATACACAGTTATTTATTTTTTCAGGGTAATTTATAGATTTTGAACCAAACTACAACACGCCTGATGCAGTTTGGCATGGATTGATCTGTATTCATCCGTCACTGCCCATTACGAGCATCACGGAGCAATCTGAATTCATGATGTCCATCCCTTTGCTGTATTTCTTACCTGTCAATCTGACCTTAAGCAGGGACATTAAGGGTCATGGCCCAGACCCTACAGTTGGAGCAGGCCCCATGGGGAGGCCATTCCTGGTAGTCTCAGATCCAGTGCTCCTGAAGGGCTATTCCTGTGGGGCCTTCTCTCCGCCTTGGACTCTCAGCCCCTGGGGTGACCACTTCCTCCAGCGCCCTGCCCCCCCTCACTTACTAGCTATGGAGATCAGAGCCCTTCAGAAATGGACTAAGGGGGTAGGGTTATGGAGGACACAGTCAGGAGGCCCTGCATTTTATTGTTGCCCTGGACCTCACAAATTCTAAGGCCAACCCTGGGCATAGCTACCATGGAGTGAGGCAACTCTGTTAAGCCCAGGGCCTGGATCATTAGAGGGTCCTTTTTAAGCAACCCAAGCACCATTAGAAAATGGTGTTGCTATCTCCCACCCAGGTCGGGCTTCGCCGTGCACTTGAGTCATTTGGTAAATACTGTGGAGATAACTGCCTGGAACTTAACCAGCAGAAATCTAAAGTTGTAATTTTTCCCCGTTCAAGTAGTATCCAGCGCTGGATGGTGGGAGACAGAATAATTGAACAGGTTAGGTTCTATAAGTTCCTTGGTCTTCTTTTTCAGGCCTATGGTAGTTGGACAACTCATTTTTTGGCGGTACAGGGTAGGGCTAATAGTTCAACTAAGTCCCTGCTATCCTTTTTTAGGTCAAGAGGGGGGCAGCTGGTGGCCTCCGCTATTAAGATTTTTTTTCAGAAATACCTGCCCTCATTATTATATGGAGCCCAGTTTTGGGCCCTAAAGAAATTGGAAGCTATGGAACGGTTCCAGGCACGCTTTTTGCGCTTTTTGCGGTTTTTATCCCAGCCCCTCCTGGGATAATCAATTCTGCCCTAATTCTAGAATATGGGTTGTCCACAGTGCAAGAGCGAATCTGGTCAAGTGCAATTTCTTTTTGGCTAAGGTTGATTTTCAGACTTGCAGCCCCTTGTCTCTTTTGGCAGCTAGAGATAGCGTTCTCAATAATTGGATGGGCCTGGTATCAGGGAAGTTGCAACAATTGGGAAGTGATTTGTTGTCCTTGTCCTCCTGGGGAACAAAAGTGCCAAAATTTGTATATTAAGGAGGCTGGCGGACATTTACCAACAGGAGTTGAGAGCATCAATAGGCAACAGTGGGTCATTGGCCTGCTATCTAAATTGGGCAAACAAAGGCTCTTCTATTTGTCCTTATTTGGCTGGTGATTTGAAACTGCAGCAGAGGAGACTTTTTTTCCTTGCTAGGTACAATCATTTTCCCTCTGCTCTGGTTGAGGGTAGGTTTAAAGGTATTCTTTATGTGGACCATCTCTGCTGGTGTGAACTCCGCTGCGTGGAAACGCTGGAACATATTCTTTTGGATTACTCCTTTTTCCATGGAAGAGCAACGTAGCACCATTCTCCCTTTACTATGCTCCGTCCCAGGTAGGCCACGTACATTTTATTTATTTATTTATTTAATTTATTTAGTAAATTTCTACCCCGCCCCTCCTGCAACGCAGCTCGGGGCGGCTTCCAACATTAAAACCATAAAATACAATAAAATACAAAATGCTTAAAACCTTAAATATTAAATATAAATATAACTCACAGGGCTAGAACAAAAACCAAACACAAATAGGTAGGGGACTAAACACCCCCCTCCCCACCCTCCCTCCCAAAGGCCTGGGCAAACAGCCAGGTCTTACAGTTCCGCCGAAATGTTAAAAGGCTTGGGGCCAGGCGAGCTTCCTCCGGAAGGGAGTTCCACAGCCGCGGTCCCACCACCGAGAATGCCCTCTCCATCGTGGCCCCCCGTTTGACACAGGGGACCTCCAGGAGGGCACCCCTGGCAGACCGCAGGAGCCGCTCTGGGGCATGAAGGGCGAGGCGGTCCCTAAGGTATGAGGGGCCGAGACCGTGTAGGGCTTTATAGATCATCACTAGGACCTTGAACTTATGACACTACTCATGAGGGATTGTTCCCCCCTAGTAACCAGAAAGGTGATTCGCTATCTGGGACTTGTCTACTCCAAGAAACTTTGTCAAGAATTAACGTAATGATAGTCCACGATATTGGTACTCGGAGATTCCTTGGTGAACTGGGTAACGAGTAGGGCTGATGTGGCAGCAGCTGTTACCGTGCCACAATTCCATTCTGCCATTTCGGAATTGCCCGCACCACACTGCGGCTTTTCTGCGGACATTCCGCTAATTCCGCCGGCATTCTGCAAATTGCAGAGAAATTGTGGAAACTGTCGGAAAACCACTGTTCTGCTATTTTGTGGCGCTGGCGGAATGGCGGAACTAGCGAAAATGTCATGTTTCCATTATTTTGCGAGGCCTGTGGAAGTAGCGGAATGAAATTAGCGGAACTGCGGAAGTAGCGGAATGAAACTAGCGGAATGAAAGCCTCTGACACGCCGTACCACTAATTGCGGAAACGCTGTTTCCGGTGGAAATAACTACTGCTGCGACATTCCGCTACAGCCCTAGTAATGAGTAGAGGTTAGAATGAGTTGAGGGGTAGGAGGTCTACTATTGCCGCCAGAATAGTAACGCTATCGAATCTATCCAGGTGTTTAGAATCTGGCAGTTCCTCTTTGTATTTTTTATAGATCTGGCCAAGACTAACAGCTTTTGGACCAGAGATAGACAAGGAATATTTTTCTTTTAATCCCATTTTTGAGTATTTAAAGATGTATATATTATGTTTTATTTTGGTCACAAGTGATGTATGTAGTATGGACCACATTACATATTATGATTATTTTATTTGTTTTATTTATTCTGCTATCCATATGTTTTGTAATAACCTCAGGGCTACGCAATAAAATTCAAACTGAGTTACTGTTACTAGCTATGGGGATCAGGGCCCTTCAGAAATGGACTAAGGGGGTGGGGTTATGGAGGACACAGTCAGGAGGCCCTGCATTTTATTGTTGCCCTGGACCTCACAAATTCTAAGGCCAACCCTGGGCATAGCTACCATGGAGTGAGGCAACTCTGTTAAGCCCAGGGCCTGGATCATTAGAGGGTCCTTTTTAAGCAACCCAAGCACCATTAGAAAATGGTGTTGCTATCTCCCACCCAGGTCGGGCTTCGCCGTGCACTTGAGTCATTTGGTAAATACTGTGGAGATAACTGCCTGGAACTTAACCAGCAGAAATCTAAAGTTGTAATTTTTCCCCGTTCAAGTAGTATCCAGCGCTGGATGGTGGGAGACAGAATAATTGAACAGGTTAGGTTCTATAAGTTCCTTGGTCTTCTTTTTCAGGCCTATGGTAGTTGGACAACTCATTTTTTGGCGGTACAGGGTAGGGCTAATAGTTCAACTAAGTCCCTGCTATCCTTTTTTAGGTCAAGAGGGGGGCAGCTGGTGGCCTCCGCTATTAAGATTTTTTTTCAGAAATACCTGCCCTCATTATTATATGGAGCCCAGTTTTGGGCCCTAAAGAAATTGGAAGCTATGGAACGGTTCCAGGCACGCTTTTTGCGCTTTTTGCGGTTTTTATCCCAGCCCCTCCTGGGATAANCCCTCTGTTCCCCTTCCTACGTCTCTCCCCCAGCTCCTGTCGCTCAGATTGTAAGCCCTAGGGGCAGGGACCGTGTCTATTTTATTACTTTGTAGTGCCATGTACACTGCTGGTGCTATATAAATGTTTGTTAATAATAATAATAATAATAATTAGAAAATGTTCAGAGTGGGTGGGGGGAGGATTGGGCAACACTCTGGGTGTTTTTACATGAGACGGGGTGGAGGGGGGGCATGGCCATTGTGTGTGGTGGGTGTCTGGGTGTCATGTGCGGAGGAGCGCTTCACACAAGTGACCCCATGCACAGCTGCCCCGCCCATGCACAACCCACCTCATCCATGCACGGCACACTCTGGCTTTTTACCAAAAGCCCTGTGCGTGGGGGATTTCAGGGGTAGAGATTCATGGGGGATGGTTTATTTATTTTATTTATTTATTTATATAAAAGATTAATACTCCACCCCTCTTGCTGAAACAGCTTGCGGCAGCTTACAATATATATAAAAAATATGAATAAATACTATAAAAACAATCTTGAACGTTAAAAACAAATATCGACGGGAAGAAGATAAAAACAGACACAACAACCCACCCTAACCCTCTACCCCATCTCCCCTACCAAAGGCCAGGTACTGCATGTTCGTCAAAAAGAGGGGAGGGGCCAGCCGGGCCTCTGCCATGAAGGAATTCTACAACCTAGGTGCGACCAGCAAGAATGCCCTCGCTATCATCGCCCCGCAGTAAACCCGGGGGACTTTGGGAAAGCTCCCCCCCCAGATGATGGCAGGGATCATCCCAGGGCACGGGGAGTGAGGCGGTCCCACAGATAGGTAGGGCCCCAACCTCTTAGGGCTTTATAGGTAAGCACCAGCACCTTGAATAGGGCCCAGAAGACAACAGGCAGCCAGTGCAGCGAATGGAGGTCAGGTCTCTGGGCGAAGGAGCGTTCACCTCCCTCTCCCAAACATTCAGATAAGACGGGCCCTATCCAAGGACCGGCGGTCCTTGCATGGGGCCATCTCATTTAAAAACACCCTATGCCTCTGCCCACTCTGATCATTTTCTAGTGGTGCTCTGGCCTCTTTCCAAAGACCCTACCAAGCAAGATGTTTCAGAGTGGCCAAGGGGAGAGTACTGGCCGTGCCCCCACCTACTCTTAAAACTTCTTTCTTGATGGGGTTGCTGCCATGCCGGTGTGGTGGTGGAGGGTTCACTGGGAGGCAGGGGGTGGTGCCACCACCTTTGTTGGTGGAGACTGAGGTTGGCCAGGAGCTCCCTTGGGAGTGCTGCCACTAAGGGTGACTCCACCCCCTTACCCTTAAAGAGGAGGGGCATAATTGAACCATGTGCCCAGGCCCCACACAGCCATGCTACGTCACTGCATCTATCCTAAGGGTGTGCAATTTGTCTATGTTTTTTAATTACTAAAACAAATGAAGCCCCATTCATTTTATTAATTAAAATATGAAAACAACAAACAAGGGTAATGAAAACAGACAAAAATGAAGGAAAAAAGCACCCGTTTTTTAAAAAAAAACAAGAAATAATTTTAAAAGTTAACGGTGCACATGTAAAATGGCCACCAGGGGGTGTTCTGTGCATGCGCACCCTTTCCCAAGACGGTGCCAGCAGACTCTCCGCCATTTTGGGATGGGACAGTGCATGCGCAGAATGGACCCAGCATCCATTGTATGCACACATTGATTTATTGAAGTTTTTTGAAATTTTTAATTTAAAAAATAATTTTGAAATGACTGCGCATTTCCAAAATGGACACCGGACCATTCTGCACATGTGCAGCCTTTGCCAAAATGGTGCTGATGCTGCCGGGGCCATTTTTCGAAATGGGCTGCGCATTGCGCAGAATGGGCTGATGGCCATTTGGTGCATGCCAGTGATTTTTTTAAAATTATTATTTTTAATAAAAAAATTAAATTAAAAAACAACCCCCCTCTTGAAATATGAGCGTGTTTGTTTACAAATGGCCCCCCCTCCCCTGAACAAAACGGTTTCCGTAAATGAAAATAAAAATGATATACCTGCTGCACACTCCTAATCTATCCTAAGCTCCTTGCTCAAGTTCCAAAATACAGGAGGTGATGGAAATTTTGCTTTGGCTCAGTGATGCGGAAAGGAGCTGGCAGGAAGATTTAGCAAGGTCAGTTTGAAGGTACAAAGATCTTGGTAAAATATGCTACTCTACTCCCCAACACGCCCCCCGCCCCCAACCCACACTGCAAAGCAGGTGTAGGGGGAATAGGAGAGTCAACCCTCCGCTTCTATGGAAGGATGGTCCCTGATGAATTTCAACAAGAGGGAAATCCAGTTCAAATCAAAATTATTTATGGGGGTTAATCCAAAGGCAGCCCTTTACAAGCCACTGTAATAGATAAGCCGCCTGGAAGGTGATACCTGTTAGAGATGGCTGGAACTGGGCTACGGGGTATGAATCTGCTTTAGACAGAGAAGGGCGGTAGTCAAGGATACTGTGTCGGTTATTGTCAGGCGATTTGGAGGGACCCTGTTTTTACATAAACTCTGAAAAACACCCAATTTTCAGAGAGAGCTGGGCATCCTGGCTCTGAAATTCAGATCCTTTTTTTCAAAAATTGTGGGGTAAACCCTAATCAGAGTTTCGCTCGCTGACTGGGGCGTAACTACCACGGGGCAAGTGGGCTCGGTTGAGTTCGGATCCTGGACTCTATGAGGAGGGCCGTCTGCAAGAAGCCCGAGGAAGGAAATGTACTGCCAGGAAATGTTTAGGAGATCTTTCCATTACTTACATGAGAAGCTATAATGTTCAAGCCCCTTCCATAAACAATGTTTTTAAAAAGATAAAAGGGTGGAATTCCCGGGTGAAATAACAGCCTTTGTTTCTCCAGAAGTAGAAGGCAAAGAGGGAGGAGGATAAGACAGGCAATGAAGTCATGGGCAGGCGGCGTGTCCCATGGTGCCAGTACTATAGGTCAGGGTGAGGAATTCTGGGGGTCACATTGAAAATTAGCACAGGCTCTGTGGGCCAGAGAGTAGTTGAGTGGGGTGGGGACCCCGAAGGGCGTGCCCATGATGGAGAAAGGGAAAGGGTTTAGGGCTAAAATAAGAAACCCATGTGTTCTCACGAGAATGCATGAGATTCTCGCAGCCCCGGCAGGATCTTGCAGGATGTCGCTGAGATTTCCTAGAATTTAGCAAGATTCTCAAAATTTTCAGATTCACTATGCGCATGTGGAAAATGACCTCTGCGGCCATTCTGCGCACGTGCAACCCACCGGTGGCCATTTAGTGCATCCGCAGAGTGTTTTTTGAGGGTTCTTGAGAATCTCGCGAGATTCTCAAGAACCCTGAAAATGCTCTGTGCATGCGCAAAATGGCCGCTAGAGCTGCACATGCGCAAAATGCCTGCAGTGGCCATTTTGTGCATGCGCGGTGCCAATCTTAATCCAAGCGAGAACTGGTTGAGGATCAGCTGTTTCTCCACCCATTCTCATTCTTGCAAATCTCTGTAAGAAGCTGATTCTTGCCAAGACTGTGAGGGCAAGTTTGAGACCTAGAAAGGATACTCCAGATCTGGACGCTGTCCTCAAGGGGCATGGCTCCCTTTCTCCTTAGCTCACTCTTACAATGCTTGAGACTACAAGCTGGATTCGTGGCCCAGATCCAGGAATCAAAAAGGGCTCAAATGAAACTGGTTGTGGGGCACATTTGGTCCACAAACAGGGGTTCTCTAACCCTGATATTGGTCCTTGGCTGTCTTTGAGTTCAACTCAGTGCAAAAATGAATGCTGCTAGTCAAATTGTTTGAGGCAAAGCAAAGCCTCAGCGCCGCCATTCTCCAAAGCATTCAGCTGTCTGGATCCAGCCTCATTGTAAGACATCTGAACCCAACTAGAAGCAGGAAGGGTTATTCCCCCCACATGCCACCAGTCAGGCTTATATATTGACTGGCAGTCAACCAGGAGGCGTGGCAGGGCTGGAGACAGACAGGGAAGGGACGTGGCCAGGACAGCAAAGAGAGGCCTCTTGGAAGAAGTGACTGGGTCAAAGGTAGAGCACTGGTGCAGTAGGTTCAGTTACTGCTTGAGGATCCCGGGTGGGTGAGGGTTCGAGACACATGTCCTGACAGAAAATGACCTCCTACCTCAAAGTACCTTAGCTGAATTTCCTCCTACAGCAGCTTCTGGTCCATTTCTATTGGAACAGCTTGGCACCAGCCCTCAGCTGATATCAATTCCCCCCTTCCTTGTGGGAGGAGAAGGGGCAGGGCCAGGGAAGACCCAGGACTTCCGGGACTGTGGGGGGAGCCTCTTTAGCAGTGCACGGTTCAGCTGCCGCTGTAACATCGCTGCTACTGCTGTGCCCACCTTTCTGCCGCCTGCCTGCCCACTTGCTTGCTGCAGGGCTGATTGATGGGCAGGGCTGGGGGCCCTTCAGGAACCGCCCCACTGGAATAGCTTGGCACCAACCCCCAGGTGATATCCATTCCCCCCTCCCTTGTGGGAGGAGAGGGGGTGGGGCCAGGGAAGCCCCAGGACGTCTGGGACTATGGGAGGAGCCTCTTTTGCAGCATGTGGTTCAGCGCTGCCACAGACATGCACCACGCCAAAGGGCCCTTAGATGTAGCCCTTAGTGTGACCGTGGGGGCTGGCAGGGGAAGTCTTGGCAGTAAGGCAGTTGTCTTTGTTTATTATTTTTGTTTGTTGTATGGGATTGGGTTGATCCCCTCCAGTGGCATGTGGAGTGGAGGGACATAGGTTAGGGTGGGTTTTTTCCCTGAAATCCAGGTCCTCAGTGTGAGGGAGGCCATGAATTCAGTAGGGTGCCACCTGGTGAGAATGTGTAGTGGGGGTGGGTGGTGGTCCCCTCTGCCTTGGAGGTGGAACAGCCTTCAATTGGGGGTCAAGGCTGAGAGGATGGGGGAGGGGGACACAGCCATCCGGGTTGTGATGGGGTGGGGGAGATATGATCCCAATGAGGGTGCTTTTAGATCATCGAGGGGAATGAGATGTTTGGTGTCTGTTCCCCGAGCAGTTGCCCGGGCAGAATGGGGAGGTGGTTGGAGACCAGAGAGCTCTCGGGCCAAAGTTTTTGATGTTAAATGCAAGGTCGGTGACTAATAAGTCATCAACGATCCATTACTTGACCTTGGATCAGGCTGTCAACCTTGTTTGTTTGATGAAGACCTGGGTGGGCATCGAATCTGGGCCTATTTCGATGGGCCTTGTTCCTGCCAGGTACTCCGTGCAGTATCAGCCAAGGCTTGAGGGGTGGGGGTGCTGGTGTAGCCATTGTTTTTAGGGAGTCTTGCACTGTGAGGCGGTATCCTGTGCAGGTGATACCAGGGATCGAGGCCCTTCATTTTGAGATCGATTTGACAGGGGATAGATTAGGGATGCTGCTGGTATACTGCACACCTTAGGGAGGACAGAGTCCCAGAATGTTTGAAGGAGGCGGTGGTGCAGCTTCTGCTCAAGAAACCATCACTTGACGTTGATTCGCTCACCAGCTATTGGCCAGTCTCTAACCTTCCCGGGGTAAGGCCGGCCCTGAGTGGCGTGGGGGGCTTTCCGACAGTTATGTCTGGTTCGGCGGCTTCAGCCTTACCTCTCGGACTCTGACCTGGCCACCATCATTCATGTTTTGTCCATCTCAAGTCTGGACTACTGTAACGCGCTCCATGTGGGGCTACCCGAAGGTTACAGCTGGTGCAGAATGCAGCGGCCTGACTTCTTATGGGATTGGGTCACCGGGAGCACATTAGGCCGGTGCTCCGTCTTCTGCACTGGCTTCCTACTTTTTCTGGGCTCAATTCAAGGTGTTGGTTCTTGCCTTTAAAGCCCTACGCAGCCTGGTCCCAACCTATCTGTGGGATCGCCTCACTCCCCAGGTCCTGGATCGACCCCTGAGGTCCACTGGGGGGTGCCTTTCTGGAGGTCCTCAGTGTTAACCAGGGGGCCACTATGGAGAGGGTGTTCTCTGTGGCTGTACCCCGGCTGTGGAACTCCCTCCAAGAGGAGGCTCGCCTGGCCCTGGGCCTGTTGACTTTTCATGGCTTGTGCAAGACCTAGCTGTTCTGCCAGGCCATTGGTGGAGGGGACGGGTGAGGGTGCTTATGTGTGTGTGTGTGGGGGGGTGAGTTCTGGGAGGGTTTGTGTTTTGTTATATTTTTAAGTTGGGTGTGAATGTCATTTTATATTTATATGATTTTATTGTGATGTTGTTTTATTGACATGATTTTATTGTAAGCCACCCCAAGCCGCCTGCAGTGGAGTTGGGCAAGGTATTAAATTGTTAAAATAAAATAACAGGGTCCGGAAAACCCTGGATCCTCCTCACACATGGCGCCCTATGAGAGAAAAGTCAATGCAATTAATATTCAATGCAAATATATTAGTTAATGGATGGTCCAGATCATGACTCCACCCGCCACAGATTTGTCTCATACCCTTGAATACCTTACCTAACCTTACCCCTGAGGGTGTTTTTACATGGGCCTCGTTTCTCCTGGACTGCGGCATCTGGAAGAAACCAAACTCATGTAAGGGGTGTGTGTGTTTAGACGTTCAGCCCCGTGCAGTGGGTGCTGGGGAACACGCGCGTGCTTGGAGAGTGGACTTGTAAAAAATGGATAGCAGGGTTTTACAAGTCTGAGTCGCCAATTGTTTCTCAGTGCCTGCTGTTTCCAATGGCTCCCAGCCAACTTCCAGTAGTGGGGGTGAACGTCTACATACACACACACACACCTGCATTTGCGGGAGACACACGGGTCATGTAAAAACACCCTATGTTCTTTCAGTGCTTGAGGGTAGTCACTGGATCAATGGGACAGATCCGAGATGCAGAAAAGGCCCAAGTACGGAGCGGACCATGAAGGAGGGGGCTGAGGAATTTGCAGAGTAGCTGTTGCTCTGCTCTCTTCCACTAGAGGGAGCGCCTTTTCCCCCAATTTGCTCCTCTCTCCAGCATGCAATGAAGGCCTTCTTTAGGGACGGCTTTGCAGGCCCTTTTCCCCTCCTCTGGCCAAATCCACCACATTTGCAGAATCCTTTCCCTACAGGAAACAAACAAAAAAATCCCTTCCTAGCCTCCCTATGGCTTCAGTTACCAAGAGCATCCTTTAGAGGGTGTCATGACCAAACACCTGCCACTCACAGCAATTCACGTAACCCTGGGGGCCCATCTCATTCCATCATCTACCTGTTCCCTAGGTAACCAGCTCCGAGACACAGAACCTGCCTGCGCAAGGTGGCTGGTTTTAAATGAAAGCCTTGCATTACTTCCCCTTTCCCCTTTTCATCCCTGTACAACCGTTAAGTATGCAAAAAGATCACTGCTCTATCACCCATGGTGCTAGAGACAATATGCACTGAATAATGGAAGACTATTTTTACCTTTCCATGATACGGAGAAAGCAGCCGTCACCTCTCCTGAATTATATAAGCTTGTCGCTCACCCACAGGCCTGATCCTGGGAAGCTGTCATTCTTCACACCCACCTACCTAAGAAAGGACTCGGGGCCTTCAAAAACTAGTCCCCCAGGAGTACAGTTATCAAATGGCCCAGTTTAGCCAGGACAGTCGCAGTCTGAGGAAGGCTGAGCCTCCCATTGTCCCAAAGCATTGGCCGAATTTCTGCTGGTTTCAATTTCTTTGTTGTGACAGGCGGTGAAATGGGTGCCTAATTTAGTGCCTGTGGGCAATACCCACATGTTTTAATATTGTTTTGGGTACCTGGCAGGCTACCTGCACTGATTGAGTACCAAACACCTGGAAAATTGGTAATCTCTGTTAACAATTTACCAATTTTCTGGTTAACAACTGGTAAATAAGGACAGAAAACTGGAAAATGGAGAACAGAATTCAATATTCCAGAACCTGACGTCAACATTTCAGGACATTTTGGAGCATCAGGTACCCCAATTGGGACCTAACTGGGTACTGATTAGTACCCAAAATTTGGGGGTTGATTTGGGAAATTCACGTATAACCTGTTTTTTGCAGGTCTTAATTTTGCAGCCCTAAATGGCTTGGGACCCACTTATCTGGAAGATTGCCTGGCCTACCATGTCCCATCTCAGCCGGTTGGGAACACCTGTCTGGAGGTGCCCAGTTTTTGGCATTCTTTACGGGAAGTGTAATATGGAACGTCTTATGTGGGGGTTGCATCTGGCTATGACCCTGTATCACCTCTGGAACTACACTAGCCTGCCTGACATGGGATAAAGGTCTCTCTGAGACAAGACCAAAACACCCCCACCCACATTTGTGCGTGGAAGGGTTCCAGAGAAATGAGGGTCTACAAATTCCTACTGGCTACATGGTACAGCCATTACTGGTCCTTGGCCAGCCATGTCACAATGGGTGTGATGTCATGGTATCCATTGGGACCTTAGTGCTATGTGACAGAGCAACTGGTAGGGAGGGGAGCAGAGGGGGGAGGGAAGGGAATAGACAAGCAGGGGACGAGGGAGGAGGGAATAGACCTGTGGTGTTCGATACTTGCTGCTTAGTATTGACAGCAGCAAGAACAGGCTCACAACACAGATGCCCATCAAGAGACCAAAAAAGACTGGAAAGTCACGGTGAGAATTTATGAGCAGCAGCACCCCTTCTTTGATGAGCTACCCACAGACCAGGCCTGTGACCATCGTCAGAAGAGCCAAGAGTGTTCAAATTGGTAATTTGAATACCAATTACGCTGTGAATTAGTCATTCACGCAGCATAAAGAACACCTATGCTTTGCATGTATGGACGCCTCAGGCGTGCACCTTCCCACACGTGTTAACTTGGTCTCCACAACAGGAGGGCATTCTCTGCAGCTCTGCAGCTGGGGAATTCCCTCCCCTGGGAGATTTGTTTATGTCAGGGCTCGAGTGCCTTTAGGAGGCAGTGCAAAACTGCTTTATTCACAAGAGCATTTGGCAGTGGGGGCTAGGGGAGGTGGGGCATTGTGGGGGAGGATAGGAGGGAGTTAGGAGACTGGGGAGTTGGGGTGGAGAGAGGTCGGGGGTATGGTGTAGGGTTGTGGGGTAGTTTATGTTTTTGTATTTTGGGTTGTTTTCTATTTGTATTTTATATTTTAATATTGTAAGCCGCTCTGAGCTGCCTTTGGTGGGAAGGGTGGGCTAAAAAAATAAAATTTAAAAAAACAATTAATCATTAATCATCAATCATGTATTAATTATTAGTTAGTTATTAATTATTGATTGATTATTTATTAATTTGCACTCCAGTGCTGACTATAAACTTTCCAATCCTCCGATTTGGTCAAGAGTGAGATTTGGGATCGGGAGCACCTATGGGTGCTGAGAGGAGGGGAAAACCTGCCCTCCTAGACTTGGCCTGTTCCTACTTTGACATCATGACACTCCGTAATGGGTGTGGCTGTGTCATGGAGGGATTTGGACAATCAAGAGTGTCCTTTTCTGATGTGGTCACTCCCCCTTGACTGCATCATGATGCTCTGCAAAGGAGCAGGGCTGTTAATGGGAGACCTCAGTCCGTGCGTAATTATTGGGGGTGATGGTGGTCAGTAACCCAATATCCACTCGTTTCCTTGATTTAGGGGAATTAGCCAAATTAGAAGTCCCCACGTCTCCCAGGGATCAATCTGAGGAACGACACATGCTGAAGTCAGTTTATGTTACCCTCCCCAAATTGTAAGGAGAGAGAGAGAGAGAAAGGTTCAATAAAACAGAAAAAGGTTTATTGTTGTATAAAAACAGAAGTACAAAGGCAAAAATAAGGTACACATACACACACACAATCTAATGCTGAAACACAGCCCCAGTCTGGCTGGCAGGATACAAAAAGGGAAAACATAAAATAAGGGGGAGGGGGGTTGTGGTCCGGTGAAGGCACAGCAGGAGAGAGAGAGAGAGAATCTGGACCTGTAGTTTACCTCTCCTAGCTGATTGCACAAGGGATCAGCAGCCCGGGATCCAGCACAGTTCAGGGGGTGGGGGGTGGAAGAAAAAGAGAGGGGCAGACCAAAGTCCGGGAGACCCCTTAGCACAGACACGTGCAGAGCAACTGCATGTATCTGCGTTCCAAGATTTCTCCGAGGTTGAGGGGAAAATCAGGAGCAGTTATAGGGTACTGGACAAAGGATTTGAGAGACTAAGCTGTGCTGTATGGGGTGTACAAGAGGCTAATGAGGGGAAGAGCCAAAACTTCTACTTCCATCACAAAAAGGCTCATACAAGATGCATAAGATATCTTTGACACTGGGGGAAAGAGTAAACAACAGTGGCTGGAGGGTAGTTAAGGAGGAAGGAGCTAACGACTGGCTCCTGTAACACAAAAGACATACCTGGTCTCTAATGTCTGCTTAACACAGGGGATCCCTAGTCTCGCTGGCATGGGGGATGTTACTGAGCTAAGTCATGTCCCTGAGGCATTGATCAATAGAAAACACACCCTTATGCTAATGGCTCCATTCTTACTTTGTGTGTCTTCCTTTTATTCTTTCTTCCAAGCTGAAAACTGGAATCTTACATGAGTGAGCTAGTGATCCTGGCATCGGGCCCAATCCTTACTTTCCCTTTACTTTTCTCCTGCACCCCCCTCCCTTTTCTGCTTGTGCACTTCGTATGGGGAGACTTCCCTGTCGAGCCTCTATCCCCATGTTCTCCGGCCTCAGTTGGTTCCTGGGGGCTTTTCCCCCTTCTTCTCAGGTCCCCTGGCCTCAGTTTACATAGCAAGAGTGGGTGGTGGTGGTACCCATTGTAGGGGAATTTTAGGGGTCCATTCTTATCAAGGCCATGTCAGGTAGGGGGTGAGAGAACTTTTTTGTCCCATGCCTGTCTACACACCCGCCTCCAGCAAAACATTCTGTTGGCACCCTGGATAGAGGGTCAAAGGAAGCATCTAGGCCTGCAGACTATCCTTCTCTGAGCCAGGAGCCAGAGAGAAGAAGAGGGTTCTTTCACAATTGGCCTTGGCCCTAGGCCTGAAGTGAGAGCAGGCCCTTTTGTTCATTCAGGAAATATCATCCTTGCGGGGAGCACTTTCAGATGTTCATTTTTATTTCATCTTTACTTGTCCCTGATTCGCTGCTTTAAACAGTTGAATTTTGTCTCTAACAGAGCTTTTGGATTGGGGAAAGTCTGTGGCAGTATTAACTTGTGGGTGGAGAGAGCACGGCATCCTTCCTGACTTCCAGAAAGCAGGTAGCTTTACACAGGAGAGAGCATGTCTAAACAAAACCCTGCAACACTATTTAATTTTATCCCAGAGAAGCACAATGGGATGGTCAATATCAGGAGCCAGAAGAGAACAGAATGATGTCCTTATGCCAGGCGTCACCAAAGGACAGTAGGTGTTTTTACATGGACACAAGGGGTGCCAGTCCAGCGGTGGACCCCCTACGCCTGCCCACTTCCAGTTGCGCCTGGGTACATTTTAAGTTTTTTCAATGCAAAAAACCCCAGAAAAAATTCAATTCCAAAAAAACCCCAAATCCGAAACTGAATTGAGAACCAAAATTCTCGGAGAACCGAATCTAAAAAAAACCAATCTGAAATTTGTCCCAGAGTTCCATTCCTAATTCTTAGAGAAAACCAAGCTTTATCAAGGATTTGCCAAGCCCAGTCCTCGAGGCGTGTGCAATTCATTTTCGTTATTTGAATTGCTAAAACAAAGGAGGTCTCATTCTTTTTAGTTATTAAAATACGAATGCGGATGAAAATGGTAATGAAAACAGAGAGAAACGAAGAAATAAAGAGTCAGCTTCATTATAAAAATAAACAAATAAAAAAACTGCACATGCGGAAAATGGCCACTGGGGCTGTTCTGCGCCTGCGCAGTGATTTAAAAAATATTTTTATTTTTAATTTTAAAAATATTTTTATTTTTAATTTTTAAAATATTTTTATTTTTAATTTTAATTTTAAAAATATTTTTATTTTTAATTTTTAAAATAATTTAAAATTCACTGCACGTGCGCAAAATGGCCACTGGACCATTCTGTGCATGTGCAGTTGTTAATTAAGAAGAAGAGAAAGGGGAAAGAGAATAAGAGAAAGGAGAAAGAACAAAAACCCCTCACTCCGTATGATTGTTTTTGTTTACAACCCCTCCCCTGGAAAAAACAAAGGGGTTTTTGCAAACAAAAATGAAAACCAAAAATGAAAACTGATGTTGTGTCTGCTCCCCCACCCCTGCTATCCAGCCCATAGAGGTTGGACTAGTTTTCAGCGAGAACCAGGGGAGGAAGAAGGTCCTACTCCGGATCTAAACCTTCTGGAAGTAAGAACGTCATCAGAGGAGAAGCAAGCTTTAAAGAGGATTTACAAAAGCCCAATCCACTCCCTGTGCGCTGCTGTGCACCCATCACCTGGCGCTCTGGATGTACGATCCAGGCTTAGATTGCAACCCCTCGTCTTACACTGAATAACAGCTTCCTTCCTCCATTATCTTGCAGCCAAACACATTATTTCAAGTGGCTGAGGAGAGGACATTCTTTCCATGTCTTTGCAAGTTGCCAAGGGGCCGGGGGGCTCTCTCTCTTTGCTACATCTTGCTGCTAAAGCTAAAACGGATTTTCCAATCAGATTTAATGTCCAGAAGAATCCTATGTTTTGATTGGGGTGTGTGTGTGTGTGCAATTTGTATCATTTTAATGCACTGCAAAAACGAATGGAGCCCCATTCATTTTTGTAACTAAGGTAACAAAGAGGAATGAATAAGCAAACCACATTTATTTGATTTCATATGTTTTCATTTTTACTTTTCATTTTATTCATTTTTATTTATTTATTTATTTATTTTTTAAAATCACAGTCCCTGTGCGAAATGGCTGCTAGGGCTGTTGTATGCTTGTATGCCCTTTTTTCAAAATAGTGCCGATGCTACTGGTGCCATTTTGGAAAAGGGCTGAGCACGTGTGAAATGCCCGGTGGCCGTTTGTGCATCACAGTGGTTTTTATAAAAAATATTTTTAATAAAATAAAACCAAAAAATGAACAAAAACGGTAGTCGTTTCCAAACCCCCCCCCCCCCTCCAAAAATGAAGGGGGTTTGGAAAAATGAAAATGAAAACAAGGGATATGCCTGCTGCACATCCCTAGTTCTGAACTGGATCAGGGGGAATGTACATGCCCACACATCCGGTCCATGTTGTAATGGAGATCCAAATTGGAAGCTCTGATCCCCTCTTCTGTGCACAGGAACCTTCTACTATTAATTTCTATAACACTACTAGGCATACGGAGAGCTTTACAGGCACAGATTTTTGAATACAGGTCCCTGCCCCAGTGAGTTTACAATTTAAGATGGACACGGGTGAGGGGAAACCAGGGAAAGACAGATGCACACATATGTCCATTTTACAGATGAGGAACTGAAGCTGAGAGGGGGCGACTTTCCCAAAGACACCCAGTGAGTTCATGGCTAGTTCAGGATTTGAACCCTGGTTTCCCAGGACCACGGTATTAATATTGTATCAATATTAATACTGATAGGTCAGTATTATTTCCATTTTACAGATGGGAAACTGAGGGGGAGAGGGAAGGGGGACAGAGAGTTGCCCAAGGTCACCCAGTGAGTTGATGGTTAAGACAGGATTGGAACTGTGGTCTCACAAGTTCAAGTCCAGCCCATTGTTCACTAGGCTAGAGTCGCTCTCAAAACTTGGAGTAAAATATTTATTCTTCTTTTTAATGACTATTAATAACATCAACGGCATCTGCAAGACAATTGATATTACTCTGTTTTGTTTTAAATAAGGTGTACACGTCAGGGTGAGGAAAATACAGTCCACGGCTGTTTCTTACTTAGTCCTTTTCTGATCCCTGGATCTGGTCCATAAATCCATTCCCTGTCCTTGAGTCCTGATGGGCATGCACAGGGAAGACAGGAGAGAGGATGGGCCGGGCGTGCATTTAGTGACAGAGCATGGATCCATGGCATAGATCCTCTGACATCCTAAGCATTCTTCTTATACTTATCATTTCTGTAGTGCTACTAGGCTTTACGGTCCCAGATTTTCAGAGACAGGTCTCTGCCTGGTGGGCTTACAATCTAAGGTGGACAATGGTGAGTGGAACCGACAGGGGAAGACACACACACACACACATTCCCATTTTACAGATGGAGAACTGAGGCTGAGAGATTGCGACTTGCCCAAGGCCCCCCAATGAGTTCACTGGCTAGAGGGAGATTCAAGCATTACCCATTAAGCATCCTCTACATCCTCCAGACCTCTAATCTTGACAATAGAGTTTGTACTAACTTTCTAAGTGGCCCTCAGGAGGGAAAAAGTTCATCACTCCAGTGTAAATTAAAATGATAGCATGAGTAGTAATACTACTTACTACTCCTACTACAATATCTTTTATGCACATTTTCTTTCAACCAAAGAATCTCAGATACTTCCTACGACTGTAGTTTATATGATTAAAGCTACTCGGGCCATTAGAAAGTTAAATAGTAGTATAATTAAAAGCAACATGGTACTTACTCCAGTGTAATCCCATTGATTTTAGTTGAACAACTCCAGAGTTAATGGGTTGAGGACTGAGTCCTTAGCTTGATGAGGATGATGAGGGGAATAACAATAATTTTATTTTTATCGTGCTTCCCTGCCAAATGGTGCTCGAAGCATTTCACAAGCATAAAATACAATAAAACAATATAAAATCAATTTTAAAACTGCTTCAAAAGGGTGAAGATAGAGAGGGAAGATAGAATACATTAAAGGTGCATGCAAAATGGGTGTGCCAGTCAGAATTACAGTCCCCGATTCCACCCAGAGGAGAATATGTGAAACGGTTTCACATCGGGTACTGTAACGAATAGTGAGAGCTTGAAGTGGTAGCAGACTTATCATTCATGAATATTGTTCACATTTTCAGGAAGCCCTCCAAAAATCCCAGTACTATCCATGACCAAAATGGGTAATCACACATTCAGCTTTTGGGGTATTCAATTTCGTTTTTTGGGGGGGGGGAGGGGGCTGGATGTTCAATTCGGTTATTTGGGGGTTTGAGTGTTTTTGGTATTTCAATGGCATCATTCTTTCCAAAATTAACTTCGGTTTGGAGTCTTTTGTGTTACGGTTCTCTGAGAACTTCACTTCTCATGTTGGTCTTGGATTTTAGCATTGATTTTTCCCTCCTGGGTTTTTTGCATTGAAAAAAGCCTGGGGGCAACAATTCAATTCAAAGAAACCGGGTTGTGTGAGGGTGTGGAAAACTAAAATGAAAGCTTACATTTCAAATAGAACTGAAACAGCCATTTTCAGGTCATTTGGGTTCTTATCCGAAACCCAAATTCCCATCCTTAAATTACGTAGCACCAGCAATGTGTCTGGCACTGAACAATCATTAGTCAGGCCTCTGCCCTGTCAGACTTATAATCTAGGATGGAGAGGGGAGGGGAGACAAGGGACCAGGGAACATAAGAACTAGAACCAGTGGGCTCAAATTACAAGGAAGCAGATTTTGTCTAAACATTAGAAAGAATTTCCTTATGGTAAGAGCTGTTTGACAGTGGAACAAATTGCTTAGGGAGGTGGCAGGGTCTCCTTTGCTGGAGGTTTTCAAACAGACGCTGGACGGCTGTCTGTCAGGAATGCTGTAGCTGCGGATTTCCTGCACTGAGCAGGGGTTTGGACTAGATGCCCTCTGATGTACCCTCCAACTCTATGATTCTATGAGTAGCTGAGAGTGGGTACTCCATGGCTCGTAGGAGTACCAGGAGTATTGCTCCATTTTCAGATGGGCAGGGGAACGGGTGGCCATGCGGGGTAACATCTCATCTGAAAACACCCAGGAGATGGGCAAACAGAACCGAGTTCGGAAATTCGGTTCAGTTCGGAAGTTCAGTTTGGTCGACCGAACGATTTGAGTTCGGTCCGAACTTCTGAACAAAGTTCGGAAATTCAAACCCCATTGAACTAAATGGAATATTATCTTTTAGGAATGGGCAAACAGAGCCGAGTTCGGAAATTCGAGTTCGGTTCAGAAGTTCGGTTCGGTTGACCGAACTGGTCGAGCGAGTTCAGTCCGAACTCCGAACTTCCGAACCACGTTCGCCCATCCCTAACCCTTCATGAAGTTGAAAAGTTGCTGATGCATGTGTTGTGTTTAGTTACAGGGGAGAAGGGGACTTCAAATGACAGGCCAGCACAAGGGCTGCATTAATGAAGAGTTTGTGCAGGGGAGGAGCTAGGGAAAGCCTGATGAAACAGAGGGTATTTTCAGACGATACGTGGGCCGTTGGCCCCTTACCGGCACCACCGGCTTCGTTCCCCGCCGGGGTCACCCCGTAATGGCACAACAGACGTGCCGGGGGGATCCCGGCGGGGAAAGTGGGAGGGGCCGGGGCCGCGCGGCACAACGTGCGGCCGTGCGGCCCCACCCCCTCCACGCACCCCGCCGCCCACCCTCCGAGGAGACGGGCGGGCAGCGGGGCCAATGCGGCCGCCGCGTCCAGCCAATCGTGCCATGGCCCGGGATCCCGCCCGGGATCCCGGGCCGTGGCACGCGGCCAGACGTTACTTTTCCTAGGCCACGGCCCGGGGTCCGTCTGACCACGCTTCCCGGGACCTTCCCTCGGCTAGCCCGGGAAGCGTGGTTCAAACGAACCCCATGTGGGGATTGACCGTGGCCAACATCTGGCACGCCGTGACCAGACGTACGGGACACGGTGACCACAGGTGGGTATTCACCGTGGTTCACCGTGTTAACGTCACGTCTGAAATCACCCAGTGAGGGTTTTAGGTGAGATTTTAAGGTAAGGAGAGAGGGAGTTGAAAAGATGCGTTAAGAGAGAGAGTTCCAGGCATAGGAGAATGGGCCACGGTGGTTAGGAAGCAGGAGAATCTGGAGTAGGTGAGTGTAATAGTACAGGAGTAACAAAGATAACAGGAGATTTTTAGGAGTGATTTGAAGGTCGGGAGGGAGCAGGGTGTATGTGTTCATCATATACCTGGTTGTTTCTAATATTCATTTTGGTATTTGGATCACAGTATTTTGGTCTTTCCATATGCAGGATTTCATTGCCGACACCAGTACTCTTGGGAGGCTTTTTCAAAGTGGGACCGGATGGGTCCAAAATGTCCTCATCCCATTGATAGTGACATACCGAAATTCACCAAAGAGTACTACCAAAGCGAATGAAAATACCAGAATTCTGAAATGACTGGAACAAAGAAATAAAAACGTGTCCGTTTCGTAACACTGTCAGAGATGGAATTTGTGAGGATGGATATGTGAATTATTTTCATAAACATATATAAGAGATATCCATTTCAGCCCTAGCGACGATGATATAATAAAAACTCTAGGACTGTGCTTGAAGCGTCCCTACAGCAATCGCTGCGTACTCCGCTGTTTCACAATTCAAGTCTCATTTCTGAACAACAGGCTTCCAGCCCTTGACAAACAATAAGGAGAAAGATCTAACACCAGATTTGGGGAAGCCCCTTCTCTCTCTACATTGGTGTTCAGGTCCCATAAGGATTTCACTTAAAACCCAAACCCATCTTCCTCCTTCCCTCTTGAGCCCACCCTAGGATTTCAGAACACCCCGCTCCCCACTGCCTAGAAAAGTTTCCCTTCCCTCCTGTTTGCTGGTGTGCAGGGATTTTCTCCTCCCCCTTCTCTCTAGCAGGAGGTGGGCAGGTCCAAACGGATGAAATATACAAACATACTGTACTATCCGTCTGTATTGCCAGAGCCCATCAGCAGGATCCAATCCGTGCGGAGGAGAGGTAGCCGGGAGCCCCACACTGAAGGGAAGCCAGCAAGCAAACTAAAAGCCAATTAAACCTACCCTAAAAGGAGCAGGGGAGGGAGGAAAGGGCATAGAGGCATCTGCAGCCACCGAGAGCCTTTGCCAAAGTACCTTGGAGAAAAGCGAGCGGTGGAGTAGAGGAATCAAATTCTATCATCTGGGGTCTCAGGAAAGAGAAAAAAGCTGAGGATTGCTTTGAACAGACCGACAAAGAACGAAAGGGGGAGAAAATATCCTCCTCCAGGAGGCAGGTGACTGAGGAGAAGGAGTCTGAAGAGAGGGAATGAAGCTGGAACAAGAAGAGAATCCGAGAGGGAAAGTTAATGCAAAAGGAGATTCTCTGGTGTAGAGACTGCCTGCTCCACTATGGGATTTCTGGTGTGGAAAGAGCACCTGCTTCTCTTGCTCTGCGCTAGCATCTTCCCTGGTAAGTTTCACATTCCCCCATGTCAATTTCTCTGCCCAGCTGTCCCACTGCAGCAAAGAAAGAATGCCCAGCACAGATCTCCCTCGGCAGGGGGTGTGTGTTTTGGGTTTCTCCCCTTACCTAATCTCGGTGGGAAAGGGTTAAAAAAAAACCCTGAGGTTTTGAAATGCACCTTGTGTCTGTCTGTCTGTCTGTCTCTCTCTGTAAGTGTGTTAATGTGTCTCACAGCTCCAGCTGCCCAGGCTAATGCCTTGCTTTCTCTAATCCAGGGCAGGCAAAGCAATAAAGCAATTGTTTAAGAGCCATGTTGCATGAGTACAGAGCTCCAGGGGTGTTGGAGGCAAGCAACAGCAGCAAAAGAAAATCTTGGGCAAACTGTCTGTGCCCAAGCTCCTGGCTCCACTGCGTTCCTCCTCGCCCATTTACTTGGGTGCACTCTGCAGAGAGAGAGAGCTGGAATCTCGCCCCGCAGTTTCCTAGCTTTGTCATGATTCTTTAATAGCCTAAAGCCACTCCTGAGAGTTGACTCAATGAATGTGCAAAGCCTGCCTGTCTCAAACTTTCCCAAGCCTCCTTAGGAGAGGCTGGGCTCAGGCTGGGGAGCTAGGGCTCACAGTAGACGCAAGGGTGTGGAACGCTTTTTCCTTTCATGGAGCCACTTTGAAAAATGCATACAAGCTCTGGGGATCGCCTAGAAGTTGGGAGCCAGAGGGGCCAAAGGGGGGCATTCGGGAAAAGGAGAGTCCAGATCACGGATCTGTGTCATGGATCTGTCCCCTCTCCTGGAGTGCATGCGTGCCCTCATCTCTTCTCCCTTCCCCTCAGTTTGCTACTAGATCAGTGTTGTGCTTGGAGGAAATGGATCCAAGGGCCAGGTCTTAGAAATAGAAAGAGACCAAATAAAAACTATCTGTGTGGGCTGCATTTGGCCCCAGGTCGAAGGGTCTCCACCTCTGCATTAGAGCAAACTCATCTTGGTTCCTTCAGACATGCAGAGCTTTTCCCAAACAACAAAGTGAAGTTGTTACAACAAGGGTGTATGGGGGGGAGGGAGGGGGGCATCCTTGGTGGCTGCCCCACAATTATGGAACTCCCTCCCCTTGGAGATCCGCCTGAGACCGAGCCTGCATATCTTCTGGAGAAGATGTAAGACCTTTTTGTTTGGGCAGATGTTTGGTAGGCTGGGATAGGGTTGGGTGGGTTTGGGTAGGGAGGTTTGGGGAAGCAGGTTGACAGGTGGTAGGTGGGGTGGGTGGGTAGTTGGGATGATGTTAGGGTTTTAAGATTTTTTAAATGTTTATTATTATGCTTTATATTTTTTATGTTGTGAGCCTCCCTGAGTCTTTTGAGAAGGGTGGGATAAAGATGTAACTAAATAAATAAATACAATTAAATAAATGTGATCATCATTCAGTCACAAGGGCAAAGGATCCTGGCTTGGATGAAGTGGGTGGGGGAGAGAATTCTCCTCAACTCTGTCTTTATAACTGCCCATTTTTGATTAATGTTTGTTCTTCTCTCGATTTTGAGGTATTTAATTCACGGCTTTCAAAGAATGCGCAATCGGTTTTAACGTGTGAAATGTCACGTCTAAAGCCCACACGTGGCATATTTATACGCAGCGTGATTTTATGCAGCGTGCTCGCCGTGCAAGTCTAAAAGCAGCTATAGTTGCAAAGGTCACAACTTTATTTCTTCGGTTCATTATTTTGATATTTTGGTATCCAGGACTTTGTTCACTTTGGTGGGTTGCTGAATTTTGGATGTGAACGCAAATGTGGTCGCCGTCTGCGTGACGTAACGCGGCAATCACATTCACACACGGAAATTCAAGCCCCCACCCAGAATAGTACTGCCAAAGTGATAAAAACAAACAATTCAAAATATTGAAACAAAGATTCGAACTTGCAAATGAAGATGGAGGCGAATAGTTCGAAAATAGCAAATATGTTTGAATTCAGTACTGCATTTGGGCTTTCATTTAAGCTCTAATACATACCCTCTGATTTCAACACACATACACTCCCATACACTCTTACACACAAACATGCACACACATTAACTGTGGCACACACCACACATTGTCTGTGCCACACACCACATGCACTTTGTTGTCTGTGGCATACTTGCATACAGTTCATGTGCACACACTCAGTACACACACACACATGCATTGTCTGTGGCACATTTCTATACACTATCTTACACACAAACAAACAGACATTATCTGTGGCGCGCACACACACACACACACACTGCTGTATGTGGCATACAATACACACACACAGACAGAGTTGTGGCACACTTACAGGGCTGGGTAACCACAAGACAACCTACCCTGAGCCCTGCTCTTTCTGGGGGGTCCTCAGTGGCCCATTTCCCCCAGGGCAGGATGTGGGGGCCCCTCTCCTTTCTTGTGGTGCCCCAAACACGACGACCTGTAGGGTCTCACAGGGGGTGACCCCAAAGGGGTGAGTCCATGGCTGGGGCCAACAGGGGCCCCACATTTTATATTTGCCCTGGGCCCCACAAATTCTGATGCTGACCGCGTACCCTTACACCTATGCGTGCATCAACCCTGGCACACTTACACTCTGTCTTTCACACATACACGGCTGTCTGTGGCACACTTCATACACACTGCCTCAAACAGACACACAAAGGGTGCAATCCGACGTATGCTGGCGGCAGGCACAGCGCTGAGCTGGGTGGCATGCGTTCAGTTGCACAGGTGCACCATGCATACAGCAGGTAATCTCGGAAGGAGCGTACCAATGCCCCACATGGCTTGCTGCGCCGGCGGTGTGCGCACACACCTGTGTACTGAAACTGCGCCTCACATCGGTGCAGTTTATCAGGGGGTGTAGGATTGCACTCAGAGTCTGTGATACTCTGATATACCATCTCATACATATGCCCATGCGTTGGGTGCCATGGGGCTGCCCACCCCAGAGCTGTTCTGGGGGTGCACCCCCATGTCTGCCAACTCCCAGCCCCACCTCCTGCTCCCAGACTTGCCTGGGTCCACTTCAGATGGAGCCCACAAGTTCCCCGGGCTTTGGTTCATCTGTGCAGTTCCCCTACTCCCCAGCGGGCAATCACCCAACGTTCTAGGCTTCTGGTCACAACTCTGTGGTGTTGCCCAGGCCAACGGCTGTCTGTAAGTGGAGCAGCAACATCCGTCTGTGCATCAGATGGACAGCTGCTCCTCTTTGGGCAAGTGCCCCGGGTTTGGCTGGTCCACTCTGCTGACAGCGCTCCAGGATGCTCTGTAATGTCACTAGCAGGGCTGCCCCAGAGCAGGAGCAGCAGCCTACTCCACCTGTACATTTGGCAGGGCTGTCTTTATATGGATGGGCTACCCAAGGGTGAAGCGGACTGGAGCAGCCACTCATCCATACGAAAATACCCAAAGTCTCTTGCATACTCATGTCCTTGTGCTCACATGCACTGCGGTACATACTACACAGTGTCTCTGGAGCATGTACATATGCACACTGTCTCCGGCACACACCTTCTCCCTTTGTGTCATTGCACACACACACACACACACTCCAATGCACACAGACCTGGTGTGATGTCCTAATTTTAACTTCTTCTCTGCAAAGCTGGGCCTTTCCAAAACAAGGGGAGCTCTTCCTTCACCTCAGCTTCTGAGATCAGCACAGCCCATGCTCCAAGCTTTGCAGCCTAAAGATCACTTGCAGTGCACTCCACCAGCTGTTTAGAAGAGAGGGATCCCCTACGGTCCACAAAGCGGCTAAAAGATTTAAAAATAGAACATGTGCGATGTCTGGCGAAATGTCTTCCCAGTGATTTTATACCAGTTATCCGAACCTCTCTCGGCCAAGTCTCACATACTGACTCACACAACCCTTTCCAGAACTGTTAGCAATATCACACGGCAGACCTCGAAAAATGCCACGTCACTCCTTGGTGATGTCATGTTGTTCCTTGTGCATCTGTCTTTCTGATATGTCCATCACCATGGCGTCCATGCAGACATCCAGACGTCCTGTCTGCAAAGAAAACTAGAAGTGACAGGGAGTGGTGGATGTTGTGGGAAAACTGGACATGTCCTTGCTGGCATCTTCTTGACTGACCAGAGTTTCACTCTTTCTTGTCTTACCCTCTCTCTGCAGCATGTAGCCATGTCGAGAACCGTGCGCATGCCGAGGAGCGGCTCCTGAAGAAACTCTTTTCTGGATATAATAAGTGGTCTCGACCTGTTGCCAACATTTCAGACGTGGTCATCGTGCGCTTTGGATTGTCCATTGCACAGCTCATTGATGTTGTAAGTGAAACGCAACGGGGGCTCATAAGGTCTGGACATTCTGCTAAGTAGTAGTTATAGACACACGCAAGCACGTGTTTGGATAGTGCCAGAGTCTGAATAGTTTTCTCAAGCTGCTGGCAGATATCATTTACTCAAGCCTCCCTCTTGAATACAATGGGATTTGATTTTTGATATCAATGGGACTCCTTCTGAGGAAGTAGTGTGAGGATTGTAATGGAGCTAGTCCTCTGAATAACTACTCACTGCAGCAGCCAATGGAGTCTAGGGATGGGCGAATGCGGTTCGGAAGTTCGGAGTTTGAATTTCAAACCGAACTGAATTTCTGAACTCGAATTTTAAACCGAACCAAACCGAATCTCCGAACTCCGTTCTGTTCGCCCATCCCTAATGGAGTCACCAACTGAAACATCATTATTCTGATGTGTAAAGGAGGGGTGGGCGAGAACTGAAGTATTATTCCAAATCCGGAACTCTTTACTAAGTCCTTATTGATGTCAAATGGATGTGCATGAGATGGATGGATAGGGATGGACAGTGGGGCTGAACCCATACCCCGTGGATCCTATGCACAAACTGCGTGGACCTCCATTGTGGGTGCATTGTGCCACCTGGAAACCATGCGCATGCACAACCGCGGGGCATGGGATCAGCCCCGGTAACAAGAAATGCCTTTAGAATTTGGCCTGCATGGTTATTATTAAGAAATAGTAAATCATCATAACAATTAAATTAGGGGTGGGGAATCTCAGGTCCAGGGGACAAATGTGGCCTGTGACTAGTTTTCCTTTCCAGTACCTGGATTTGGCCCCTGGATCCAGTTCCTGCCCACAAACACTGAAAGAGTGTGCTCAGAGGAAAGGAGCAGAGATGAGGACTTGAACACAAGGATAAAGGATTGATCCACGGTAGGGGAGTGCCATTTTGTATTGTTTAATTAATTACAAAAACGAATGGAGTCCCATTCATTTTCATAACTAAGGTAACAAAAGCAAATGAATAAGCAAAGGCCATTCCTTTGATTTCATTTGTTTTCATTTTAATGTTTTTGTTTTATTAAAAACAAACAAAAATTAAAACATCACTGCGCAGGTGCAAGATCATTTCCGTGGCAGTTCTGAGACTGTGTTCCTTTTAAAAAATGGTGCCGGCAGCATTGGCGCCATTTTGGAAAGAACCGCGCATGCACATATTCGCCTGAGCAGTCATTTTGATCATGCACAGTGATTTTTTTAAAAATGTTCTTAATAAAATAAAACAAAACAATAAACAAAAACGAAAGAGTCCTTTACAAAAAAAACATAAAACCAACCCAAACAAATGGGTTTTTGGAAATTAAAATTAAAATTAAAACAAATTATGTGCCTTCTGCATATCCCTAATCCATGGCCCTGCTCTGTGTTCTAGTCCCTCCTCTTCCTTCTCCGGCTATGAATGTGCCCCTCAACAAGGGAATCCTCTTAGAATTTGTGGGCCCAGGACAAATAAAAAATGTGGGGCATCTGGTGGCCCTGCCCCCATCCTCATGGCTCTGCCCAAACAAGACACCCTCCGTGGGGCCTTAGAGGAGGCGGTATTTGGGACTTTGAAAACAGGGGCCAATGCAGAGTCCGCCGAAGTAGAGAAAATGAAGAGGCCCAGGGTGTCTGTCCCAGGTGCCCTGTGGTAAGGTCGATGCTGCCCTCAAATCCCCCAACTTCTATGTGGCCCTTAGAACTTGTACTACTTTCCAAAATGGCCCCTGGAGGGAAAAGATTGCTCATCCCTAAACTAAGATTTTGCACATATATCACTGCTACATCTCAGCAATTTCAAAGATATTTCTTCATAGAGAAAGTCCAGCAGCCTTTTTGCTGACTGAGAGAAAAATAATAATATCTCTAGATGTGTCCAGACAGAATCGACATATACGTACAATGCTTTTGGCATGCACCCAGTTGCCTGTTTTTTGTTGTTGTTGTTGCTGTTTTTAATATGGCTCAAGTATATTGATCAGGCTTTTGTTAACATTTTCGAGATAAGAAACAAGCCGGCATTAATGCACTGTGTAGACAAACAGTTGACAGGAAGAAGTCCAGCTTCTTCCTGGGACATGTACAATTAAGACCGGTCTACACATGAACTTTGCAAATCTGCCCTTGGCCAATCCCTCTATTGAATGCTAATGGGGCTTAGTGTGTCTCTTCCCCCTAGAAAGCAGGGTGTCCAGTGTGTGTGTGTGTGTGTGTGTGTGTGTGTTGACAACAGAGAGTGAGGAAAGGTTGCTGCAAATGGGATAAAAAAATTGTTGGCCTGAATTTGAGATTCCATCCAAGTGGTAAAGCCAAGAGTGAGTTATACAGGTCATTCTGGATGACTGCTTATTGCATCTTTATCCGACACTGCACTAGAGGGTCTTCCTGACAAAAAGCTAATTGAGAAATGGGTGAATGGCTTTATAGAAAAATACGGTTATTCTTCCCACTGAAGAACCAGACGACCTGAATACTCTGAGCATTTTTACACGGGCCTTGTTTCTCTTGGATTTCACAGTCTGAAAGTAACAAACTCTCTCGCATGTGTGTGGGGAGGGTTGTCAGATTTTCAGTCTTGCTAATAGGGATGGGCGAACGCAGTTTGGAAGTTCGGAGTTCGGCCCGAACTCGGCCTGTTTGGACGACTGAACCCGAACCCGAATCCAAACAGGAACTGACTGAACCGAACTACATTCCAAACGTCGAAATGACCCAACAGTTCTGTCAGCTCGGATCGTGTTCGGGTGGCAAAAACGTGTCACTGGAAGGCAAAATGTGACAGGGAGGGGGAGTCAGCTGAGGAGCAGACTTCCAGGCACCAGGGGTGGAGAGGCTTGGAGTAGCAGCCAGCCTGCCCAATCACCATCCCTTTTCGCCTCAGACCACTGGCTTCGCAGTCTGCGATTGGCCACGGGCTAGGCTGCACGGAGCCAATGGGGCTTGCGGTGAGGCGGGCGCAGCAAGAAACAAAACTGATTGCCTCCCCCCTTCCCAACACCTTCTGAGCTAGTCACTGTTCCTGAACAGCAGGCGTTTCAGAAGGCTCCCTCTCTCCCAGCAGTTTTTGTTCCTTCCTATTCCTAATCCATTGCCATCCTCCTCCTATTTCACCCATCCAACCCATTTACCTCCATATTATCATTTATTTAGATTATATTAGATAGATTTAGGTGTTATTTTTTGTTTTTACCCCTCCCTGTGTTCCCTGTGTTCAATCTTCCTTCCTCCCTCCCCCCTCCATTGAATCCTTTCCCTCTCCCTCTTATTCCATCCCTGATTCCC
Organism: Sphenodon punctatus; assembly: GCA_003113815.1. Lineage (NCBI taxonomy): Eukaryota > Metazoa > Chordata > Lepidosauria > Sphenodontia > Sphenodontidae > Sphenodon > Sphenodon punctatus. The sequence goes on from QEPC01006333.1 coordinate 2,272,740, forward strand.
TTCCCCTGTTTTAAGTTTTGGATTTATTTAGAGTAGGATTATTATTAGATTGATTTTCATTTCAGTTTTGTACCCCTCCCTGTGTTCTTTGTGTTTCCCCCTGTGTAATATTGTATATATAGATAGATAGTTATTAGATAGATAGTTACTAGATAGATATACATAGTAGTTAGCTTAGTTATAGAGATAGATAGAGATACAGTGTGTTTGTAGGACAAGGCCTTTGTAGTTAATTATTAGGATATTCCATTTAGTTCAATAGGTTTTAGAATAGTTAATAGCAGTTAGATTTAGTGTAGAGATAGATATATATAAAAAAAGAAACAGCCACTCCAGCCCCAGGACCCACCATCAGGGTTCTGGGGCCTATGTTACTGGCAGGGAGGGCTGTGGCCAATATGTATCTAGAAGCTCCCACTCTAGCCCCAGGACCCACCGTCATGGGTCTGGGGCCATCATTCCTCGCACAGAGGCGATGTCATTCCACCACACCAAGAAACAGCCACTTCAGCCCCAGGACCAACCATCAGGGTTCTGGGGCCAAGTTACAGACATGGAGGGCTCTGGTCAATATGTATCTAGAAACTGCCACTCTAGCCCCAGGACCCACCATCATGGGTCTGGGGCCAATGGGCCATCATTCCTCACACAGAGGCAATGTCATTCCAATGCACCAAGAAACAGCCAAAGTCAAAGGTTTGTTTATTCAGCAGCTGACCCAAGGTCATAGCCTCAAGCTGACTTACACAATAAAATAGGTACATAAAAATACAATCCCTCAAATCAATTAAACACATGAAATATAAATTAAATAAAACTAATAAAAATAAACCCATCATTCCTCGCACAGAAGAGATGTCATTCCAACGCACCAAGAAACAGCCACTCCAGCTCCAGGACCCCCCGTCAGGATTCTGGGGCCAAGTTATAGGCAGGGAGGGCTGTGGCCAATATGTATCTAGAAGCTCCCACTCTAGCCCCAGGACCCACCGTCATGGGTCTGGGGCCATCATTCCTCGCACAGAGGCGATGTCATTCCACCACACCAAGAAACAGCCACTTCAGCCCCAGGACCAACCATCAGGGTTCTGGGGCCAAGTTACAGACATGGAGGGCTCTGGTCAATATGTATCTAGAAACTGCCACTCTAGCCCCAGGACCCACCATCATGGGTCTGGGGCCAATGGGCCATCATTCCTCACACAGAGGCAATGTCATTCCAATGCACCAAGAAACAGCCAAAGTCAAAGGTTTGTTTATTCAGCAGCTGACCCAAGGTCATAGCCTCAAGCTGACTTACACAATAAAATAGGTACATAAAAATACAATCCCTCAAATCAATTAAACACATGAAATATAAATTAAATAAAACTAATAAAAATAAACCCATCATTCCTCGCACAGAAGAGATGTCATTCCAACGCACCAAGAAACAGCCACTCCAGCTCCAGGACCCCCCGTCAGGATTCTGGGGCCAAGTTATAGGCAGGGAGGGCTGTGGCCAATATGTATCTAGAAGCTGCCACTCTAGCCCCAGGACCCACCGTCATGAGTCTGGGGCCATCATTCCTTGCACAGAGGCAATGTCATTCCAACACACCAAGAAAAAGTCACTCCAGCCCCAGAACCCGCCATCATGGGTCTGGGGCCATCATTCCTCGCACAGGGAGCCAATTTTCCAAAGCATCAAGAAACAGCCACTCCAGCCCCAGGACACACCACCAGGGTTCTGGGGCCAATTTATAGGCAGGGAGGGCTGTGGCCAATATCCAGAAGCTGCCTCTCCAGCCCCAGGACCCACCATCATGGGTCTGGGGCCATCATTCCTCGCATGGAGGCGATGTCTTTCCACCACATCAAGAAACAGCCACTCCAGCCCCAGGACCCACCATCAGGGTTCTGGGGCCAGGTTACAGGCAGGGAGGGCTGTGGCCAATACCTAGGGCTGCCACTCTAGCCCCAGGACACACCGTCATGAGTCTGGGGCCATTATTCCTCGCATGGGGACAATGTCATTCCACCGCATCAAGAAACAGCCACTCCAGCCCAGGACCCACCGTCAAGGTTTTAGGGCCAAGTTACTGGCAGGGAGGGCTGTAGCCAATACCTAGAAGCTGCCACTCTAGCCCCAGTACCTACTGTCATGTGTCTGGGGCCATCATTCCTCGCACAGAGAACCTTTTTCTGAATGCCCAAACCGAACAGGACTGAACCAAATCGAACGACCGAACCCGAACGCGGCGAACGAACCGAACGGCTGAACCGAACTGGACCTAACCAAATGGCCAAACGCAAACCACCCATCCCTACTCACTACCGGAAGTCAACTGGATGCCATTGGAAACTGTGGGCGCCAAGGAACTTATACATGCTTGGAGACCCAGACTTGTCTCTGGGTTTTACAATTCCAAGTCTCCAAGCATGCATGAGTTCCCTGGTGACCACGGTTTTCAATGGTACCCAGCTGATTTCCAGTAGTGGGGATGAACGTCTAAAACACATACACAGTGTGCGTTTGTTTCTCATGTAAACAAACGAGGCTCGTGTAAAAACACCCTCTGAATGACTCTGACAGATAGCAGAGTGAATACAATTTACAAAGCAAAGGAAACAATTCTGTTTGGAGTCACTGGAGTGGAGAAACTATTTTTGTATACTGTGTTTTAGCAGGAAGGGAAATTTCGTATCAGTGATTGACTCAGAAATGTAGTAAACAACTGACAGAAACCCGGAAGTAAAACGGTCCCCTTGACATTGCAGTAAGTGGTAAATGAATGGTTAATGCATGTGGTATGCAGTAAACAGTAAACAGAAAGTCAGTAAATTGCAACCATATCTCGCAGTATTTTGACAATCGAGAAACTGTATTGGTATCAGTAAATGGTCAGGAAATCAATCCCATTTACTGAGATTGCAAAAATATTTGCACACAGGAATTTAGCTGCTGATTTCAATCCTAACTCAGATACAGTGGAGATAGAAACAGGTCATGAATGAAGCTCAAAACAGATTAATAAAGCTATTGTGATCATTTCAGGCCTTCCATGCCTGAACCCTAGTGGAAAGACAGAAAACTTCCTTTCTACTGGCTTGAAGTTTCCATCTTTACTCTCCCTAGGGCATAGCAATCCAGCTATATTGGCCCTCCTTCCAGTTTTCCCCATGAGTCCAGATGCCAAACTCCCAGAAATCAGTAGTGAGTGGTCAACCATTCAGTGAAGCACTCTAGAGTGAGGTGAAAGGGACTACTTTTAATCCCAACCTCAACATCAGGCAACGGGGTCTATTTATAAATTGCCATGAACAAACAGATGCAAATGCATGCAACTCAACACTAACCAACCAGTTTAATTCCATTGAACACGTGGCAGCCTACACTGAGTTAATATTGTACATACTGGGCTTCATACCATTGTATTTTTGAGAAGCTTGGCCCATAAACTGGAGATTCCCCACTGCAAATATATTTTGTGCAATGCTGTCCCTGCCCCTATCTTGTTTTCCCCACAGACAGATGTGGTGTCTACTCCCCTTCCAATACAGCATCTTTTATGATCAGGAAGATTTTGAGGAAATAGTTTTTTCCTGCTTCCCAGTATTTGGGAAATAAGAGTGGGGAATCGAAGCTTGCCTGGAGCTGACAGTGTGTCGGTTGTGGGCCTGGCCTCTGAAAAATTAATGAGGCTAAAGTTGGTACATTAGTGATTATGGAAGCAGGAGATACACTCTCCATTATGCAACAGCTTTATCGAGGAAGGGCAAGATCGATTCTTTTTTGAAGTACTTTCCGTCTTGCCAAAGAAGGATCAACCCTATAAAATCAGAGCTTGGGGATGGAGAACCTTTTCTTCCCATGGGCCACTTTGGGAATTAGTACAAGTTCTGTGGGCGAGAGAGAATTTGGGGTGGTGAGATGTTGGAAGAAAGGGGTGGCCAGACGTATGTTGCAAGCCAACTACCAGATCCAGACGTTAACCTCAGGTGAGCCAGGACTGCTCCCACTAGCTCTGTTATCGGATATCTGGCTCCAAGCTTTAGAGCACCTCAACTGGTCTCAGGAGTGGAGAGGAGCACTCTTCTTTAGAGAGCGCCATCCCTGCCACACTGGAGGAGCAATTCGAGCTAGAGCTGCAGTCCTAGCAAGACATCTCTTGGGAGCGCTGTGTTCCGTTTGGGGCTCTGAAATTCAAGAATGATGTTGAAAAACAGGACAGGGTTCAGGGAACAGCAACAGAGATGATCAAGGGTCTACAATACAAGTCATATGGGCTAAGGATGATGGAACTGGGCACGTTTAGCCTAGAGAAGTGAAGTTTAAGGGTGGATATGTTGAGAGTTTTCAAATATATAAAGGATGCCATTTAAAAGATGGAGAGTGTTTGCTCTCTATGGCCACTGGGGACAGAAGAAGAATCAATGGATTGAAAAGTTACAGGAATGTCAGTTTTGGTTAAATATGTGGGGAAACTTTCTGTCGGAACAGTTCAGCAGTGGAACAAGCTAGCTAGGGAGGATATGGAATCTCGTTCTGTGGCGGTTTTCCAGGAAAAAACTTGATAGGAATCTGTCAGGGAGTAAAAACAGATGTGATTTTGGGTCCATTGTGGCCTGTGACCCATTGACACATGTAAACGCATGCTGCCAGAGGATTTCCTCAGGGGGTGTTGATGGCTAGGCTTGGATGCAACCTCACCAAATCTCCGAGGTCACAGCCCGGGCTAAGGACTGTCCACGAAGGACAAAGCAGGCCACATCAGGCTAGCACATCTGTAGCAGCGTGCCATACCCACCCGGGCTGGGGGCCACCATGGCCAGCTGCCACTCTGTGCCTCATTGCCCATCATGGCGTGAATGGGACCAGCTGCTCGCACATTTGTTGTGCTTCCAGTCCTACCTGTCCCCCGAGGATGGCAGGACGGCTCCCTGGCCACGGGTACATCCGTTCGGTACCCCAACCCAAAAAGGCCATATCGCTTGCGATTTTCTGCCCTGGGGCCAGCCCAGGAACCAGACCCACTGGCCACACATCTGTGTTTTATCCAGGGACACTTTAACTATAGAGAGGTGATGGGGAACCAGAGGCCCAGGGGCCCAATTCAGCCTGTGGGAAGTTTTTATTTCATGTGGCCCCTCTGGCCCCTGGATCCAGTTCCTACCCCCCAAACACTGAATTACTGAGCTCAGGATAAAGGGAGCAGAAAGGAAGGTTAGAGGACAGATCTATGGCACAGATGCACAATCTGAACCCTCCTCTAGGGATGGGTGAACGCGGTTCGGAAGTTCGGACCGAACTTGGTCTGTTTGGTCGACCGAACCGAACTTCCGAACTGAACTCGAATTTCAAACCAAATTGAACCGAACCAAATTTCCGAACTCCATTCTGTTCGCCCATCCCTAGTGGCAACACACACCAAAAAAACCTTTCGGAAGTTCAGAATTCGACGGAACCTGGTCTGTTCGGTCGACCGAACTGAACTTCCGAACCGAACTCAAATTTCAAACCGAACCGAATTTCCAAACTCAAATTTCAAACCGAACCAAACCGAATTTCCAAACTCTGTTCTGTTCACCCATCCCTACCCTCCTTTTCCTGAACACACCCCTTAAGCATCCCCCCCTGCCCCAATTGACCCTTTTCCAGTTTTACAGTTATATGATTCTATGTGAAGGGCAAGGGAGAAGACTTTGTATTTTCACAACAATCTCCTCCCTGCTCCTCATTGGTAATTTTTTTTAAATGAGGATTTATCATTCCTCTGAGCACAAAGGGATGAGAACAGCTGTCCCAGAACCTCCCCCTGCAGCAGGGTCAGATTATACCTGCCTTCAAATCCCTCCTGCTCTGATCCAAGCACTCCAGGGCACCTCCAATCAGTGCTTGATGATTAATGCTGCTTCAGTCTTGGTGCCTAGGCCCAGGGGGGCAAGTGAGGGACTGAGGGACACTCCTCCATCCTGAATTAACCACCTGTTATTAACACCCCAAATTAATAGTAAGCCGTTCAGCTCAGCGAGAAGTCCTGACATCTGAACTTTTTTGAAGCCTGGCCAAAGGAGGAGTGGGTGAAAGGAGGGAGAGAGAGAAAAAGAAGAGAGGGGGGAAATGAAGCTCTTATTTTTGCTGAAGCCCTTCAAACTGGCGAGGACACCACTCCATCCTCAAAGTACCTCCTCCTTGGTTATTAACTTCCAAGCCGAGATTAGTATGCCAGCACACTAGCTGACATTAACTAATTCAATTAAGCTGTGTTAATAACGCCTGAGCAATGAGCCTGCTGTACATTTCGTTCCTCTAGACGCAGTCGTGTTTTTGCAACGTAACACTCAGAGCTGGCGAGCTGCAAATCATCCCGAATCCTATCAGACAAGAGCACACAAAGACCTGCCAAGCAAGCTAGCACGAGTTTTATATCCTCGCGGAATAGTGTGCTTTACAACGAGCCACTGTGATTAATTCAGCTTGTTAATAGGTTTCAAAGACAAAAACTGCTTATGCTTAGCCCTCAAAGAGAGCTGAAATGGGTCAACCATATTGGCAATTTCAAGGACTGCATTGGACTGCCCAGGTCCCGACTGGGCACCTGTTACCCCAAAATACCGGGTGATGCCTTTACCAAATGACTGATTCATCATTTTACTGGTAAAACGGTAATTTGGTAAAGGAATAAGAATGATAAATTGAAAAATTGGTACCGGAGGTCGAAAAATCAGGATGTAAAACTATGTGTTATTATTTTAATTTTTATTATTTATAGAGCTCAAGCAATGTACCTGGTGCTTTACAAAGAATAAGATAGACACAGTCCCTGCCCGAGAGTTTA
>QEPC01006333.1:2279763-2310966 GCA_003113815.1 Sphenodon punctatus
CGTGGGAGGATGAGGGAGGGGATGGAGGAGGAGCGGAGTGCTTGAGCAGGGGTTTGGAGGGAGATCAGGGCAGAGAGGTAGGGAGGAGTGAGGTTGTGGAGGGCTTTGGAGCTTGTGCAGAATGCACTCAGGAAGAGGGAGCCAGTGGAGAGAGGAGAGGAGAGGCTGCACATGGTCAAAGGAACAGGCTAGGTGGATAATCCTGGCAGAAGAGTTTTGAACAGAGATAAGGGGATAAAGTTGAGAGCGGGGAAGGCCAGTGAGGAGGAGGTTACAATAGTTGAGGCGTGAGATGACTAGGGCGTGGATCTCCCCTTAGCCAAAAACTCACTGTGTTACATTGGGCCAGTCACAATATTCTCTCAGCCAAACCTGCCTCACAGGGTTGTTGTGGGGATTAAAAGTTGTGTCAAATTGTTCTAAGTGAAGTGCTCCAAGTGGCATGGTGGGGGGGGGGGGCGGGAATGCTATATAAATATAAAATTTCAATACTCAGGATTACCCGGTTTTCACAGAGTATCCTGGTATAGGGCTGTAGCGGAAAGTCGCAGCGGTAGCTATTTCCACCGGAAACAGCGTTTCCGCAATTAGTGGTACGGCGTGGCAGAAGCTTTCATTCAGCTAGTTTCATTCCACTACTTCCACAGTTCTGCTAATTTCATTCCGCTACTTCCACGAGCTTCAAAAATAGCAGAAACATGCCATTTTCGCTACTTCTGCCATTCCGCCAGTGCCACGAAATAGCAGAACAGCGGTTTTCAGACAGTTTCCGATAATTCCGCAATTTTTCTGATAGTTTCCAAATTTGCAGAATGCCGGCAGAATTAGCAGAATGTCGGCAGAAAAGCCGCGGTGTGGCGCGGGCAATTCCGAAATGGCAGAATGGAATCACGGTGTGGTAAAAGCTGCTGCCGCTTCAGCCCTATCCAATTAGTTTTGCTGAGCACTAAGTAATGAAGGAATTGGCCCTGGTACTTGCTACTCACAAGGCAAAGGGCAGCAGGGGGCAGGAAAGAGGGCATGGGGAAAAGAAGGGGTAAGGGGGAAAGGGAAGGGGCAGGGAAGGGGGACGAGGGCACCAAACTCACTGGAAAGTGAAGGAAGCTGGCGTACCGCTGTGGAATGCTCTGGGAGCATGGAACAGCGGCTCCACTCCACAGCAACATGCTGGCTCCCTCTGCTGCCCCCACAACCCCATTCCTTGCCCCTTCCCAGAGGACAGCAAACTGACTGGAAAACAGAGGGAGCCAGTGGTCTAATGCTCCCTGGTGAGTTTCCTGCCCTCTTGGAAGGAGGGAAGGAGAGTTGAACCTCTGTTCTAATGCTCTTGGAAGCATGCTGGGAAATGTAGTCCAGCATGTTCCCAGAGAGCTAGCCCAGAGCTTGCTACTTCCCAGAGAGCTAGCCTGGACTACATCTTCCAGAATGCTCCCAGAGAGCATTAAAGAGCATGCTCCCGGAGATCGTTAGAACAGCGGCTTCCCTCCCCAGCAGCATGCCAGCTTCCTCCACTTTCCAGTGTGTTTGCTGCCCCCTGTACCCTCTTCCCTGCCCCTTTCCACTTCCTCCCCCTCTTCCCACCACACCTGAGTACTACCAAGTATTTGCCGAGCTACTGAGGAACAGCCCGAGAACTCAGGCCCAATCCTCGGTGACCTGGAAATACTCAAGAACCTTTTTTTTTAGTACTCAGTTCAGCCCTTGTTTTAGCGATTACCCTCAACATTTGGACCTGCTTGAGCTCTGCAATCTGGTCCCACCAATCCTGAAACCCCTTACTCACGAGGGGTCCCACTGACTTCAGTGCTCTAGGACATGCAGTCGCTCACTGCAAACATGGAGGAAACCAAGATTTCACAAGCTCTGGTGACCAGATTTTCAAAAGCTCAGTATTCAAAATCAGGACCAGATTTTTTAAAAATAATAATAATAAAAAAACCTCTGCTCCCATTCAAGACCCAGAATAAGTGGCAGTAGTGGGGGGAGCTGGTGAATCCTAGTGGCATGGAGTCCAGGTTGGCTGTGTGCTCTCAGTGAGGTGGGGCAGTAATCTGTAAGCCAGCTAACGGTACCATCTTTTTCACGCTGAGCTGGGGAGACTCAGGCAGACAGAGGGGCCGATCCCAATCCCCGTGGACCCCACATGGGAACCAGATGGGTGCAGAGGCGCACAACCTTCATGGGTCTTCATTGTGGGCACATTGCGCCCTGCAGAAACTGTATCCTCAAGTTCTGGAATCATGGCCTGAGTCGGGGATGTTGGATGCTGAGAGAAAAAGCTATGAGTTACCTCCAGGTTGAGGAAGAGTCTCGGATGGAGATCTCTTGGACAAAGGGATGTCACACAATTACTTGGGATACAAGGACGGTGCTTAATTTGTAAAAAAAAATAAAAAAAAAATAATCAGGGCCTAAACTTTCCATAGAAGCCCCGCCCTCCCCCCACCCACCCCAAGTCAGTCAGGCCTCCTGGCCGAGGGCTTCAAAATGTACACTTTTATCCAGTTAGCAACCCAACCACTGAACTAACCTGCCTCTCTACAGCTGAATAAGAGGTTGTTTTCACATGGATGCCCCCACCACCACCACTGGGTGTTCCAGCAGGTGTGCGGTGGGGGGGGAGGCATCCATGTGAACAGGCCAGCAGTGGGTGGGGGGGATGTGTGCACGCTGGGTGTGCACCCGTGTAAACACCATGGGCGGTGGGTGTTTCTGCGTGCACGCTTTGGGTACACACACATCTACACCCATCACCCACCGATTTCCACCCACGGGGCCATCCAGAAAACCACCCGATGGGTGGAGAGGAGTGTGTGTCCATGTAAAAGGACATACACCCACTAAGGATGTGTGAACGCAGTTCAGATGTTCGGAGTTCAAACCGAACTCGGTCTGTTCAGACATCCGAACTGAACGTCCAAACCGAACTCGAAAATGGCCAGACAGTTCTGTCATGTTCGGGTGAGTTCGGATGAGTTTGGGGGTGGGAAAAACATGATTTTGGGTGGGAAAAACGTGACTGGAAGGGGGAGGCAGCTGAGGAGCAGACTTCCTGGCACCAGGGGTGGAGACCAGGGGTTGTTTCAGGGCCAAATGATACCGAAAAAAATCTTCGAATTTGGTATCGGTATCGATAGCGCTACTTTTGACTGTTCAGCCAAGTTCGGCTTAACTGAACTCCGCCAAACCGAACTCGAACTCGGGTTTTGAACCAAACGACCGAACGTCTGAACACCCGAACCGCATTCTGTTCGCACATCCCTACCACGTCACATGGACGCTTTTTTAAAGACACACAACAGCTCACTCCGTCCCACAGAGGGACAGATTTTTTTTGAAGAGGCTCAGCCCCCTGGGGAAATAAAGGATGAACTGTTTTGAAAATCCAGTTCTCATTTTGTGTGCTGAGCTCTTTTGAAAACTTGACCTTCAGTCACGGTGACGCTGCCGGTGAAATGAAGATTTAGGCAGTCACACTGGTGTAACTCCCTACATGAGGATCAATGTCAGCTCCCTGTCTAACCCTGGGGCCAATGGGAATGTAAGCTGTGTGTCATCTTTGTAAATGGCTTTCGTTTTGGTATCTGAGCACTGCCCAGCCTCAGTACTTGTGTAGAGTGGGCACCTTGCCACAGATTTTGATCCGCAGGAGGAGATGTCATACCCAAAGGGGAGGGGCTAGAGCTGAAATTGGTACTTCATTTAGTGCCCACGGTTAATACCTGCATTTTAGGGTACTGCATCCAGGTTACCTGGAAACTCAAAAATATCGATTTCTGGTCCCGATTTGCATATTCCCATTTTTCAGTTTGCTCTCCCAATTTACTGATCAGTAACTGGAATTATTTTTTTTTAAATGGTACCATTAATTAGATATTTTGGGTATCTGGATCCCCCGTGGGTGATCAGATAGCCCACTGAACATCCGACATGGTCCTCAGAAAGGCGAGTATTACCTGCGGGTACCAAATTCTTAAATCTGGACCTAAAGTTGGCTTTCAGTTTTTAGGAATTTAAAATCCATTTTGAAAATAATAGAACTGTGTCGGCATCTGAGTTAGGTCTCGGAAGAACGAAAGACTCAGGGAGGACACTGGGACACATGCAAAGCCTCTCATTTCCATTTCAAATTCAGGCCAGGCTCCGCTTCATTCAGTAACCTGAAAAGCATTTCATAGTCTCCAGTCAGATCAAAATAAACAGATGCCCAGGATTCTAGCACTGCCAGGGAGCAAATTGGCATAATGAATGATCTGCTACCTCATTCCAAGGGCTCTTCCAGATGTCCAAAAATCCCTTGTGGAAAGGGCCTCCTCATCACGCAACGGGGAGGTAACCATGGGGCTGATGTGATGTCTGAATTTCTGTGCCACACGGTATAGCGGCTCCCTGGAATTTCCACTGGGTTACCACATCATAACATACATACATCATACCAATCCAGCAGGGGACATCCCCATGGAGTTTCCATGGGTTGCTTTCTCTGTTTCAGTTTTTAGCACGTCTACAACTCCCTAGTAGAGGTTTATCCAGGTTAGAAGTTGACAGGGCACTCCGGGGAACTGCGTTGGTACCATTTTTTTTTTTAAATGGAGTATCCACAAAAATGGGTATACCTACTGACTTTCCAGTTCCCCAATTGGCTTGGAAATATCAGGTACTGATCAATATCCAATTGTGATCCTATCTGGATACTCAATGACCAGAATGTCGATTTCTGGTACTAATTTTATTTAGTTTTCTATCCTGATTTTTTTGGTTTTCCGTCCTGATTTACTGATTGGTAACTTGAAAATCAAACCTATGAATTACCGATTTTTTTTAAAATCTGGGTACTCGATGGGTGATCTAGTAGCCTGTCAAATACCTACAATGGAACTTGAAAACTTGGGTATTCCCCACAGGTAGCACTTTCTGCTCTAATCTCCATTGGAACTCTCAGTCGGAGGAGGTAAGTAAACAGTGCAGCCCAGAGGCACTCAGGAGACCTGGTAGTCAGCACATCTCCAGATCGGCACAGTGACCTTGGCAAGTCATCTCCCAATTCATGCCTTAGTTTCCCCATCTGTAAAATGTGGATAGTAACACAGACTTCTTCAAGTCAGTAAAAAAGAAATGCATACGTGAGAATTACTCTGTAGCAACTTATTAACCTTACTGCTCCCTTTTGACTTGTTGACTTATACTCGTTATTCCATACAGAATGGACAGCTTTTTGTTCCCCACTGCCTTCCATTTCTAATGGCTTTTTCCTTCAGCTGTTGCTTCTTCCTTTGCCCTTTTGTTGGCTTTTAATTCTGATGTGTTGTGCGTTTCCATGGGCCATAGGTCAATCTTGCTGCTTCTTGTCTTGGACATTCCAACCAGTTCCTGGTTTTGGGGTCTTTCCTCTGTGTGTGCCTTCAGTCATCTCCGTGTTCATTCCTTGTCTTCCTGGTTTCTGATTTGTCCTTCGCCCAAAGCTCTTTGTTTTACCCTTTCCCCAGGTGATTAAATCATTAAAACAAACAAACAAACAAAGGCAGATCATGGGAAACACACATGGTTTTCCACAAAGATCACTGCCGGTTACAATGGACGTGCGAGAAGTCTTTGCAGTGAACAGCCATTCCCTGGGCCTTCCAGCTTGCAGTTTGGAAACAGAAAGATATAATTATCTAGTGGAAAAAGCTTCACACACTGCCCTTTTGGGGTGAAGAGTCAGGGTGTGAATACAGATAAGACAAATAATCAGTTTCCACTACACGTCTGCCCGAATGCAACCAATGTATCAGCCTGACCTTGTTGCAGGAATTTCTTTGGGTTCCTCATGTTCTGTCATTGGCTATTTGTGAGTGGCGGTGTTGTCTGGAGATATGAGGAGACAGTCCAGACACACAGGCAGTCCACTGTTTTATTCCTGGCTGGGGCCTTGAGAACCTCACTTCACTTTTTCTGAGAACCAGAATGAATTTGTAGCTCCAGATTTGAAAATCGAATTCAGAGGGTTTGTTTTATGAAACGAAAACTCAAATTTGAATTCACCGGGGATGCAAAGTTGATATTCATCACTTTGACATTCCTCGTTTTGCTGCTGTGCTGCAGTCTGTTTGTTTGGTAAGAACATAAGAAGTGCAATGATTGGGTCGGAGACCAGCATTCTGTCTCCAAGAGTGGCCAGTCTCAGATGTCTCAAGGGAGTACACAGCAGGTTACAGTGGGGTAATGAATTTCCTGCCTTCCTCCCCCAGCTCCTGACAATCAAGGGTCTTGTTCCTCTGACTAATCTATTATGAACCTGGCTTCCAAAAATGTATCAAAACCCTTTTTGAAGCCAGTTATTCAACTGACTTGCACAAAATCCCCTGACAATGAGTTACACAGATCTATTGCCTGTTGCGTGAAAAGTACTTCCTTTTACTTGTTTTAAATCTGCTACCTGTTAATTTCATGGAGTCACCTCGCATTCTACTGTTTTTAGATAGGATAAATAGCAGCTTCCTATGTACCTGTTCCACACCTTTCATGATCTTGTAAACTTCTATCATATCCCCTCTCAGTCATCTCTTCTTCAGCTGAAGAGCGCCAACCTCTTGAGCCTTTTCTTCTACGGAAGCAACTCTGTGACTTGGATCATTGTTGTTGCCCTTCTCTGAACCTTTTCTGGTTCCACTAAGTCTTTTTTGAGATGAGGTTACCGAACTGGACACAGTATTGCAGATATGGTCACACCATAGATTTGTATAGTGGCATTAGGATATTTAATTTGTTTTCTATCCCTTTCTGAATTGTCCCTAACATGCCCTTTGCTTTTTTGACTGTTGCTGCACATTTAGCCGATGAGGTCAATGATCTTTCCACAATGACTCCAAGGCCTTTTTTCTGAGTAGTGACACTAAAGTTAGAGCTGAGGAGTACAGGATGCTCCATGAACAATAGCAATTATTATTGATAATTAAATACTTAATAATACTTTGAGTGACAATAATTATTATATTTTATTTTTTTAAAAAACTATAAACATTGATACACCACCCTTCCCCCAAAGGTCAGGGTGGCTTAAGAAGACATAAAATACAATTTAAAAACATTTAAAATACAATCTTCTCCCCAACCCCAAACAAACCCCCAACCCACTCGAACCCAGCTCCTGACAGTGTGTGGGCTGTGGCTCAGGTGGTAGAGCACATTAGGGGCGGGCCCGGTACCAGTACCGGTACACCGGACATATAAGGTCCCAATTTCAATCCCCGGCATCTCCAATTCAGGATCCTCTCTGAGACTTCTGCTGGGGACCCTAGAAAGTTTCAGCAGGCATGTAACGACCCCGGCTTTTTGCTCCCCCCCCTTACGGCGGGTTGCCCACTCCCCCCTTATGGTGGGCTTGAGTTTCCCGGGGCCTTAGCTACCACCAAGATCAGCTGCTTAGTGCTTTCAGCTCCAGCCAGAAGCAATTGATTTAGGCAGCCACTGGCGATGTGCAAATTCAAGCCACAGTGCCATGGAGGGACCAGACTGCAGCAACAGCAGCAAGGCAAGGCTTCCTAAGGTGGCCACCCACCCGAGGAGAGTAGAGAGTGGCAGGAGTGGGCGGCCTGCTGGAAGCAGTGCCATAGCTCCAGCCGCCACTGAGCAGGCCCACACCACGGGTACGTGAGAGGGGAAAAGGGAGGGGAAGGAGGGCTTGCTAGGCAGGAGTGTGGGGCCTGCTGCCACTCTGCAGAGTTGGGGGTTGGAGCAGGCAGGGGGGCAGCCAGCATGAACTAATTATGGGGCTGAGGGGCACCGTGGTTATGGGGTGGGGGCAGCTGATTATTGGGGGCACAAATTGATTGATTATATGGGGATGCAACTAATTGGGGCAGTATGAATTGATTATGGGGCCACAGATGGGGTTATGGGTGGGGGCAGCATGAATTGATTGTGGGGGCACAAATGAACTGGTTATATAGCTAGAAGAATGTTTCTTTCATGGCATAATGTGCTTAATAGGCTGTGTTTTGGGGTGTCTTGTGTGTTGATTGTGACTTGGCCATTTGGAATTTAGTGCTCTGCTCGTGCGCTTTATCACTTGCTTTCTGCTTGTGAAATGCTTATAGTTGGAATTGTGGGAAACACCCAGTTGTAAACCATCATTGAGGGTGCAGTGAGCACAGACAACCTCAATTTTGATGAAGGGCAAAAGCGCCTTTCAAGTTAATTCACATGCATGTGAGCTGGGCAGCGCCCTTAGACCCGCCGGTCCAGGGGCCCATCTTGATTTCTTGACCAGGGGCCCATTCCACCCTAGCTACACCCCTGAGTCTCAGGTAGCATGCCTGGGTGAGGTCTGTACTTGAGAACTGGATTTGAAACCATGCTGCCATGTCAGGTTGTGACAAGATGGACTAAGATGGGCTAAGATGGACCATTGGTCATCTGACTCAGTTAGGCAGCTGCTTATAACTCTCCCACTTCCTATCCCTGCCAGGTAAATGCTTTCACAGAAAGAAAAGATTTACACCGTCTCCGAAAGATGCTCAGACCTGGACTCAGATAGACCTCCAGGGGGAGGGAGTTCCACAGTTTCTCCCCCAGGGAGAAGGAGTTCATTTTCACTATATATTAGGATATAATATAACCCACAATTGTCTCTAGTATGTTGGGAAACTATACACAGTGACGTGGCATCACACGCATTTCCCTAACACATTATTGCAGTGTGTCCTGTAGTGTACATTTGGGAGAGATCCAGTGAAAAACCAGTTGGGAGAGGTCCTCCCACTAAAAAGGGAGAAATTTTGATTAGTCATAAAGGAATTCTACGAGGTAGAAAGAGCAATACTACAGAGAAAGTGCTGAGGAGTCAGCAGTGGAAATGCTGAAAGCAGAGGCGATAGGAGTATTCTATACAGATATAAAGAACCACCTCCTCCCCATGTTCCATTGCATTCCCTAGGGTCAGCTGGGGGCACTCTCTTGCAAGTAAGTACCATGATTGTGCCACGTCCGTATGGTAAGAGCAAGGAGGGAGACATTCTTGGTGGCCATCCGACAGCTTAATTCTGGGCATTCTCCATAGCCCGAGAATTCTGGACATTCTCCATAGCTCGAGGGTGTTTTTAGACAAGCACCTCCCCACCCATCATGCATGTTTCAGGGCTGCATTGGTGCCCCGTGAAGCCCTACAATGTGCATGATGGGTGGGTAATGGGTTGCTTGTTTAAAAACATTCGGAGCCTCAGCATTTTACGGAGACAATGTAAGACCTATTTATTTCGTCAGGCTTCAAGTGGCAGAGGATTGGGTTTGGTGGTGTGTGTGTGAATGGTTTTAACTGGAATTTTACACTGATCAATATTATTATTGGCAATTTTGGGGTATGTGTTATGTAGTGAGCCACCGAGAATGGGTGGAATCCAAATCCAAATGAACAAACAAATAAAACTATCCATTCTGTGCCGTGGCCACTTCAAACCAAATCGGATGGATCCGGTGTTTGTCCCTCTCTGGGCTCTTTTACACGAGTGGGTCTCCATGGTGCAACCCGCTAACGCGATATTTAAGACGAGACGGAAGTCCGGGAACATGCGCGTTGAAGGCGGTCGCGCATTGTTTTCAGACTGCGAATTAAATACCTCACAATCGAGGTATTTAATTCGCGGTCTTAAAACAATGCGCGTCCGCCTTCAACGCGCATGATCCCAGACTTCCGCCTCATCTAATCCCGCAAGTGGGTCATGCCACGGTGACTCGCTCGTGTAAAAGCAGCCTCCATTAGGGCTGAAACCAAAATACCACACAGTTCCCATTCTTGACAGGTTTGGATAGTTCGATCAGTCTGTTCAGAATTCAGCTTGGATTAAATTCTGATCGGAATTCCAATCAGATGAATCAAAATTTTCTTTTGCATTTTGTATAAGCGCAAAATGGCCACAGTATGGCGATTGCCCTTTTGTTGTGTAGAGGCAGCCATTTGCGCATGCAGAAATTGTTTTATCGGAATTCCAACTGAAGCACTGATGGCCGTCCTGTTTTCATGGAACCGTTCCATAAAACGTACTCCTATGTTGGCCATTGTTGGGGATAGTATGCTGGGCTGGCTGGACCATTGGTCTGAACCAATAAATGGCACTCCTTATATTCTTAAAACATAGATTGAATATCCACATTAGATATTTCACTTCTGCAAGTTCGGTTGGTTCAGTTATTCAATTAATTCAGTTATATTTTTTGTGCATATGCAATAATGCTAAACAAAATAGTCAAAGAACTGAATTACCAAATAATCAGACTTAGTAGATATGCAGATAATGTCCATACATACAAACCTGCCTATTCCACCACTATTTGAAATGCAAATAAGAGCAGGGGCGGGGAACCTTTTCGCTCCCACGGGCCACTTTGAAAACTTGCATAAGCTCTGAGTGCTGCACAGACATTGGGCTGGAGTGCTTAAGGAATTTACTCAAGGAAAGGAGGGCCCAGATCATGGACTGTCTCCTATCCTTATTTGCATGACCTCATCTCTGCTCCCTTCTCTTGAGCTCATTCTTTGTCTTTGTCTCCCATCTAATGTGGATGGAACTTGTCGCTTTTATACCCCTATCCAAGATTACTACGTATGCCAACTTTCAGAAGGATTGGATAAAGGGTCCTGGTGGTATAAGCAATTAACTTTAAATGTATGTCTGACTATAATATCTTTATAGTCCAACCAGTGTACATGACGTATCTCACACCATATGGATCATCTCTGCCAAATATCTGAAAGATGTGATAAAGGGTCCCAATTTTATATGCCTGCACAGCATATGCAGAGAAGGAGCCTAGGCCAGGGATGCTCTTACGTGTCACTGTGGTATAAGATCTATTTGTGGGGGAGGTGACAGCGGTGCCCTTGTCGTGGACGGACCATTACCTCCTTCAGGCCGGTCTTTTAGCACGCCCCCTCCAGAAGGGGAAGGGACCAGTTAGGATGGTCTGCCCTCGGAGGCTGATGGAACCCCAGCGGTTCCAGGAGGTCCTGAGGGAGCTTACCCTGGATGTGGACGGTCACTCTGTGGATGAGCTGGTCCGGCATTGGAACATCTTGCTGGAGGAGGCCATTGACAGGGTGGCTCCGAGGCGCCTTCTGCCTCGGTCTCGTCACCGCAGGACCCCTTGGTTTACTGAGGGGCTGCGGTGTATGAAGCGTGTGGGCAGGAGGCTAGAGCGACGCTGGCGTCGGACTCGGTCTGTCTCCGATCGTCTTCTCCATAGGGCCCATTTGCGGTCCTATGTGGAGGCTGTGAGGACGGCGAGGAAGGAATTCCTCGCCGTCCTCATAGCGTCTGCGAAGTCGCGTCCAGCGGAGCTGTTTCGGGTGGTGCGGGGGCTGGTTAGTCCGGCCTCCCTCCGCCTGGATGGGGACTTGTCCCGGGCCCGCTGTGAGGAGTTTGTCATCTACTTCGCAGACAAGATCGCTCGGATTCAGGCCGATTTCGACGCTGGGTTGATAGCAGTAGGGGAAGAGCGCGGGGGGGCGGAGGGTCCGTCTGGTCCATCTTTATGGGGTGAGTTTCAGGAAGTGACGCCGGCCGATGTGGTGGATGTCCTGGGGTCTGTGAGGGCCACGTGTTGTCAACTAGATCCGTGCCCGTCCTGGTTAATAAAAGCTTCCGGGGAGACGTTGGGGACGGTGCTGGCGAGGGTGGTGAATGCGTCCCTTCGGCAGGGGAGGTTGTCGCCTTGCTTAAAAGAGGCTGTGGTGCGCCCCCTGCTGAAAAAACCATCGTTGGACGTAGACGCGCTCGCCAGCTACCGACCTGTCTCTAACCTTCCCTTTTTAGGGAAGGTTATTGAGCGGGCAGTGGCGCTCCAGCTCCAGGGTCATCTAGATAATATCGGGCTCCTTGACCCGTTTCAATCTGGGTTCCGCCCCGGCTATGGCACCGAGACGGCGTTGGTGGCCTTGGTGGACGACCTCCGCCGGGAGATGGATGCGGGATGTTCGACATTTCTCATCCTGCTCGATCTCTCGGCCGCTTTTGACACCGTGGACCATGGGCTGCTGTTGAGACGACTGCGTGACCGGGGGGGTCTGGACGGGACTGTTCTTGAATGGTTCCGTTCATTCCTCTCGGGGAGGAGCCAACGGGTGGTGTTGGGGGAAGAAACATCGAGCCCCCGCGCCTTACCGTGTGGCGTTCCGCAGGGATCGATCTTGTCTCCATTATTATTTAACATCTATATGCAGCCCTTGGGGGAGGTCGTGAGAGGGTTCGGGGTGCGATGTCACCAGTATGCTGATGATACTCAGCTGTACCTCTCGTTTTCTACCGACCCAGACCCTGCTGTCTCGGTGCTATCCCAATGTTTGGAGGCCGTGGCGGATTGGATGCGACAGAGCAGACTGAAACTCAACCCAGATAAGACGGAGGTAATGGTGGTGGGGAGGGCGAAGGGGGTGGTGGCCCCCCTGATTGGGGGGGTTTGCCCCCCTGTAGCTCAGCAGGTCCGGAGTCTGGGGGTCATTTTGGACGCAGGCCTGCGGCTGGAGCAGCAGGTGGAGGCAGCCGCGAAGGCTGCCTTCCGCCAGCTTTATCTGGTACGTAGGCTGCGTCCGTATGTCTCTGGCCCGGACCTGGCCTCCCTCATCCATGCCTTCGTCACCTCGCGACTCGACTACTGTAACGCGCTCTACGTGGGGCTTCCCTTGTTCCTGGCCCGGAGGCTGCAGCTGGTGCAGAATGCGGCGGCCCGTCTTCTTACGGGGACGGGTCGCCGGGAGCACATTACACCGGTGCTCCGAGCGCTGCACTGGCTGCCGATAGTGTGCCGGGCCAGGTTCAAGGTCCTAGTAATGATCTATAAAGCCCTATACGGCCTTGGCCCCTCTTACCTTAGGGACCGCCTCGCCCTTCGCGCCCCGGAACGACTCCTGCGGTCTGCCGGGGGTGCCCTCCTGGAGGTCCCCCGTGTTAAGCGGGGGGCCACGATGGAGCGGGCATTCTCGGTGGTAGGGCCGCGGCTGTGGAACTCCCTTCCGGAGGAAGCTCGCCTGGCCCCAAGCCTTTTGACTTTTCGGCGGAACTGTAAGACCTGGCTGTTTGCCCAGGCCTTTGGGAGGGAGGGGGGGGGTGATTTTTAATCCCCCACCTGTCTATTTATTTTTATATACCACCAGCTTTATTGATATGTTTTATGGTTGTATCTTAAATGTTTTTAAATGTTTTTTATTGTTGTAAACCGCCCCGAGCTGCTGTGCAGGATGGGGCGGTATAGAAATCTAATAAATGAATGAAATGAATGAATGTATTTGTGATGCTAATTGACCAGCAATTGACCGTGGTGGGATTCCAGGCCGTGGTCAATTCAGGTGGGCGCTGTGGCCGCATTGGCTGCGGTGCCCGCCTGTCTCCCCAGAGGGTGGGTGGCAAGGGAGCACTGCGCGGCCTCGCCCCCTCCCCGATTCCCCACCGGGATCAGCCGGCACGTCTGTTGGACGTGCCAGTGTGATCCCAGCGGGGAATCCCCACGGTGATTCCATGCTGGGGTGACTAGCTGGGTGATTTCACGTCTGAAATCACCCAGTACTGCATGATGTGATTGTGATGATAATTGGACAGCCAGGATGTGTAACCCATGTCTCTCTCCTGATTTATGCGATGCTATCCCCAAAGTCCCAGTTATGTCCCTTCTATGCCTGCGTTGAAGTCACCACTGATTGGTCCTGTAAAGCTGGAAGCATGCAGTAATTGGCCAGTGAATGTGTATGTCAGTCTTTTGGGTTGCTCCCCATCGTCCCTCCTACAGCCTCCCTCCACCTGCCATGCCATGTGCCTGCTTCTGACTGGCACTGCATGTGTGCTATTTATCTGAATAATGGTATTCAAGGGGATAACTTTCATTGATTATAAAATCGGGGCCACTTATCAAAGTGTCCTATTGTTTAGCAGAGATAAGTGGGAAGGTGTGCGTTACATTCTTGCCAAGTGTCTTGTAAACAGAATTGAATATAAAAATGTTATTCCCAGAAATGTATTTTCAAACTAATTTCAGGACCCTTTGTCCAATCTTTCTGAAATTTGGAAGGATTAGTAATCTTGGGAAGGGACATAGTCTTCCCAGGTTTCGTGAAAATTAGATGGAAGATAAAGAAGTTGTAGTCAGGAATGTGTATCTTCTTAAAATCTCAACATTCAATTGCTTATAAAATTGGTTCCCTTTATCCAATCCTTTCAAATTTGGTACACATAGTGCCCTCCATTGCACATACATTCTCCCCAGGTTTCATAAAACTTGAATAAGAAAAAAAAGTTATAGTCAGAAATACATTTTTCAGTGTTTTACCATTATTTTGAAAACTAAATTTGTTTTCATTATTTATTATTATTATTATTATTATTATTACAATAATGATAAGGAAAACATAAATTTCCATTATCATAATAATGAAAACAAATTGCATAGCCCAATGTCCTGTGCTAAACCCAAGAACCTTCCTTCTTTTTGGAACTCCCTTCCGGAGGAAGCTCGCTTGGCCCCAAGCCTTTTAACATTTCGGCGGAACTGTAAGACCNGGGGGGGGTGATTTTTAATCCCCTGCCCGTTTATTTATTTATTACTGTCCTTTAGCCCTGTTTTATTGATGTATTTTATATTTATATTTTAATTGATTTTAATTGTTTTTATGAATGTTGTTAGCCGCCCCGAGCTGCGTTGCAGGAGGGGGCGGGATACAAATCTATAAAATAAATAAAATAAAATAAATATTCTTTTTAAAAAAAACAAAAACCAAGGCCCTCCAAATACATGTCATCCCTCCTAACACAAAGATGCTTAAGTAGTTTTGTTTCTAGGGGAATATCTGTCAGCAATCCAAGTTGGTTCACTCCCGAATGTTAGGCTCAGCTGTTTAGCGGTGTCAGACAGATGTGTTCCCTTCCATGCTAAGCTCTGGTAACATCTGCTTTTTTTAGCTGATGCTTAAATACATTTATTGCTGAGATTATTTATGATATTACAGAAATGGATAACAGCAAACACGATGCTATTTCATGAGCTTATTGGTCACCAGCAGCTGTTCCTAAAAGAGACTTTTGTCCTTTTGCCTTTCTTGCAGGATGAAAAGAATCAAATGATGACCACAAATGTTTGGGTAAAACAGGTGAGTGGGCCCAGAGACATTTTCTTATTATTCTTTTCCCCATGCACATATTCCTTTCTAACTCTTCCCAGCTGCTGCTAACTCCTTCATAGGGTGAAAATAAACCTGCAGCTGGTACTCCGGCTACATGCTCCAGGAAGGGATGGGGGGGCACGGCTCTGGTGGGGTCAGGTTGGGACACAGATCAAACATGCGCCCAACAGGGCTAGCTGGTGAGCCCTTCCTTGTCCCCCCACAGAAGGGGAACGGAACAAACATGCACCAAGACAGCCCCACTCCACACGATAATGGGCAGCCATGGCTGACCCCAATCTCTGGCGGGGAATGGGACCACAAATAGAAACGAGTACCAACATCTGGTGGAATGGAA
This sequence comes from Sphenodon punctatus, assembly GCA_003113815.1. NCBI lineage: Eukaryota > Metazoa > Chordata > Lepidosauria > Sphenodontia > Sphenodontidae > Sphenodon > Sphenodon punctatus. Next base: position 2,295,243 of record QEPC01006333.1, read on the forward strand.
ATATACGTGACAGTAAGTCTCTGGCCCAAGTGGACGATAGTGGGCCCCCATCACGTTTATTATCACCCATAGAATCATCAAGTTGGAAGGGACCTCCAAGGTCACCTAGTCCAACCCCCTCTTGGCTGCAGGATTACTGCAGGTTAGAGCTGAAATGAGTGGAATTGATTTAGTACCCACGGGTAACATGCACATTTTCAGGTACCATTTTTGGTATCCAAATTGGTACCCAAATGCCATTCAGTATCTGAAAACAAAAACTTTGGCTTTCCTGCATCTGACTACCCAACATTTCCCCCAAACCCTGAAAAATACTCCCTCCTCCCCGTTTCCAAAATCCATGATCAGAAATCTAAAATCTGAGACCAGAAATAAATACATTTTTTAAAATGGGGTGAAAATAGTATTTTGGTATGTCGATATTTCAGGTTCCCAATCAGACACAGTTTCAGATACTAAAAAGTACCCAACATTTCCCAAGTAAAGTCACTGAGTACCGTGACGACTTCTTGAGTCCTTTCCCAGTCATCGAATACCATGAATTCAGTGGGTATACCCATTTTTTCTGGTACCTCCACTACAGCTACAACGTCCCCAACAGATGACTGTCCAGCCACTTTTTGAAAACCCGCAGTGTTATAAAGCCTAGGCAACCTCTCTAGGCAACTTGTTCCATTGCTGCACAGCTCTTATTGTTATTAGGAGATTTCCCCTGATATTTAACCAAATATCTCTCTTTCTATTAACTTGAGCCCATTATTTCTGTGTGGCAACGCAGGAGAGTTCCTTGCCATTTTTTTGGCAGCAGACCTTGAAGACTGCTATCACATGTAGAGGTGTGCACCAGGGCCCCATGCTATTTTTTGTTATCGTTTTCATTCTTAAAATGTGTCGTTTTTGTTATCATTATTAACGAAATGTCATTTTTTATCATTGTCGTTATCGATATTGGTACAGATTTCAAATGAAGATTTTGTTTTTGGCATCGTTATTGGTATCGATATCGATTTCATGCGCCAATTTTTATTTTTTTTTGGTATTGTGAGCTTGCGATACCGGGAACGATACCAAAACTGGAAACGGTAGTTCAATCGGCTGTGCGGTGGTGTGATGTTTGGCTGCCTGGTTGTGTGTGTCTGTTGTGGTTAGTTAGCTCTGTGTATGTGGGTTGTGTCTGTGTCTGTGTGAGGATGGAAGGAAGCAGGAAGAACCTGAGTAGGAAGATCAAGGTGGAGGTGGAGGAAGAAATCATGAAGGCCCAGACTGGACCATCTCGTGAGGTGGGATCCTCACCAGAGCAGGAGGAGGAGGGCAGAGGAGGTGACATTGCCAGGTTTGTAAAATTTGTTTTTATTTATTTAGTGATCCATAGAACTTTGAGGAGGGAGGGACAAAAAGAATATTCTTTAGAGTGAGATTGCAGGCCTGCGGGCTGGTGAGCAAGCAGGCAGTCAGGCACAAGCAAGCAGCAGCAGCACCCCAAGACATGCCAGAGTCTCAACTTGCAGACAGCACCCCAGGTGGTGGTGTAGGTGGGAGAAAGGCAAAAAGGCAAGGAGGCAGCATCATCATCCATCCACTTGGTGTGGGAGAATGGGTATTGGTCTGGCAAGGACTGGCGGCATCACCATGACTGTAGCTATGTGTTGTTGTTTCAGAGAGGGTGATGATGTTGATGCTGGTGGCGATAGCCCCAAATAAAGGCTGACGTCCCAGAGCCAAAGGAGGCCAACAAGGTCTGCGGTATGGAAACATTACCATACCCCAAAAGGCAGCTTTGCCCAATGCAAGGTAAGGCAGGGGTCTGGAACAACAGGGAATAGATTGCCCTATGACCTGTTAGGAAGTCCCTCACAGAGACAGAGATTGGCCAGCCACCCACCTGTGGAGACAGAATGCAAGCAGGGCTTGATAGGCCATTGGTCTGACCTAGTATGGCACTTCTAAGGTTCCTATCTTTTTATGTTATTTAGATCTGCGACAAAAACTTAAGGAGGGAGCCGCAGGGGACCACATCTGGGCTCATCGTCCACATCAAGACTGTCCACCTCATCAAGGTGGAGAGGAGTGCTTCTGGTGGCACTGGCAGCACTTGGAGGGAGGAACAACATGAATTGGAGGGGAGAAGGAAATTGTGCCAGAAGAGATGCCATCCCCGTCCTTCCTCCAGCTCCACTGATGATTCCCCAGCCCCAAGAGAAGCGGACACCCCTGAAGTGAGGGCATTTCGTGGGTAACTGAGGAAAACGGTGACCAAGGACCTCGAGGATTTCCAGGCCACCACAAGGGATGCAGAGGAAAGTCTGGTGGAGCGGTTCCTGGCACTCCAGATAAGGGAACGGAAGGCACAGGCTTACGTAGAGCACATCAGCACTGAAAAGGACACTGTTGAGGCATTCCGCCAGTCCCTGGTGCACTGGAAGGAAACAATGTTGGGGGCCCTTGACCCTTGTCCTTACACCTCTGTTCCATGGACCATTGTCCCCTTTTCCCCATGTGGGGGATTGGATGAGGGCGAGCCGCCTGAAGTTAAATCCTGACAAGATGGGGGTGATGGTTGCAGGGAAAGCCAGGGGAGTGATGGCCCCCATCATTGATGGGGTCCATCCTCCCCTGGTATCTCAGGTCCAGAGTATGGGGGTGCTCCTGGATCCACAGCTCCACCTGGATGTCCAGGTGGTGGCTGTGGTGAAGGAGGCATTCCATCAGTTACATCTGGTACGTCGGCTTAGGCCATATATCTCGGACTCGGATCTGGCCACAATCGCCCATACTTTTATTACCTCGAGACTGGACTACTGTAACGCACTCTATGCAGGGCTACCATTGGTGCTGGTTCGGAGACTTGAGCTGATGCAGAATGCAGCGGCCTGTCTCCTACAGGAGACGGGCCGACGCGAGCACATTACACCAGTGCTTCGCTCTCTGCACTTGCTGCCGATAGACTTCTGGGCCCAATTCAAGGTGTTTGTGTTGACCTTTAAGGCCTTAATAGCCTGAGCCCCACCTACCTGCAGGACTGCTTCACCCTCCAGGACCTGGATCGGCCTCAGCGGTCAGCCGGGGGCGCCCTCCTCAAGATCCCCCGGGTTTCCCGGGTGTCGACCATGAGGAGGGCGTTTTCTGTGGCTGCACCACGGCTGTGAAACTCCCTCCTGTTGGAGGCCCACTTGACCACTGACTTCCCCACTTTCCATAGACAATGTAAGACTTGGCTGTTCCGCTGGGCCTTCACCGAGATGGGGTGGGTTGGATTAGGGAGGGTTTGGGTATGGATTGTTTTAATTTGAGGATTTTAGGTTGTTTTAATTATATTTTATTTTAGTTTGTTATCTATTTTAATATGTATTTTAAAAAGCTGTTAGCTTCCCTGAGATGCTTTTAGCAGGAGGGGCGGCATATACATTTTAAAAATAAATAAATAAATGTTCCAGGGGACAGGGCAGAAGAATCCTAAAAAAAAAATTAAAAAAAAATCTTTCCCTTTTTGCACTTAATTCAAACCAGAAATGTTTGTTTTCCTCATAGTTAAAATGTGTTTTGAATTTTTTTGGTAAAAGTTATATTTGTTAACAGCCGATTTTGACCTGTCCAATCTGTTATCCCTCTGTGGTTCTTCTGGTAGGAGGCAGAAACTCATTATATATACAGCTTGTCAGATCCGTACCTCACAGCAGCAGCGCTGGTAGCATATTAGCCCCAAGATGTCCCAGGGTCTCAACTTGCAGACAGCACGCCAGGAGGGGCAGGTGGCAGTGGAGGAGCAGGTGGGTGGCAGTGGAGGAGCAGGGGAGGCAAGTGACGGGTGGGCAAGCACAAGCAGCAGCAGCACTGGTAGAGTATTAGCCCCAAGATGTGCTGGGGTCTCAACTTGCGACAGCATGCCAGGAGGGGGAAGGCTTGTTTCTGTGTGGGTGTGCCAGAGAGAAAGACTCTGGAAGAGGCGTCAGAGATCATTGGCAGGTGCACTGCCCACTCTCACAGGGAGATCACCTCATGTGGGGGGCAGCCTTTGGAAATCCCTGAGTGGTCAGGCATCTTCAGCTTGCAGAGAGATCACCCCCGAGTGGTGGGGCATCTTCAGCTCGCAGAGAGATTGCCCCATGGGGACAGCCTTGGGAATCTGAGGTGTGATATATTATTATTATTATTATTATTATTATTATTAACAAACATTTATATAGCGCCAGCAGTGTACCTGGCACTTTACAAAGTAATAAAATAGACACGGTCCCTGCCCCTAGGGCTTACAATCTGAGAGACAGGAGCTGGGGGAGAGACTTAGGAAGGGGAACAGAGGGAAAGACAAGGGGTCTAACATTCATGAAGATGCGAGGTCTCAAGTGCACGTACTTGGCTTGGTTACAATGAGAATGACAGCAGGCAGGTCCATGTTGCAAGGATAAGGGTAAACCGATCGTAGGTATAGGAATAGTGGCTCAGCAGGATAAAGAGTCAGACAGAGCAGAGCGAAAGAGGTGAGTTTTAAGGAGAGATTTGAAGGTATGAAGGGAGGGGGCAAGGCGGATGTGGACAGGGAGGGAGTTCCAGGCATGGGGGGCAGCAAGTGAGAAGGGACGAAGGCGCTTAGGGGAGCAGGGAAGGCGTGGAAGGGTGAGAGATGGGACAGAGGAGGAGCGAAGTGCACGGGCTGGAGTATGGAGGGCGATAAGTGCAGAGAGGTAGGGGGGAGCAAGGTTGTGAAGAGCTTTATAGGTGAAGATATATAATACTTGGTTACATTTCTTGGTTGGTCATTTTGAAGTCCTCGAGTGGCGAGGTGTGTTCAGCTCACAGAGAGATCACCCCATGAGGGGCAGACTTGGGAAGCCCCTGAATGATTGTCCCATGGGGAGAAGGGCATAGGAAAAAGAGAGAGAGAGATAATTAGTGAGCAATTGGGCACACTTCATTCAATCATTGCTAGGGATGTGTGAACGTGGTTCAGAAGGTCGGAGTTTGGACCGAACTCGAATAGTTCAATCAACCGAACCCAAATAGTTCGGTCGACCGAACCGAACTTTCGAACCGAACTCGAATTCGACCGAACTGTTCAGTCAAATCCGAACCAGTTCGGAAGGCCAAAAAAAAACGGTTTTGAATGTACGAACTCGGTTTGGAAGTTTGGAATTCGACCGAAGTCAAATAGTTCGGTCGACTGAACTGAACTTTCAAACCGAACTCGATCTTTGAACCGAACCGAATTTCTGAACTCGGTTCTGTTCGCACATCCCTAATCATTGCGATAGGTGGTAGCAGGTGCAGGCACACAGGCACATATGTTGTGTGTTTCTGTCTTGTTCTGGTGAGTTTGCTGCTGGATGTGGGCACTCAGCATGAGCAAATGCCACAGATGAGCTCTTTCTCTGTGTCAGCCATGGCGGGGGTGGGTGCCACGGGGGGCTCTACGGGTACTTGGAGTGTGGCGGCTTACACACACACCCCTGCTCCCACTCCAGCCACAGCACCTCTAGTAAATGATGCGACACCTGATGCCGCGGCGAGGCGTCATGTTGCCAAGGAGACCCACTCTGGCACCGACAGCGCAGAGCCCCGACCTTCGATCTCCCAGGACGTGGGGTCAGTGCCTGAGCCTGTGCAGCATTCCGCACGGCTTCAGGCATGTAAGGGGGCAGGGCCCAGAGTATAAACCCTGGGACACACAGCACCGGTAATCAGAGCCTGAGAAGCTGGCCCCGAGCAAGCTAAGTGTATCTTTGTTGTTGTTCCCTTTGCCATTGTGATTTATACAGTGTGTATAGATTGTGTCTTTGTGTCTCTCCCCAACATTTTGTGTGTGAGTGAGTACTGGGTGAACAGAGTGTGAACGAGTACTGGGTGAATGATGTGTGAGTCTCCCCCCACAGGTGTCCTCTCTTATCCCCTGTTGTGCAAAATCCCCCTCTACCCTTTTTCCCCTTGGCCTGGCCCATACCCTCCTGACCGTCACGTTCCATCACCTATCCTTTCCTTCTCCCTTAGATTGTGCGAGTGAAAGGAAGAACAGTGTGTGGCATGAGGCCATACCCTCAGTTGCAAGCTCTGCACCCTATGATGATAGAGGCCTGGTCTCACTGAGATCTATAGGGCCACAATACTAGCCTGATGGGCATTGTTTTCCTGGTGTTTCCCAGCAGAGTGTGTGTTTGGTACCTTCGTGTGAGTGCGAGACGTCTCCTTTGACCCTCCTTTTCCCCACCCCCGTGACACTCTGGTTCTGGTAGGTAGCAGTTTGGGCAGGATGCACCTCTCTCTCCCCCCCTCTCGTTCTATCAGCGAGGATCCCCCCCTCTCTATCTCTGGTTGTGTATGGTGGGTGGTGGCATGGCCAGCAGCATGTCTCCCTAGACTCTCTGGTTCTGTATCATGGGTAGCATTGGCCAACGCAGTCGAGCCACTGTCTGTGTGTGTAAATCTCAGCTGTCAGATCCCTACCTGACACAAAGTCAAGGCTTCAACTTGCAGAGTGTGCCCCAGAGCGGCTTAATGGCACCATCTGAGGTAGATGGAATGGATGGCAGGTGGGCACTGACTGTTTGCACTACCCTGTGTTACAGGGTGTCAACTTGCAGAGATTGCCCCAGGGGGTGGGGTGGGGGTTGGAATAATGAAGAGAGAGGGAGAGATTGCCCGGGGGGGGGAGGAATGAGAGAGAGAGATTGCCCTGGGGGGGATTATTTCAAAAGAGAGATTGCCCCAGGGCAATCAGCAGCCCCATCCAGCATTTGGGAAAGAGGGGTGGGTGCAGGAGGCATCAAGAGAGAGAACCGGGGGAAGTCTCAAGTGTGCCATTGCCCCCTCACTCCAAGTCCACCACCAGCTCAGGGAAACCCAGCAGCAGCAAGTTGACCTTCAGGAGCAGCAACTGTTCCACCAGCCCAGCGCCCAGCCTCATATGGTGGGGACTCACGATGTCCCCCACCTGAGAGCCCATTTGCTGGGCATGCTGGTTGGTGGGCAGGACACCATCTCCTGTGCCACCCTGGTCCGGGCCTGCCATACATTCCCCTTCGCCACCTAGTATTGTAGGGAATCACTGCTGTGGTCTAACAGTACACTGGCTGTTCCAGATACTTCTCCACTACAATCTCCACACTGTCAGGCTCCTTTTGCTTCTGCTGGCTGCTGCTAACCACCTTCCCAATCGCCTTTGCCCATGCTGCCTGCCCTGCGGTGGTCCAGTAAGTGATGGACCTGGCCACTGAGGAGTTGCTGCTGGGGGTGCTCTGCATGTCCTTCCTCCTGTTGATGCTTTGTTCCTCCTTATGGTCCTTCTGTCACCACTGTATATCCCCCTCTACTGCCCGATTCCGAATGCTTCCTCAGGGTGAAGTCTGGTCCAGCACGGTGGAGACAATATAGACCTCCTTCCCAATCAGGCGGTCAAAGCGAATCTTGAGCCCCTCCTTCAACCTTCATACCAAGACCACCATCTCTGGTACAAGGTGCCGCTCTCATCCCCCCCACCCCTTGGTCAGCCAGGAAGCCTGCCATCTGCCTGACCAGACTATGGACCATGGGGGTGACCTGGCTCAGGGTGGCCATCGCCGCACTTAGGGTCTCCATCACGTCCTCAAAGGGCTTAAGGACGTGCATGGTATGGGCCATCATAACCCATTCTTCCCACCCTAGCGGCCTCACCACCCCAATCTCCACCTCAACGGCTACCTCATGCAGGACCTGCTGCTGCTCCACCAGATGCTCTAGCATGAGGTAGGTGGAGTTCCACCTCGTACTGACGTCCTGCATGAGGCAGTGCTGTTGTGCGCCTAGCTCCACCTGCTTCTCCCTCAAGAGATGCCCGCCCTTAACACTCCTATTCAAATACCCTGTGATTTTTCTGCCCTTCTCAATCAGCATGGTAAGGGGGCTGCCGCTGCCATCTCCCTTGTTCTCTCCCAGGGCCAGAGTATCTTTTCCCACCAGGTGAAAGGTGTGGGCAGCACCGGGGATGTACTGGAACCCGCCATCCAGCACTGCCCTCTTCATGTTGACCATGTTGTCACTGACCACAAACCCCTTGGTGAAAGGCACTTCCCCCATTAGCTACCCCTCCACCATGGTGTTCAAGGCTCCCCTTATGTTGCTGACAGTGTGGCTTTCGTCCATGACCTGGGCATAAAGCAGGGCCCACCTGTACCCTCGTCCCCTCACCCCTGCCAACTACTGCTTCTCCTCCTGCCACCCGCAGCTGCCACCAGTGAGCAGTCAGGGCCAGGAAGGCATGTTGTGCATTTCGGCTGCTCCAAATGCCTGTTGTAAAATGCACAACTGCCCCACCTGCCCTGGCCAGTTGCTCCCTTACCTGGTCCCTGGCTACCTGGTACAGGGAAGGCACCACCCGCCTGCTGAAGGTGGTGCATGAGGGCATCTGGTACTTGGGTGCAAGCAGTGCCACCTGCTGCTGGAATCCCTGGTTCTTCACTATGCTGAAGGGCTGATCATCCAGCGTAATCATCTCACCCACCTGCCTGGTGATTTTGATTGCTGCTGGAAGATGCCCTCCATGTCGGAACTGCCCAAACCTCAGCTCCTCCAAACCTCAGCTCCTGACACTGCTGCTCACAGGAGGCTTGAGATAGGGGCTGCTGCTCTGCCTCACTCCCCTTGCCTCATTCCCCTTCCCCTGCAGAAGGGATTAGTGTCTAACATACCTTCCAGTTCCAGCATCTTTGCCCGATGTGTACTTCTCAGGTGGGAGAACATCTCGGTGTTACTGAGGTTTGCCCTTTTATTCCCATGCTTCACCACCTTCCCGCAGTGAACGCAGGCCACCTTGCTGGTTTCACCTGCCCTCAGTGACCTGAAGTGGTCTCACACAGCCTCCTGCGGTGCCCTGTTTTCTTCATGCCACTGCTGCTGGGTAGGGATGTGCAAACAGAACTGAGTTCGGAAATTCGGTTCTGTTCAGTTTGAAAATGGAGTTCGGTTCCAAAGTTCAGTTTGGTCGACCGAACTATTCGAGTTTGGTTGAATTCTGAACTTCTGAATTGAGTTCGTACATTCAAACCCGGGTTTTTTGGCCTTCCGAACTGGTTCAGATTCGACCGAACAGTTAGGTTGAATTCGAGTTCGGTCAAAAGTTCGGTTTGGTCGACCGAATTATTCGAGTTCAGTCTGAACTCCCGAACCACGTTCGCACATCGCTACTGCTGGGAGCCACTGTCTCTCTCCCCAACAGGGCCACAGAAGCAGCATCACGAGCAGGAGTCTCCTCTGTCTCCTCCTCACTCCCCTCATTGCCCAGCTCCATGACACCCGTGATCAAGCTGCTATTGCTGCTGCCACATTGCAGCACGGGAGAGGATGCCTTGCTGCTATTCACAGAAACACTGGGGGAGGATGGGAATAATGGGCTGCTCGTGTTGCTGCCAAGGGCTGGGATGTCCTTAAAGAAGCCCTCCCCCAAATCCTCCGAATTGTGGAGGGTGATGCCAGAGGGCGATGCGGGTGCCCCAGCATCACTCACAGCGACAGTACCCACGTCATCAGCACCATCATTCCTCCCTGCATCAGCTTCCCCCAGTGCAATATCACTGCTGCCAGTGCCAGTTGCGGGGGCTTCAGGAGGGGTGCACTGCTGCTCCCTCCTCCAGTGCCAGTGCTAGTGGAAGATTGGGGCTCCCTGCCTTTCACAGGTGCCTTTCCTCCAATAATAATCTCTGCCAACTCTTCCCTTGATAAGACCTGCAGCTTGGGGGTGAAAAATGCTGGTCTCTTAATTTTGGGTGGTGGGCTGCCACCAGTGGTAGACGTGTCAGCACTGACAGACTTGCCAACTCGCCCACGTGCACCACGGCCACGCCCTCTACCAGGGCCACCTGCCCCAGACTTGTCAGCAGCTGAACTCCTTACCCTTCTCATTGTGATACAGAAAGAACGCCACACAATATATACTGTAGACAATGTGTAGTTTTAGTTATATAATATATACAGAATCTAAGATAAACCTAACATATGTATAATACAAAATATTCCTGTCCTATAATCCTAATATATATACTAAAACAGCCTTGTATATACAGCCTAGTATCTAAATATCTTGTATATCTATATCTACTATATATAGGGAAAAGGTAAAATGTAAGGTTAAGGAATAAGGATTGAGTAGGGAAGGGATAGATTTGTATATGGGAGGATTAGTGCAAGCACCAGCTTCTGCAAACGCACTCTGACAAAGCAAGAGAGCTAACAGAAGCACTGAAGCAGCCCAGCCCTGCAATATAAAGGGTTGCAGTGCCCTCCCCCAGAGTAGGGATGGGTGAAACAGAACGCGGTTCAGATATTTGGATATTCGGTCGTTTGGTTTGAAATCCGAGTTCGGGTTCGATGGCTGAACCGAGTTCGGTTTGGCCGAACTTGGCCGAACATTCAAAAATAGCGAAACCAAAACCGAAATGAAATCGAAACCAAAACCTAATTTTTGGTCCTGGAAAGACGTTTTTCCCGCCCCCAAACTCATCTGAACTCATCCAAACACGGCCGAACTGTTCGGTCATTCAAGCGTTCAGTTCGGATGTCTGGAGAGACCGAGTTCGGTCCGAACTCCGAACATCCGAACCGCGTTCGCCCATCCCTACCCCAGAGCCTTCCTGATTGTTCTGGGAGGCAGAGGCATTGAGGAATCACAGGGTGCCATTCAACTGCTGAGATCTGCTTGCACTGTTCCTTGGCCAGAGATACATCCATCAGGTCCTTCCCCTCCCAGTTCAAGAGTTTAACACTGTTTCTGGCTCCAAGATGTCTGCTCCCTCCTTCCCTCTCCAAAAAACCCTCCAGGCAATAATGAAGTGAATAACGACTTTCGGTATCGTTATTGGTTTCGTTATTTTTTGATGTTGTTTTTGTTGTTGCAATAATGATAATGAAAATGACAATTTTCATTTTCGTTATCGATATAACAAAAACGACATGCATATCCCTACTATCATGTCTCCTCTCAATCTCACGCCTCCATTGATTCTCTTCTTTGGTTGCAGGAATGGCATGACTACAAGCTCCGCTGGGATCCTTTGGACTATGAGAATGTGACCTCTATCCGGATTCCTTCAGAGCTCATCTGGAGGCCCGACATTGTTCTCTACAACAAGTAAGTTTGAGATCAGCATTTATTCCTTTAAAATTCTGCTCCATCCTCTGCGTGACACTGTTCTGAGACTGCTGGATCTGAGTTCTCATCCACACTGAGCCTTTTCTCATCCACACTGGACTTTTTCCACATTGAACAAAGATTTCCTGAAAACAATCACTGCCACTTCAGAGAAGGATTTTGTAAAAGGGTTGGCCTATTGGAAACATGCAACCTCATTTGAATGCAGCCACACTTTGTCAACAGGACAAAATCTCCATGTATTGCCAATATTGATTTTAGATTAATTTTTTTTCTCACCTTAGCCCTTAGGCTCAGAGTGACTTAAAATTCTTTAAGTTAACTGTAACATTAACAACCTACTAATTAACTCAGCTCTTAATCCTCACAACTACCCTGTGAGGTAGGTTAGGCTGAGAGATCTGTGACTGGCCCTAGGTCACCCAGCGAGTTCATGACTAAGGTGAGTCTTGAACTGGGGCCTCCCCTGATCTCCTGGTCCAAGTACTGCACTCTTAACAACTACACCAAATCATGCGCCATCCACTCAGCTCCAAGTCACTCCTAACGTTGGGGCAGGGTGTGTGTGCAATTCCCGTACTCATCATTCTTTATTCCAGATCTAGCAGCTGGTGTAGAGCAGGGGTGGGAAACCATTCCCCTCTCATGGGACACTTAAAATTGGTACCAAGGGTGCGGGGGGTGTAAGAGGTGTGGTCAGGAAAAGGAGGATCCAGATCGTGGATCCGTACCACGAACCTATACCCTAGCCTTGTGTGCATGCCTTCATTTCTGCTCCCTTACCCCAAGCTCAGTTTTTCAGTGCTTGTGTGTAGGAAATGGATCGAGGAGTTCGAACAAGGAACTGGAAAGGGGCCAAATAAAACTAGCTGAGGGCCACATTTAGCCCCCAGGCCTGATGTTCCCTACCTCTGATGTAGAACAAAGTCCCCCCTACTGGCTCTCTCCTTTCTCCCTCATTCACAGGGCATGTGTTTTCCTCAGCACTTTTTAATGAGAGGCCTTTTATGACCCTCTGGCAGGCAGAGGAGGTATCGTTTTCTCACTTCTTCCTATTCGGAAGTAAAAATATTTGGAGCTGAAAATGTCTCCTTGTCACACACTGTTCCACCGTTTTGCTCCTCTAAAGGTCTGGATGGTGCTTTGCGTCTCTCAGTTCCCAACTCTTCTTTGCAGTCACTGGTTGCGTATTTGGACGTCTTGCCGTGGCGAGGTATCCCTTTTGTCATCTCTTTGGTGCAGATGGGAAGAAATTCCCAAGACGTTTGGGGCCCAGCTGAAAATGTGTTGTAGCCTGCATTTTGGTTAGTGGCTTTGTGTCCCTCCACCACAGAGTGCTGTCCTATACCCAGCGGTGGGCAAAGTTTCCTAATCCCGAGAGCCACATCCGTTTACCACAATGGGGTCAAAAAGCCGTATGAGGCTCTACAGCCGCAGTTTTGCCCACTTCTGTCCTATACCCATGTTCTATTTCTGAGTTGTTTTCTTGATAAAGTGTTTGGAAGAAGGGAGAAGTTGTTTCTCATACTTGTTTCAGCAATTAAGGGTGGCTTTGGGGGGGGGGGCTAGGGAACCCTGTTTGGGGGGTCATTTTTCAAGGCACTAGGGTTGGTTCATGACAGTTCTAGTATTTCAATAAATAAAAAATAATAATAATAATAATAATAAATAAAAACTCATCATCTTTATAACGCTTTCAGTGATCCAAGCTCTTTACAGTCCTTATCTAGTCTACCCTCACAAGAACCCACTTTACAGAGACGGGATTGAGGCTGAAAGATAATGACTTGCCCAAATTTACCCATCGAGCTAATGAGTAAGATGAGACTTTAGCCCTGCTCTCCCGGGTCCATGTCCAATGGTTTGGTCAATTATATGGCAAATTTTTTGTTTGTTTGTTTTGGTTTTAAACAGCATTATCTAGCTAGTTAGATACACACGCTTCACTTTTACCTCAGAACAGTTGTCATGATTCTGAATGTTCTGTGACAGAGGGTGTTTTCAGACGGCCTGCCCTGCGGGATGGTGGGAGATCCGACAGCAGCCTGCCTATCCGGCTCCCCCATGGGGGTGGGGAGTTACTGTCTGCCCTGCTCCCTGAGCTGGCCCCATAGTGCAGTGGCTGCACTTGCTCACCACGGGACTATGCAGGATCAGGCCCTCCACAGCCCTCATGGCTGCACCCATTATTTTCCTCTTTAAAAAAAGGATGAGGTATTCAATCCAACCTCGAACCCCATGTCCTCTCTCTGTCTAGAGACAGGCCAAAAGAAGCCTTCTTGGAAGATCTGATAGTTGTGAAGTTGTCTACATGTTTCTCAGTTTGGAGGACCAGCCTGGTTTGCTACAGTAAGAGCCCTTACCTTTGATTCTGTGCATGGTGGGGTCCACTGGCCAGGCCTGTGACAGGGTTTCATGGAGACATGTCAGTGGTGGGAAAGGCGGGGGGATGGTGAAGCCTGCACCTGAACTCCAACTAATTCGCGCTGGGTGTCACGTAGGAATGACAGCTCTTAGACGGCTGCTGTGTGGGCAGTTGCAGAGGCAAACATGGAGGTGCCATTCAGTGTATAAGTAGAAAGCGCAGAGACTCAATCCACACCTGCAGCCACATTTACTAGACAGATCTACGAAGAACATGCTAAGGCTGCATTTGCATTACAGCTGAAATAAGTATCCCTTAAAATGGGCAAACCCTTCAAATATACCCAACTGGAACAAAAATGGTGATTTAGGTAATAATACCTGCTCCGGGGGTACGAAGAACATGCTAAGGCTGCATTTGCATTACAGCTGAAGTGGATAATTCAGGTGGCTGCTGGGGGGTGGGGGGGGGGTTGCTGGTTTGTGATGGGGAGAATGAGACTGCAAGTGGATGCATCATTTCTCCCTGGCTTGGTGAGACTCTGTTGGGAGGAGCCTAGGGCTGAAATTCTGATTCCGAAATTTTTCAAATTCTGCCCAAATTGGTCATTTTGTTTCCAATTTTTTTTTGGGGGGGGGGGGAAGGAAAATAACCGTTTGTTTCAGCTAGAGAGCTGAAATTTTGTTTCCAATTTTTTTTTTCCCTGCAAAAATTGGCCATTCTGTTTCCACAATTTGTTTTTCGCAGAAAGGAAACTAGCTTTTCATTTCAGCTCTAGAGGAACCTGCCTGCAGTGCTGGAGACTGCAGTTCCAAGACAGCGGCTGGCAGCCCTGACTGGCGGCGGGTTGGCAAGGAGAAGTCCTGCCCCAAGCTGGACATGTGCTGCAGTTTTGGGGGTCCAGTTCAAGACCTCGGATACCAGTTTCCTGGAAATTTTGGGTTCACTCAGAACCCGAATCCACAGTCCTAATATTTGTGTTTCAATTATGGAAGCTGAAAAGGGCATCTTTGTGTTTGTTTATTTTGATCAAAACCCGAATGCCCAGCCAGCCCTAATGCCTAGTGAGAGGGAGGGATCTATTTTGGGGGTTGGTTTTTTTTACAGCTCTATTCCTGAGACATTTTAAATGAGGCTGCCTCTCCCTGGGGTGTTGCTTTTCTTTTCTGCTTTGGCTGTTTTCATGGTAATGACGTAACTTGTCCTTGGCTTCAAGGCAGAGAAAGCAAGCTCTAATTCTCCTCACCTAGTGTGCTTGTGCTCTCCAGGCTGTTAAGTTGTTCGAGCAACATGAAGCGAGTGCTTGCAAGTGCCTTGACTTCAGAGAGAAGTATTTACTAAGTGCTCTTGGAACAGGAAACAGAAACAGAAGCCTTTCTAAACTGGCTACACTTTGCCAGAGTTTCAACAATGGGAGCTGTCCTTGTTGGTTTAATGAACAATTAGCTGCCTGTCTTCAGCTTGTCATTTTCTTCAGGAAATGTCTGAAGGGAAAATATTGAGGGATTAGTCATTTTAGAGACTTTTAAAACTGTTATTCCTCCCACCTTTTCCTCTTCTCTTTACTGGCCTGATCTTGGATGATGCTGTGTGCCAAATATTGTCAACAAATAAATAGTCAGGCCTTCGCTCTTTGATGGCATCAAGCAGAGCAGTGGGCTGAGAGTCAGGAGACAGTCTGAAAGAGACGGCAAGGGGGGAGTGTAGCAAGAAATGTGCTGGGGTAAACATAATCCAATTCAAGGTGCTGGTTATTACCTTTAAAGTCCTATATGGTCTGGGCCCCACTTACCTGTGAGACTGCCTCATCCCTCGGCCCCTGCGGTCCGCTGGGAGGTCCCCCGGGTGACTGCATTTGAGTGGCCGTCCACAGGGGCCGCACCGTGGCTATGGAATTCCCTCCCGGTGGAGATTTGCCTCTCCTGGATTTCCCCTCTTTCCATAGACAGTGCAAAACCTGGCTGTTTCACCAGGCATTTGTTGTTTTGGTTTTAATGTCATATTTGGGTGATTTCAGACGTGACGGGGCGCTAGTCGCCCTGGCACGGAATCACCACGGGGATTCCCCACCGGGATCACACCGGCACGTCCAACAGACGTGCTGGCTGATCCCGGCGGGGACTCGGGGATGGGGCGGGGCCACGCGGCACAACATGCGGCCCCGCCCCCCCACGCTCCCTTGCCGCCCACCCTCTGGGGAAATGGGCGGACGCCGCAGCCAATGTGGCCACAGCCCCCGCCTGAATTGA
>QEPC01006333.1:2311625-2327938 GCA_003113815.1 Sphenodon punctatus
GGGGGGGGTTGCTGGTTTGTGATGGGGAGAATGAGACTGCAAGTGGATGCATCATTTCTCCCTGGCTTGGTGAGACTCTGTTGGGAGGAGCCTAGGGCTGAAATTCTGATTCCGAAATTTTTCAAATTCTGCCCAAATTGGTCATTTTGTTTCCAATTTTTTTTTGGGGGGGGGGGGAAGGAAAATAACCGTTTGTTTCAGCTAGAGAGCTGAAATTTTGTTTCCAATTTTTTTTTTCCCTGCAAAAATTGGCCATTCTGTTTCCACAATTTGTTTTTCGCAGAAAGGAAACTAGCTTTTCATTTCAGCTCTAGAGGAACCTGCCTGCAGTGCTGGAGACTGCAGTTCCAAGACAGCGGCTGGCAGCCCTGACTGGCGGCGGGTTGGCAAGGAGAAGTCCTGCCCCAAGCTGGACATGTGCTGCAGTTTTGGGGGTCCAGTTCAAGACCTCGGATACCAGTTTCCTGGAAATTTTGGGTTCACTCAGAACCCGAATCCACAGTCCTAATATTTGTGTTTCAATTATGGAAGCTGAAAAGGGCATCTTTGTGTTTGTTTATTTTGATCAAAACCCGAATGCCCAGCCAGCCCTAATGCCTAGTGAGAGGGAGGGATCTATTTTGGGGGTTGGGTTTTTTTACAGCTCTATTCCTGAGACATTTTAAATGAGGCTGCCTCTCCCTGGGGTGTTGCTTTTCTTTTCTGCTTTGGCTGTTTTCATGGTAATGACGTAACTTGTCCTTGGCTTCAAGGCAGAGAAAGCAAGCTCTAATTCTCCTCACCTAGTGTGCTTGTGCTCTCCAGGCTGTTAAGTTGTTCGAGCAACATGAAGCGAGTGCTTGCAAGTGCCTTGACTTCAGAGAGAAGTATTTACTAAGTGCTCTTGGAACAGGAAGCAGAAACAGAAGCCTTTCTAAACTGGCTACACTTTGCCAGAGTTTCAACAATGGGAGCTGTCCTTGTTGGTTTAATGAACAATTAGCTGCCTGTCTTCAGCTTGTCATCTTCTTCAGGAAATGTCTGAAGGGAAAATATTGAGGGATTAGTCATTTTAGAGACTTTTAAAACTGTTATTCCTCCCACCTTTTCCTCTTCTCTTTACTGGCCTGATCTTGGATGATGCTGTGTGCCAAATATTGTCAACAAATAAATAGTCAGGCCTTCGCTCTTTGATGGCATCAAGCAGAGCAGTGGGCTGAGAGTCAGGAGACAGTCTGAAAGAGACGGCAAGGGGGGAGTGTAGCAAGAAATGTGCTGGGGTAAACATAATCCAATTCAAGGTGCTGGTTATTACCTTTAAAGTCCTATATGGTCTGGGCCCCACTTACCTGTGAGACTGCCTCATCCCTCGGCCCCTGCGGTCCGCTGGGAGGTCCCCCGGGTGACTGCATTTGAGTGGCCGTCCACAGGGGCCGCACCGTGGCTATGGAATTCCCTCCCGGTGGAGATTTGCCTCTCCTGGATTTCCCCTCTTTCCATAGACAGTGCAAAACCTGGCTGTTTCACCAGGCATTTGTTGTTTTGGTTTTAATGTCATATTTGGGTGATTTCAGACGTGACGGGGCGCTAGTCGCCCTGGCACGGAATCACCACGGGGATTCCCCACCGGGATCACACCGGCACGTCCAACAGACGTGCTGGCTGATCCCGGCGGGGACTCGGGGATGGGGCGGGGCCACGCGGCACAACATGCGGCCCCGCCCCCCCACGCTCCCTTGCCGCCCACCCTCTGGGGAAATGGGCGGACGCCGCAGCCAATGTGGCCACAGCCCCCGCCTGAATTGACCACAACCCGGAATCCCGCCACGGATTCCAGGCTGTGGTAGCCGTCCAGACGGGACGGGCCCCTTCATTGTGGTGGGGAAACCCATTCTCCATGCGATCGGGGCCGGCCCCGCCAGTTCCGCCGATCACGTGGTGAATGTGATTCCCCACCGCGATTGACACTTCCGTTCCCCCTTCAGACATGACGAGACCTTTCTCATCCGGTGGGAATCCACCATGGTTGAGCGTGATCTCGTCATGTCTGAAAATACCCTTTATTAGGACATATTTTTAATGTCTATTTTATATGATGTTTTATATGATGTACACTGCCCCGAGCTGCCATTAGGCAGGAGGGGGCAGCGTAGAAATAGTATAAATAAGCTAGAGACAGAGCAGGAATGGGATGAGGCAAAGCAGGGCTGACTTTGGCGACATGGGGTGTTTTCACTCACGCCTCTGCTCCACCTCACCCCTGGGTGGGCCCTCTGTTTAAAGGCAGCCTTCCAGATGTGTAGGTGGAGCAGAGGCAGGGAAGGCTGTCTCTTGCTGGCGCAGTCTCACTGTCGGTACTCTGGAATATCAAGGAGCACCGCCAGCAGAGCAGGCACTACAAACCGGTCTGCTGTCTGTCTGCTAGACAAATGGCCACTGCAGCCCTGATCTCCAATGGGGGTTGCCCTGGGCAACTCCATAGAGTTGCAGATGATCCAACTACATTTCTATAGTGTGTGTGTGGGTGTCCTATGTGTGTACTGTGGGCTGAGGCAGCCACGAGGTGATTTAAACACAACCCAGGTGGGACTGCAAGTGGGCAGATGTGAGTGGTGAACCCCCAGAGCAGGCCTGGTGGTGAGCACTCTTTCATTCATGTGAAAACAGTTATGGTGGAGTGTGGTAGCAGAGCTGGTGATTGGACAGGCAAGTGGGGTAGCACGGCTACGTGCAGGGCCGGTCTTACCACAAGGTGACTTGGGGTAGTCGACTGGGGCCCTGCTCTGAGGGACCCACAGTGGCCTCTCTTTTCATGAGGACAGGTTGTGAGGGTACCACTCCCTCTCAGTGGGCCCCCAAACACGACCACCTTCAGGGTACTGCAGAGGTTGCCCCCAAGGAGGAGGGACTGCCAGGGACCCCACATTTTATCTTTGCCCTGGGACCTGCAAATTCTAAGGCCAGCCCTGGCTGCATACAGTGACATGGCAGGTGAGCAGAGCTGGTTGTTGGGACTGGCGAGGTAAGCTAGGAAGGCTGTGCAGGTGTGTCAGGATAAGTCGGCAAGAGCAGGCGCAACAGAAAAGTGTCCATCTAGTTGCTCTGACCAGAGAACCAACACTGACCCAAGAGGTTATACAGCATGGGAGAGCCAATCAGGTGGGAGGTTATTCCTAGCCAATCAGGCATGACATCCATTAGGCAGCCATGCAACCAGCGTTAGGCTGAAATTCATGTAGTTGGCTAGTGCAGGATTGTGGCAGTAAGAACTCCAGACTCTGCCTAGCAACCCCATAGACCCAGGTTCAAGGCCTGTTGGAAACCTGGGTCTTGGCAATCAGTATAGTTAGTAAATGAAAAAAGGAAAGAAGGAGCAAGCAGTTCTTTCTGTAATTTTCCTTTAAAAATGCCGTTTTTATGAAAAACTTGTTTCCCCTTGTTACTGTTTTATGGCAAATGGAACTTTTCCATTTGTTAGGGGGGGGGGGAAATCTGAGTGGTCAACCAAACTATGAAAACATTAGAAAATGTCATATATGAGAACTGATGATTTTCCTGGAAAAAATATTTGTGAACATTAAAAAAATCCACCTGCAGCAGCAGCAGCCCTATAGCCCCATAAGAACACAAGAGCCATACTGGGTCAGACCTGATCCATACAGCCCAGAATCCTGTCTCCAACATTGGCCACTCTTGGTTGCTTTGGAGAAGTACTCAACAGGTCATAATGGAGTGATCCAAACCCTATTGTTCACGCCCAGCTACCAACAGTCAGACGTGCCACCCCCCCCCCACCTACTTGTCTAGTAGCCATTAATGGACCTATCCTCCCAACAACCAATCCAATCCTTTTTTAAACCCAGTTATACTACTGGTCTTGACCTCTTGTACAACAAATCCAAATCCCACAGGTTCAAGACCTATAGGCCTATTGGAATATAGGGTCCTGGCATAGCTAATGAATGAAGAACCACTGTTGGGGGGTGGAGGGAGGAGAGAGGGTTAGGGATCAGTTCCAATTTTATGTAATTGTCTGTAAAATGGCCAGTGTTTTCATGAAAAACTTCTCTTTTGTGATTATTTTTAAGGGAACAGAAATTTTTCATTTGTAAAAAAATAAAATCTGATTGGTGATTCAAATCATCAAAAATTAGAAAATGTCATATTTGGCAACAGAAACCTTTCCTGGAAAAAATATTTGTGAACACTGAAACCCCTCCCCACCTTTCAAAACAGAAAATTTGGGGGGAAATGGCTCCCTTGAAATATCTACAAAAAAATGAAATCATTCACATTTCAGTTGATACAAAGTGAGCATATTAAGTATCTCAAGAAAAGCAAAATAGTTTTTAGACCCAACTCTACTGAGCTGTATATCCTCTTAGCATCAGGCTGGGGACATGTGATTATTAATTCATGGGCACTCGATATTTCCTTATGCTAAATGCAGTCCCAGCCGGAGCATTAATATTATAATATTAGCACACTGGATTCCAGCAAAAGAAAGGTGCTGCACGCACACTCCTGCAAGGTCATTGCCAAACTAGTGAAATGGGTTTTACCATAAATTAGAAAGCCCAATTGGTTTGTTTTAGAGTATGAGCCTTGTGAAACCAACCACGTTGGAATCAACCAATGTAGCTTCTAGGGGTGGGATTTCGGGCAAAATCTCGGTTCTCAGTTTTATTGGTATCTATGTCTACCAGTTCTCCTATCAGTTCTTGGTTCTCTCTGTATCGGATTAACACTGCTGTTTTCCCCATTGACTTCAATGTGAAAACTGCAACATTACAAATCTGATTTAAAAAATGCAAAAGATCTGATACTGCAAATACCGAGAAAAGAACTGAGATATTGGATTAATCTGATATACCCATTATCGGGTACTTTCGGTTCTTGGCATAACTGAAAGTCCCATCCCTAGTAGCTTCTAAAAAGAGTTTTGATATTCTTATTTTGGGGGGAGATGGAGTTTTTTGGAGGGAGAAGCTTCCAATTATGAGGCTCTACAGAAAGCCTTTCTTGTTTCCTCCATCGGGAAAACCTAAAAAATAGTGGAATTGAAATTGATTTGAGACTTGGGTCTTCAAGGAAATCACTTTCCCCCTTCTTGTTAGTTAGTTTCTTATCTCAGCTCATTAGTGCTAAAAGCTTCTCCTTCATGTGCTCTGGAGGCCCAAATTAAAATCAGTAAATTTGGCTAGTTTGGCCCAGAGAGAATACATGGTTGTTAACATTCATAAGGAACCTAAAACCAAACTAATATCCTGGGGGGAGAATTAATATGCTGTGGGGTTAATAAAAGCAGCTCTAAGATGCTGTAAATTTATTTATTTTATTTTATTTTCAAACTTTTACTACCCCGCCCCTCCTGCCACAGGCAGCTCGGGGCAGCTTACAATTCATAAAAAAAACATTTAACACAACAATTAAAACAACTAATAGGAAGAAAAGAAAACAAAAAAAATCTATACCCCAAAAAACCCTCCACCCCCTCACCCATCTCCCCCACCAAATACCTGGCAGAACAGCTAGGTCTTACAACTTCTCAGAAAAGAGGGGAGATCGGGGCCAACCGGGCCTCCACCGGAAGGGAGTTCCACAGCCGTGGAGCAGCCACTGAGAACACTCTCCCCTGGGTGACCCCCCAGAAGACTCGGGGAACTTTGAGCAGGGCACCCCCAGATGCCACAGCCTTGAGCCAGCACTTGGGGAGTGGGGCGGATAGGTAGGCCTAGGTCGTTTAGGGCTTTATAGGCCAAAACCAACACCTTGAATGAGGCCTGAAAACCACCGGCAGCCAGTGCAGAGAACGGAGCACTGGTGTAATATGCTCCCGGTGGTCCAGTCCTACCAGAAGACAGGCCGCCACATTCTGCACCAGCTGCAGCTTCCGAGCCATCACCATGGGTAGTCCCATGTAGAGTGCGTTATGATAGTCCAATCTGGAGGTGATGAAAGCATGGATGATGGTGGCCAGGTCAGAGCCTGAGACAAACCTCCAAAGCCATGGCACCAGATGTAATTGGCGAAAGGTACATCTGGGCATCCAGGCGGAGCTGGATGTTGAGGAGCACCCCCAGACGCCGTACCTGGGGTACCAATGGAGGGCAGACCCCCCCCAATAACAGGGGCCACCATCTCCATTGCCTTACCCACCAACATCACCTCCATCTTGTTGAGATTCAGCCTCAGTCGGTTAGCCCTCATCCAGTCCCCCACAGCCGTCAAACACCGAGACTTCAGGGCCTGGGTCTGTTGAAAAAGAGAGATACAGCTGGATGTCATCAGCATACTGATGACACCACACGCCGAACCTCCTGATCACATCACCAAGTGGCTGCATGTACACGTTGACAGGAGAGGGGACAAAACCAAATCCCATGGGACTCCACAGGAGAGGTCTTGGTATGATGAAAAAGACTCCCCAAGAACCACTCGCTGCGTTCTACCAGTCAGGAAAGAGCAGAACCATTCAAGAACAGTCCCGCCCACCCCTGCACAGTCCCACAGTCGTGTCACCAACATCCCGTGATCAACTGTATCAAATGCAGCTGAAAGATCTAATAGTACTAACAGGGTTTAATGATCCTGGTCCATTTCCTGGCGCAGATCATCCACCAAAGCCACAAGCGCAGTCTCGGTGCCATACCCCAGATAAAATCCCAACTGAAAGGGGTCCAGATAACTGATGTGGTCAAGATGTCCCTGCAGCTGCTGAGTCACTACCCATTCAATAGCCTTCCCTAAAAAGGCCAATTGCTGGCAAGGGACTGGGAGTCAACGTCAAGTTTCTTGAGCAGTTCTTAAATACTCTCTGCCTGATCTGACAAAGCGTATGTCAACCAGAGGAAAGCCATTTCCTAAGGAAAGCATAAAACCTTCCCATTCTTACTTTTTTTCATCAAAATTGTCATCCCATAATTGATATTTTAATAACAACCACAAATAACACTTTACTTGAGATCAATTATTTGAGAGGTATCTATTCCATCCACAACCGTAGCTTCTCTTCTCACGGATTGTTTGCAAGCATCTTACAATTTTCTTGCACTTACTTGTCAATCAATGTTGTTTGTTGCATAATTTCTCAGAGGGATGATTGAGTCTTGGTCTCCACTGCCTTTAGTTCTTGTGCTTCAGGCCTGCAATGTTCTCTCCTCAATGTCAACGGGGGCAGATGCCCGATGGGACAGCGTCTTCAAGTTCCTTTCAATGCATGCAATAGCCTATTCCAGGAGCAAAGCCTCGAAGAATCCAGTCCTTGAACGTCTAGATCAGAAGTAGGGAATTGTTTTCCTCCCAGGGGCCACTTCCAGGGGCCAGATCCAGGGACTTGGAAAGGGGCCAAATTAAAAAACAACAAAAAACAGTTGCAGGCTGGATTTGTCCCATGGGCAGGAGATTCCCCGTCCCCTGTTCTAGAAGGAGCATTTCATTAAGAGCATTGGATAGCTTGAAATTTGAGCTTTCCTCACTGATTTTGGGTGTTTTCAGACAAGATGCTACCCCACATGGCCACCCAGGAGCCAGAGAGCCCGCCACCCATCTGAAGGTGGAGCGGTTGGATATGCGGTCTCGTGAGCCACAGAGCACCCACTAATGGCCCTGCATGGAGCACTGCTGGGAACTCCAAAGTGCTCTTTGCGGGGCAACTCAAATAGCTCTGTGGCAATGGGCAGCCACCGAGCCCCTACCCCTATGAATGGCAGCAACCAGCCACACCAGCAGACAGGTCTGCCACTCATAGGCACTTTGGGCAGGGGAAGCAGCCTTTGAAGTCACAAGGACTGGCGAGGAGACCTGGGGAGCCCACATGCCCCAGTGGTCGTACCAGGGACATGTCACTTGCAAAGGCCAGTCCAGCGTGCCTGTTCCTCCACCATGGTCCATGGCAGGGGGTAGCTGCCTCTATGACCACGGCAGCCATGCCCATTTGAATCCCTCCCCGTGCACTTCACCTGCATGGTGTTCCGCAGAAGCGCCACCCAGAAGCCACGCCCCCCCCACCCCATCTCCTTACTCATTTTAAAATGCCCTTTGATTGGACACTTACAGCAGTGTTTGTGTTCTGTCAACTGGAGAACAGATAAAGGGAAAAGGTTTAATTTAATTTAATTTATTTATTTATTTATTGTAAAAACTTGTTACCCCACCCCTCCTGTCACAGGCTTATTGGGGCAGCTTACAATCATTAAAACCAATTAAAATAAATCATAAAAGGAGGAAACAGAGTAACACATCCCACCCCCCAATACCTCCCCCACCCCCCTACACATCTCCCCCATCAAACGCCTGGCAGAACAGACAGGTCTTACAACTTCTTCGAAAGGAGGGACGATCCGGAGCCAGTCGAGCCTCTACCAGTAGGGAGTTCAACAGGCACAGTGTGGCCACCAAGAATGCCCTCTCCTGCATGGCCACCCAAAAAACTCAGGGGACCTCAAGCAGGGCACCCCCGGATGACTGCAGGGGCCAATCCAGGACCTGGGGAGTGAGGCGATCTCACAGATAGGTAGGGCCCAGACCATTTAGGGCTTTATAGGCTGAGACCAACACCTTGAATCGGGTCCAGAAAACCACCAGCAGCCAGTGCAGAGAACGGAGCACTGGTGTAATGTGCTCCCGGCTGCCCAGTCCCACTAGGAGACAGGCCACCGCATTCTGCACCAGCTGCAATTTCTGAGCTGTCACCATGGGTAGCCCCACACAGAGTGCTTTACAGTAGTCTAGTCGAGAGGTGATGAAAGCATGGATGACAATGGCCAGGTCAGAGTCCGAAACAAATGGCCGAAGCAAGAATTTTAGGCAAGAATACAACAGAGCTCCCCATTCTGGATACCTTGAGAGATTTTAGAATTTCAATCACCCTGTATTGCAGGGGTCTCTCTGGATGTCTCTGCTGTGGATGAGTAAGAACACCCCCTCCCTCCCATCTAAAGCAGCCATAACTCCAGCCTTGATCAGGGACAGACTGCAGCTCCTATTAAACGTGGAATGCTAACAGATGCTCAAGCATAAGAGAGGCTGGTTGCCCGGAGAGGCCATCTTTCTTTTTCTCTTTTCCCTTCTTATCTTGGGTTTGGCACCCAACCCAACTTATGCTCACCTGACCCTGTCACCAGAGCCAGCCTTAGCGTTAGTGGGACTGAGGGAGAAGATAAATTGCCGGACTCCTGATGGTCCCATCCACTCTCCTGTGGTCCCACCGACTTGGGGGGCACCCTTCAGACTTAGAGGTAGTCATCTTTGGGGTCCTTTGGGACCCCAAAGGGTCCCACACTCTGCCCTGGTGAAAACAAGGACCACGATGGGGCCCCTTGAATTAGAAAAAATAGTGGGGCCTGAGGCAGTCGCCACAGGTTGCTCTGTGGTAAGGCCTGACCTACCTGTCACGTGACCCAGGCTATAATTCCTAGCAGCCCTCTAGGGCCTACGCTTCCCAAATCAGTGTTAATTCCTTAAAGGGACTGCTCCAATCTCCCTCTGGCAGCCTTGCCTCACCACAGCAACCTTCCCATACAAATATTTGATTTATTTTATATCATTTGATTTATTCGGAAATACTCTTGATAGGTGGGTAATATAGTAAGTTCTCCCACCTCCACTCTCTTAATTGTCAGTTTTTTAGAATCACAGAGAATCAGAGAATTATAGGATTGAAAAGGACTTCAAGAAGCAATCTAGCCCACCTCCCTTGGAATGAAGCAAGAGAAGACAACTACCGGGAATTACTCCCCCCCTCCCTTGTTGTTGAAGCATCCGTTAGAAGAAACAGGGTCATGCGTTCAAACCAGTGAAACGTACAAATCCGCATGGTCCATTCTGCTTTAAGGCCCATCCGTTTGTTCTGTAAGTAGCAGCACGTTCACTGAAATATAGCCGATCATGTCATTCTGAGGTGGCTTGCATTCAGATGGCTATTTCTGGAAGTGTAGGGAAAAGGCCAAGTCTATAAATGGAGTCTCTCTAATGGACTTCCACTGAGCCCCTTTCCTCACCTTCTCAGGGAAATACATATTTTTTTCATCCCCGTCTCTCTCTCTCTCAAAGGATCCTTACGAAATTTACCAACGATCAGACTGAAACTGGAAACTTCAGAGAACTTCCTGCTAAGTGGAGAAAATGTTCAACTCTTGCTGAAACTACAGACAAATGGGAATGAGTATACAGCTGGGGGAACCGAATCCTTTCTGCATTGAAATTCAGCCACTTCTTGGGTGAATGGTGGTGACCAATCACTTCTCAGAACCCTGCAGGACAGAAGTTGTCAGCGCTCATCCGGAACGAGACACAGACAAATTGTTGAGGTTTTAATTGGCCACACTCTTTAACCGAAATAGAATTAGGCTGGTGGGCTAATTGCCATATGCTATTTGGGTCCAGTACGCAAACCAATAACAGGTGTAACCATTATAATTATCAGGGAACTGGTCTAGATATATCCTCCATGCCCGCCCCAATTGACTCAGCAACGTCTTCCCTTTAAGGACGGGCAAACAGAACGGAGTTCGGAAATTCGCTTCAGTTCGGTTCAGTTTGAAATTCGAGTTCGGAAATTTGGGTCGGTTCGGTTCGGTTTGAAATTCGAGTTCAGTTCGGAAGTTCAGATTCCAAACTTCCGAACCAAGTTCGGCCATTCAAAACCAGTTTTTTTGGTGTGTGTTGCCACTAGGGATGGGCAAACAGAACGGAGTTCGGAAATTCGGTTCGGTTTGAAATTCGAGTTCGGTTTGGAAGTTTGGTTCGGTCGACCGAACAGACCAAGTTCGGTCCGAACTTCTGAACCGCATTCGCCCATCCCTACTCCCTTTCNCCTCCCCCACCCCCCTACACATCTCCCCCATCAAACGCCTGGCAGAACAGACAGGTCTTACAACTTCTTCGAAAGGAGGGACGATCCGGAGCCAGTCGAGCCTCTACCAGTAGGGAGTTCAACAGGCACAGTGTGGCCACCAAGAATGCCCTCTCCTGCATGGCCACCCAAAAAACTCAGGGGACCTCAAGCAGGGCACCCCCGGATGACTGCAGGGGCCAATCCAGGACCTGGGGAGTGAGGCGATCTCACAGATAGGTAGGGCCCAGACCATTTAGGGCTTTATAGGCTGAGACCAACACCTTGAATCGGGTCCAGAAAACCACCAGCAGCCAGTGCAGAGAACGGAGCACTGGTGTAATGTGCTCCCGGCTGCCCAGTCCCACTAGGAGACAGGCCACCGCATTCTGCACCAGCTGCAATTTCTGAGCTGTCACCATGGGTAGCCCCACACAGAGTGCTTTACAGTAGTCTAGTCGAGAGGTGATGAAAGCATGGATGACAATGGCCAGGTCAGAGTCCGAAACAAATGGCCGAAGCAAGAATTTTAGGCAAGAATACAACAGAGCTCCCCATTCTGGATACCTTGAGAGATTTTAGAATTTCAATCACCCTGTATTGCAGGGGTCTCTCTGGATGTCTCTGCTGTGGATGAGTAAGAACACCCCCTCCCTCCCATCTAAAGCAGCCATAACTCCAGCCTTGATCAGGGACAGACTGCAGCTCCTATTAAACGTGGAATGCTAACAGATGCTCAAGCATAAGAGAGGCTGGTTGCCCGGAGAGGCCATCTTTCTTTTTCTCTTTTCCCTTCTTATCTTGGGTTTGGCACCCAACCCAACTTATGCTCACCTGACCCTGTCACCAGAGCCAGCCTTAGCGTTAGTGGGACTGAGGGAGAAGATAAATTGCCGGACTCCTGATGGTCCCATCCACTCTCCTGTGGTCCCACCGACTTGGGGGGCACCCTTCAGACTTAGAGGTAGTCATCTTTGGGGTCCTTTGGGACCCCAAAGGGTCCCACACTCTGCCCTGGTGAAAACAAGGACCACGATGGGGCCCCTTGAATTAGAAAAAATAGTGGGGCCTGAGGCAGTCGCCACAGGTTGCTCTGTGGTAAGGCCTGACCTACCTGTCACGTGACCCAGGCTATAATTCCTAGCAGCCCTCTAGGGCCTACGCTTCCCAAATCAGTGTTAATTCCTTAAAGGGACTGCTCCAATCTCCCTCTGGCAGCCTTGCCTCACCACAGCAACCTTCCCATACAAATATTTGATTTATTTTATATCATTTGATTTATTCGGAAATACTCTTGATAGGTGGGTAATATAGTAAGTTCTCCCACCTCCACTCTCTTAATTGTCAGTTTTCTAGAATCACAGAGAATCAGAGAATTATAGGATTGAAAGGGACTTCAAGAAGCAATCTAGCCCACCTCCCTTGGAATGAAGCAAGAGAAGACAACTACCGGGAATTACTCCCCCCCTCCCTTGTTGTTGAAGCATCCGTTAGAAGAAACAGGGTCATGCGTTCAAACCAGTGAAACGTACAAATCCGCATGGTCCATTCTGCTTTAAGGCCCATCCGTTTGTTCTGTAAGTAGCAGCACGTTCACTGAAATATAGCCGATCATGTCATTCTGAGGTGGCTTGCATTCAGATGGCTATTTCTGGAAGTGTAGGGAAAAGGCCAAGTCTATAAATGGAGTCTCTCTAATGGACTTCCACTGAGCCCCTTTCCTCACCTTCTCAGGGAAATACATATTTTTTTCATCCCCGTCTCTCTCTCTCTCAAAGGATCCTTACGAAATTTACCAACGATCAGACTGAAGCTGGAAACTTCAGAGAACTTCCTGCTAAGTGGAGAAAATGTTCAACTCTTGCTGAAACTACAGACAAATGGGAATGAGTATACAGCTGGGGGAACCGAATCCTTTCTGCATTGAAATTCAGCCACTTCTTGGGTGAATGGTGGTGACCAATCACTTCTCAGAACCCTGCAGGACAGAAGTTGTCAGCGCGCATCCGGAACGAGACACAGACAAATTGTTGAGGTTTTAATTGGCCACACTCTTTAACCGAAATAGAATTAGGCTGGTGGGCTAATTGCCATATGCTATTTGGGTCCAGTACGCAAACCAATAACAGGTGTAACCATTATAATTATCAGGGAACTGGTCTAGATATATCCTCCATGCCCGCCCCAATTGACTCAGCAACGTCTTCCCTTTAAGGACGGGCAAACAGAACGGAGTTCGGAAATTCGCTTCAGTTCGGTTCAGTTTGAAATTCGAGTTCGGAAATTTGGGTCGGTTCGGTTCGGTTTGAAATTCGAGTTCAGTTCGGAAGTTCAGATTCCAAACTTCCGAACCAAGTTCGGCCATTCAAAACCAGTTTTTTTGGTGTGTGTTGCCACTAGGGATGGGCAAACAGAACGGAGTTCGGAAATTCGGTTCGGTTTGAAATTCGAGTTCGGTTTGGAAGTTTGGTTCGGTCGACCGAACAGACCAAGTTCGGTCCGAACTTCTGAACCGCATTCGCCCATCCCTACTCCCTTTCACTCCAGGCAGCTAGCCATGGCTGAAGGGGACAATGTCCTTTACGGACTGGAGGAAAAAGTTGAGTGCCTGAATGCCGAGGACCATGCCTGGCCCTAACTGCCTGGCCCCAGGGATGCCACCCGAGAACTTGCCATGCCCTGCTTTTTTGCCAGGTGTGGCCTCCCCATCTCTTAAGGAGATGACTCCAAATAGACTTACTTTCTGCCTAAACACCGTAATAGCACTGGACCCCTACAAGAGTGCGACAATATAATTAATGCAGATACAGCATCACCCAATCCCATGAACACTAAATAAATCCAGTAACTCCAAAATGAATTCTGCACTGTGAGGAAGGCAAAACACAAAAATCCAAAGGTCCAATCAGGATACTCGGAAAAAATTCCTTCCTGATCCCAATGGGGCAACAGGTTCAGCCCACAGTGCTATAGGGTGGGGGTGGGAAGGTGGGTGCAGCTCCCTCGTGCTCCTTGCCCCGAAAGAGGCTGGATTCTCAGCTTCCTTGGAAGCTCCTCCTCTGTTGGGAGGCAGAACTATAATCTCTCACACTTAGCGTCACACCGTTTCCACTGTTGCCGGGCGGGCACCCATGGCTAGGGCCGAACTTTCCTACCCCTGGCCAGAATCTTAACAGCAAGGGATGGGACTGTCTTGCAGCAGCCAGTAAAGGTGCTGGCCTCCCCACCATGTCGCATTTCCATTCAAGAAGCGTGACAATTGGCCTGCTTGCTGCCATTACTGACTGGGCGAAGGGCTCTGAGAGAAGAAATTTTAACCTAGGAAAACTTGGCAAGCCATGACTCTTACACCACATTCAGTGGAATTTTTTTTTATTTCGTGTGCGTCACGCCCGGGACAAGGAGTGGTTTCAGCCAGGGGATGTGGGAGAGGGAATGCACTGTGCTCCCAAAGCCTGTTCTCGGCCCCAAAGGGAATTTCTCTGTTTCCCCCCTATCCCCCGTTCAACCTCATCTACAGTGGGGGCTGCGCCCCAGAGAAATTCAAAAAACAGCCACCCTGGGACCTTAGGAGTGCTGAATACCAGGACTAGCCTTGCTACAGTACAGAGCCCTCTCTGACCACAGGGCCCCATTGGTCTTGCTTAAGGGTCACCCCTGCGCCCTGCAGACAAGATCTGGAGATTTTATTAGACTGGACTGAATCTCAAAATGGGGTCATACAAGCAAGACTTTGGGAATCACTATTTGGCAGTACTTTAATTCAAGTAATTCAATGGATGGAATGTTATTTAATTAATTAATTTATTTTATTTTTATCATTTATAACCCATCCCCTCCTGCCTACTGGCAGCTCAGGGCAGCGAACGATAAATGGTAAAAAAAAAACATAAATACAAAAATATAAAATACAATATAATATAAACTATAAAATCTCAGAAACAAAATGAGGCCCAAATAAATACCCACCCCGTCAAAACCATCCCACCACTACCCGTCCATCTTGCTAAACACCTGGCGAAACAGCCAGGTTTTGCATTGTCTACGGAAGGAGGGGAGGTCCAGAGAGAGGCGGACCTCTGCCGGGAGAGAGTTCCACAAGAATGCCCTTGCAAATGTTGCCAGCTGGGGATCTCCCCAGGGGATCTCCAAGAGGCCGACTCCAGCCGACCGCATGGAACAATCCAGGACACAAGGGATGAGGTGGCAGAAATGGACTTGTCTTTTGATGTACCTTTGATTGTCCTTCTCCCTACAGAAAGTCTGAGATTCCTTCTGATCTTAACATTAGAGATGAAATGATTACCCACCTCCCCTTTCCAAATGGGTAAGCCTGTTGAATTTACCCTACACAAACCTAAAATGGCAGATTGGGTAATAACTAGAGTTACAACCGAGCACCCAAAGATTTGGGCACCACTGATGAACCAGGGGTACCTGAATCGACCTGGCCCAATTCAGGCCCCATCGATGACTGAGTAAACCCGGCGAGGCTCCTTGATTGCACAGGCTGGCCTTTGAAAGTGACAGAACCTGGTCTGATCCCAGTAGCCCAGGTCAGGTCTTGTCAATTTGGAAGGCTGCTACCCTTTCCCCCCACCCTCTCTCAGAGCCTTTCAGCTTTCTGCCAAAGGTGCTGGGGGGAAGGGAGAGTGCCAGCCAGTCTTTCAAAGTGACAGAACATGAGCCTTTGAAAAACTGCTCTCCTCCCCTTCCCCCGCCATTCAGTTTTCTGTCAAAAGGTGCTGTTGGCGGTGCTGAAATGGTTACCTGATTTGGTACCCATGGGCAATATTGACATTTTGGGGTACCATTTCAGGTATCAAGCACTTGAACACCAAAATTTCGGTTACTGGTTTTTCAAGTACTCCCCCCCACAATAAAATAATACCCCCCCAAATTCCCAAAATCCAGAATGAAAATGGTCTTTCAATATACCCATTTTCAGTATTTTGGGTACCCAACAGATAACTGGTTCAGGTAGCAAAAAGTATCAGAAATATCAGGTATCAGAATCTGGACTGGGTATACATGTTTTTGAGCGTATTTGTTTCAGTTCTAATTACAAAGGCTCAGAGTTAAGTGGATATCCTTTCCCTCACCTAACTCATTTATTTGTCACTTTAATTTCCTTTGTACCAAATATTTGCTGAACAAAGACTCCTCTAATTTGCCATTGGAGAATATTTCAATAGGAACGTTACAATTGTGTCTCTTTAATGTTCAGCACAAGGGCAGAAGGTGGAGGAGGAACAGTACTTGACTAACCCATTTCTGTCTAGGTTTGTGCTTCTAGATGAAAAACACTTTAAGAAAAGGAGAGCGTGTGTGTGTGTGTCATTGTATATAACTAATTGCCAGGCTTCTCAGTTCTCTTTGAATTATAATTGTATAGTCGGAAATTAATATAAAGCCATTCCTCATTCAGATGCATCCTGAAAACATTGAATTTTATGAGCTGCCGGATGTCTCAGCTGCAGGGTGGGTGGGTGGGGGGGGG
>QEPC01006333.1:2331108-2347678 GCA_003113815.1 Sphenodon punctatus
GACAGGAATCCTGGCAGGCATTCCGGGCTGTGATCGCCATCCAGACATGACAGGCCCCTTCATCCCCACTGGGAATCTCCTTCGCACGATCGTGTCAGCCCTGCGGATTCAGCCGATCGCATGGTGAATGTGATTCCCGGTGGGGATTGAGCATGGCAAACATCTGGGGGGGAACTTCCGGTTCCCTAACAGACGTTACGAGACCATTCCCCACCACAGGGTATTGACTGTGGTTGAGCGTGATCTCGTATCGTCTGAAAATATCATGAATGTCAGGACCCAGGAGTGAATAGCAGAAATTATCACTTCATTATACCTTAAGTACTCCATTGTGAGTACTTCTCTGATGTTTCTGAAGCTTCCACTGTCAGAGAGAGGATGTTGGGCTGGACAGACCATTGGTCTGACCAAAATATGGAACTTACTATATTTTTATCTTTTCTTCCTCTTTTGGGTTTGCAGGCATTTGAAGTTGGCAGGCTCGGAACCCTATGATGATACAGTGTAGGCCTGAAATGAAATTCAAGACCAGATTCTGTTTTTGACAGAATCCAGCCATTTCCTTCATTCCGGTGGAAAGGACCCCAAAATGAGTTCCGATTCCCATTTTGCCGGATCAGGCAAAATGATTTCGCTGCCTGGTACGCATGCACAAAATGACAGCAGCACATTCACAGTATGTCCACCAGCCTTTTACTCATGCACACAAGGTGGCAAAATTGGCCATCAGTATTTTGATCAAAACGTTTCCTGAATTCCTGCAGCAAATCTTCAATTGCTGTTCCGAAAAAAAAGAAAAATAGTGCAAACCCAGAAGGGCTGTTTTGAACCAGCAATGGGGTTAGTTAATCACACCACTGGCATACCTAGCTGGTGTCCTGATCCATGAATTAACTAATACCTGTTACAAAGCATTAGCCATCCCTCCCATGAGGCTCTAGTTATGTGGTGTTATACACAGGAGGGAAAATGCTGACGGGAAACTCATTACCAACCAGCTGTGATGGGGAGTCCAATTATAAACATACTGTTCCATTAATGAATGATTTAATCATGCCTCAGAGATATCATTAAACACAAAATGAAATTGCAGAGTCCTAGCGAGGTTTCAAGGGAAAACAGCAGCCATGTGTCACACACCAGGAGGGTCTGGCATTAGAGGCACGTCAAACCAGACAGAAAAATGGGGAGTAGAGCGGAAACTTGGTCCTCTGAAAACTTCAAAATTCACCAAGGATTCTAGTCCTCGGTTCCGAATTTCTGAAGTCCAAATTTCTGAGTCCCATGGTTGGCCGATCCCCGGAAAATTTTGGAAGCCCTCATCAAGTGCTGGTGCCATTTCATGTGTGGAAGGGTTGACACCCCTCCCCTCCACCCCAGCCTCTAGAAAATGAAACTTGGTGCCATATTTGGTAGGAGGGGGTATTGGAGTGGACAGTTGAGTGATGGATAAGCCAGATGGCAAGTTTTGATTGGCTGGCAGGGCAAAATAAAAATGGCCACATATAGTCATTTTCCATTCTCTTTTGCAAATTTGGCATGGGCTACACTGCTGATCTAGCAGTATTAGAGTCCCGGGTGTAGAGCTGAAATGAGTACCTGCAAAAACACCCATTGAATTTATGGTACCCGAATTGACTAAAATGTTTCAGGTATGAATTTGTACCTGATTTTCACCCAATTTGGATACTCGATGTTCCAGAATGTCCTGACATATCGACTTTAGGTCCCAGAATATCAACTTCTATTCCCAATTTACCAGGTTGCATGCTGGTTTTTCAGTTTTCTGTACTGATTTTTGTACTGGTAACCAGAAAATTGGTAAATCAGTACTGGAAATGACAGATCTTGGGAGTATTCGGGTACCCAGTTGGTGATAGGGTAGCCCATTAAATACCCAAAATGGAAGGTATGAGTTTCAACTCTACCCACATGGTTTAAGGGTTGTTGTTTCCTTGGTAGTTACCCCTGAAGATATAACATGTAAGCAACAGGCAGTGTAACCTAGTGGATATAATGTTAGAGCTGTATCTAGGAGACCAGGGTTCAGCTCCCATCTTAGCTGGAATGAGGTGACATTTTCAAGTCACTGCCTCTCAACCTCAGTTCCTCATCTGCAAAATGGGAATAATAATGACCTACCTCACAGGGTTGTTGTGACGGTGAACTAGACAAGAATGCTAAAGCAGTCTGGTCTCTGAAAGCACTATAGAAATGATCAGAAGTAGTGCTCCAGTTAAACAACAGTTTTCTAGGTTTACAGATTTAGTATTCCACAATTCTCTGATGCTCCTGGTGCTCACATAATTCAATCGCAAGATCGGAAGAATTGCACCTTGAGATATGCTCTCATCATGAAATAGGAATGCTTGAAAGTTATGTTCCTTGTAAAATTAACTACATCTGTCAACACTCCAAAGTGAAGTTACCCCCAGTGTTAAATGAGGGAGGATGGGCTGTTGCAAGTCTCTTCAAAACTGGCCATCAGTCTTTCTGTGCCTCGGGGTATTTTCAAACGTGACACCCCAGCCCGTGGCCACGGGCCGGAGTGTCACGTCTACTCCCGCACCGCTAGATGTTCACCACAGGTGGAAGCCAAACAAACCCTGGACCATGGCAGAGTACCACAGGATGTGTGCACATCCCGTGGTAAGCCCTGCCACTGTCCGGGTTAGGCATCCTCGAACCGTGGTGGAACAGCCCATCATATTTGATGGCCTGCTCCACATAACCCCGGCCTGTGGCTGGAGCGGTTCCGGACAGGCATGGCGGCCTGATAGGCCACCACACCCACCATCAGGGAGGAGGTGGGGTCGTGCTGAGGAGNTGCAGCCCTTGCCTGCATCCCCCAAGTCTCTTCCCACAGCTCTCCATCAAGCTACCCTTACGCTCTGTTCCCCTTGATCACAATCCCTACTGAACTCACGGCTCTGTTAGAGGTGCGCACCAGGGTCTCATCCTGTTATTCAGTTTTGTTTTTCATTTTCGTTAGTAATGGAATTTCATTTTTCATTCTCAGTATCACACAAAACCGACATGTTCGTTTTCGGTTTCATTTCCGTTTTTGTCACCATATGTGTGTGTGTGTGTGTGTGTGTGTGTGTGTAAGAAGTGCCAATGACAGAAGTGCCAGTAGACTGCATCTCATTAGCCCCCCACACACACACACACACTGAACCCCTCACCATGTGCTGACAAAAACAGAAACGAAACCGAAAACAAAATTTTCGGTTTTGCCCGATGATAACGATACAGTAATGATAACAAAAACAAAAAATGAAATTTCATTATTGATTTTGTTATCATTTTCATTTTTGTTATTGTAATAACGAAAAGGAAAAACAAAAAATTAGTTTTCGTTATCGAAATAACAAAAACGAAGTGCACACCCCTAATCTCTGTTGGCTGAGATCTGACATGAGCAGCCCAGATGACCCCATTCAGACCCTCTTTCACCCTTGGATGAACCTCCTTAAAGGGCCAGAGGCATGGCAGGGACTCCGCTCTACTACATACAGTAACAGACCTTTGGGGATAAATTGGTAAAGGGTGCAACTTGGACAGGACCAGCCTTACTACAGCCCGGAGCAACCACATGGAGCCCTTTTCTTTTATCTACTTCAGGTGTCCTACAGTAGTCCTTGATTTCAGCAGAGCAGAGTGCAGGTCTTCCCTACCTCACAGAAGGGCCCCAAACATGACCATCTCTAGGGCCCAAAGAGAGCAGGGCCCCTCATTTTACCTTTGTCCTGAGTCCCACAAATTTTAACACCAGTGCTGGAGTTGGGATGTTCTTCAAATGCTGTATGTGTATACACAAGGGCTTTGCCTCGCAAGAGAAGGGAGGACAATACTGGGAGCCCTCTTTTCCTTCTCCCCTCCCCCACTGGTCACAGCAGGAGAGGGGGAGAGAGAGAGAAACAGTGCCAGGTCCAGGGAAGTTGGCCCTGTGCGAAATGAAGGTGTGGGCACCCTCCTAACATAGGACACACCCTGACCTCACCAATTGGAAAAAGAGAAATCTTACCGTAATTCATTGTTGAGGCTCAATTAAAAATAACAGTACAGCTTCCCTATATTGCATTCAGAGACAGAACTGGTTCAGGCATTGGCACGACACTGAGGAATCGGGTCAGCCCTAGGAGATAGGCATACCTTCCCAGCCGCCCCAAGCTGTGTGCAGGAGGGGTGGGGTATAAATGCTTTAAATAAATAAATACCTTTTGTCTGGTACAGTAAGCAATTTAGTTATCTTGTACCACCTTCCCAGCATTGTAAGTTTTGTACCAGGTTCAACAGACAGTGGGCATTTTTACACACACCTTAAAGTGCTAGTCTTTCAATCTTCTGGGTTTACAAGTCCACAAGTAGGTTCCAGATGCATTCTTCACACACACACTGCCCTGAAGTGGCTCCTGGATGCATATACAGCTGTAGACGTGATGGGCTGCCATGGAAACCAAGTGACCACAGCTGCCTGGAGCAAAGCAGTTAATCAGGAGAACCTTTTACACAAAAAAGTTCTGGGAGAAGTTCTTTGCAGAAGTTCAAAGAGCCAGATGTTTAAGATTTTGGTGAGTGATTTAGACACACAGAAAGTTCAGGATGTAACAGCAAACATGCAGGAGAAATGTGTGTGTAAAAACACCCAGCGTGGGTCATTAGCACCTCATTAATCCAGCAGGAGAAAAAAGCTGGCTGATTCTTTGGCTGACTCCCTGCCCTGGCTGCTGCTATTGGCTTATTCATTGCTGTGGGGAGTGGGTCACTATTTCTCACCTTAACAAGTGCTTGAGACAAGCACCACTGTCAAAGAAGAAAAGGGGGTAACACCCAGGTGTGAGAGAGCTTTGTGCCTGGGATCAAAATAAAAACTATAAAAGGTATGAAGGATTCGAGTGTGTTTGTAAGAAAGGATTCTTCAACA
Organism: Sphenodon punctatus; assembly: GCA_003113815.1. Taxonomy (NCBI): domain Eukaryota; kingdom Metazoa; phylum Chordata; class Lepidosauria; order Sphenodontia; family Sphenodontidae; genus Sphenodon; species Sphenodon punctatus. The sequence goes on from QEPC01006333.1 coordinate 2,336,036, forward strand.
CGCTGAAAGCGAGTCACCGCTTCCCCCTGGCATCCTCTGAGGGTCTTTACAACTAAAGCTTTAGAGCCAAAGTGAATACACCCATTTGTGAATTTTGACTTTTGAAACAGGCTGAGTTTTAATTTGAACCATCAGTCCTGCACATACAAACGTACGTGTACACAGAACCTCTCACACAGATGTGCTTCTCTTCCAGCTCAGCCCCCAAGTTAGCCAGTGAGCTATTAAAAACTTCATAAACATATGCAAATTGAGGGGCAGGCATGAAGCATACCTATTTCTCTCCATCAGTGCTGGAGGCTATGCAACCATAGGAGCATGACTACCCCATCACCAGCACCTTCCCCATCGTAAATCCTAACCTGGAGTTTGCTGTACAGACAGGATGCAATATTTAGGGATGGGCGAACAGATCGCAGTTCGGGTTCAGTTCGGTTGTGTTCAGTTTGGGCATTCGTGTCATTTGCCGAGTTCAGGTTTGGCCGTTTGGTTCGGTCAAGTTCGGTTTGGTGCGGCCATTCAGAAAAAGTATTGCGAGAGTCCGTGATCGTGCCGGAAACTGGAAATTTGCGTGCGTGTGGAGCTGTGTGTCGAGAGAGTGTGTGTTTGGTTGGGTGGTTGTTCATTTTGTGTGTTTTGGCTGTTTGGGTTGGGTTTGGCTGTGTTGTTTGGCTGGTTGGTGAGTGTTGGTGTGTGGTGGGTGACTCTGTGTTTTGGCTGCATGATTATTTTTTTTTAAAAAAAAGAAGAAGGCTGCAGTGCTGATTACCAGGCTCAGCAGGCCTGCTTTAGGGCCACAGGCTTCATTGTCTCAGCATCGCCTCCTGGCAGTGCCCTCCTCCACTGCCACGCAGGACACTGGAAGGCCTGCAGTACATGAGGCTGCGTCTGTCTCTGCTGCTGGTGCTGGAGCAGGTGCTGGTGCTGCTGCCGATGTTCCCACAGGGTCACCAATGTCCCCCACTGTCAAGGTGAGCCCCAGCAGTCCAGAGCTGGTGGATCCCACCCCGGCTGCTAGAAGCTGATTTCATGCACTGTATGCCCCAGACTGTGCACTGTAAGCCCCAGACTGGGACTTGCAATGTAGATGAGGTCACCGTGGAGAGCTCCTGCTACCTACCCCTTTGCTGTTCAGCAGGGGTCAGGGACACTGTGCTATCTACATAGCAAACCCCAGAGCTGAGGATTGCAAGGTGGGCAGTAGGGGACGTTAATGCTGTATGGAGCCCTGTCCAACAGGCAGGCTGAGGGAGATTAATCTTGCAGACCAGTGAAAACATAACCTAGCTTGTAAATAAAAAGGGAGAATGCAGTGGGGAGGGATCTTCTGGGTAGAACTGGAGATAAGCCCCTTCTATGTCGAAACAGCTTTCCTGCAGCCACTGGCAGCAATCCCAAAACTCGTCCGCATGGAATCTGCGTGGATTCCCTGCAGCACAACATCTCCACTATGGACTTGCATACGGTTTGTGCACACATGGGTTGCGTGCACGCTCTGCGGACCATGGGCTTGGCCCCACCGTCTCCACAGATGGAACCAATCCAGGGTAAAGCCAGTCTCATTAAACTGACAAATTCCCTCAACCCCGCTCAGCTGCTTCCATGCTCACGACAAACTGTCAAAATGGCAGCGATCATGTTGCATGCACAGAGTGCGCAGGGATTAGACCACTTTTGTTCCTCTCTGTTTGTGACATACATGGTATGATCCATGGGGGCAGATTGCAGATTGCTGGGGGGGGGGGGTTGAAATGATTAGTGAGAGAAGGAGCTGGTGAACCTGAAGTGCTATGTCAGAAATGGCTTGGCCCACATCTCTCTGCATGCTGCTCCCACCATAGCAAAAGGCAGCAGGGCTGTCAGACTCTACTCAACAGGAGAAGCGGCACCAAGGGGATCAGCGCCAGTCTGTGCGATGTGACATTTCTGACATAGCACAGAAAAGGGAAATGAGGGAAACTGTTCAGAGTGTGAAGGGCTCTGAGCGAGCGACATTGCTGCGTTGATGAGGCAGACTGTCGCCTACGGAAACTCTTCATTCTTCCTTTTTCATCACTGAGCGTTAAGGTGTTATCCGCCTCTGCAGTACTGCAGTGTGCAAAACTGGGGCATGTCCCCCCACCCCCCCGGAAATGGTTAAAGAAGCTAGTTTCAAATTTAAGCACGGCTGAACTCTGTTGATGGAGCAGTGTATTCTCATAGAATCATAGAGTTGGAAGGGACCTCCAAGGTCAACTAGTCCGAACCCCCACCCCTGCTCAGTACAGGAAATTCACAGCTACAACATCCCCGACAGATGGCTTTCCAGCCTCTTGTTTGAAACCCTCCAGCGATGGAGAGCCCACCACCTCTCTAGGCAATCTGTTCCACTGTCAAACAGCTCTTTCTCCACTCAATACCCAACTATACACCACTCACTATACATGTTACAGGGCACCCATAGGGCAACACTGCAGCCCTGCAACAGGTATAGTTAGTGGGTGTGGTGGGTGGGTAGTGGGTGGAAAGTGTCTCGTGTTAAAATACCCACTGTTAGGAAGCTCTTCGTAATGTTTAACTGAAATCTGCTTTCTTGTAATTTGCGCCCATTATTTCTGGTCTTGCCTTCAGGGGCAAGAGAGAACAAGTCTTTGCCGTCCTCTCTGTGACAGCCTTTCAGGCAGTGGAATACCGTTATCATGCCTCTCCTTCTTTTCTCAAGGCTAAACATACCCAGCTCCTTCAATCTTTACTCATAGGACTTCATTTTCCAGACCCCTGACCATCTTGGTCACCATCCTCTGAACCTGTCCCAGTTTGTCAATGTCCTTCTTAAAGTGCGATGCCCAGAACTGGACACACTACTCCAGATGAGTAGTAGTGACCAGAGCAGAATAGAGTGGAACTATTAATTATTAATTATTAATTAATTAATTTATTATTATTATAAGCATTTATATAGCGCCAGCGATGTGCCTGGCGCTTTACAAAGAATAAGATAGACACGGTTCCTGCTCGAGCGCTTACACTCTAAAGGCAGGAGGAGGGGAGACAGGGAAGGGGGAACAGAGGGAGAGACAAGGGAAGCGACATTCATGAGAATGAGAGAGCTCAGGTACACGTTCTTGGCTTGGTTACAGTACATTGGGAGTTTCCAGATAACAGGTGCGGGATAATCCTGGGTGGGGATGATTAGCAGGAGTTAGGAAGGGCGGAGCGGAAGAGGTGGGTTTTGAGGAGGGACTTGAAGGTTCCTCCCCACCCCTGACCTAGACAGTGGTACAAAATGTTCTTATAAAGTGTTTACAAGCCAGGGGCTTTAAGATCTTGGTCTGCTGTACAATGATGATTTGCCTATTGATAGGAGAGATGTCCTCCACGTTTATTTTGTTGAAGTTTCTCTTAACTAGTCTATTCTAAGTAAGGTCAATTAAGAGCAGTGGACAGGCCAATTGAGGACAAAGTATCTTGAAGTGGGGAGGAGGAAAAGGAGAGAAGAGAGATAAACTTGTGAGGGTATGAGCTAATAACTTGTCTTTGTGGAGAAATGAAACTCTTACTGAGAAGGTTTTCTTCTTTAATTTCACTTCTGCCCTTCTTGGACTTTGATGTTGGATGCTGACATCTGAGTACTAGTTGTATGCAAAACAACACAGATGTACTGTCAAACACTGCCATTTTTTGTGATAGCTCTACAAATGTTTCCTGAAAACCTTTCAGAAATCAAGCCAAAAACTGTTTGTTAATGTGAGTTAGGCTTGAAAACTTCAAATGCCAATAACTCTCCTCTGCCAAAACTCTCATCCACGCCCTAGTCATCTCACGCCTCGACTATTGTAACCTCCCCCTCACTGGCCTTCCCCGTTCTCACCTTTCTTCCCTCATCTCTGTTCAAAACTCTGCTGCCAGGAACATCCACCTAATCCGTCGCTCTGACCATGTTCAGCCTCTCCTCTCCTCTCTTCACTGGCTCCCTCTTCCTGAGAGTATTCTGCACAAGCTCCTCGTCTTCACCTACAAAGCCCTTCACAACCACTCTCCCCCCCCCACCTCTCTGCCCTGATCTCCCTCTGAACCCCTGCTCGAGCCCTCCACTCCTCTTCCATCCCCTCCCTCACCCACCCACGACTCCCCTGCTCCCCCAACTGCCTTCGTCCCTTGTCTCTTGCTGCCCCGCACGCCTGGAACTCCCTCCCTGCCGTTGTCCATCTTGCCCCTCTAATGGATGCAGTGCTGGACCTGCAACCTGGGAGACTAGGGTTCAAATCTGCTTTTAGCCATGAATTTGGGTGTTCTTGGGCATGTTATTATCTCTTGGTCTTCCAGAGGGGTTACCTTGGCAGGGGACTGGGGGTTGGAGGACCCAGGTCCTGCACTCCCCCTCGCAGGGAAGCCCATCGGGAAAAACCCAAGATGCTCTCGATGGCTTTCAGAGCCCTGTGCTGGGAGGAGAGAGGGCATCCCTGCTCTCCCCCAGCCCCACAGGACTTTGCATAGGGATTTGGATACTTCCATGGGGGTTAACGTGGCAGGGGAGTGGGTGTGTAGGGTGCGTGTGTGCCCTTTCAGAAAACGGTTCTTGCAGCGTCACCGCCATTTGGAAAAGGGCAGTCAGTCTGCACATGTGTAGTGGTCGTTTTGCAGATGTGCAGACCGGCTGCCATTTTTCAAAATGGCGGCGATCATGTTGCATGCACCGTTTTCTGTGGGTTTTTTAAAAAAACTTTTGTTTTTTATTTTTGTAACTACAAAAATAACACTTTTTCCTTAGTTGTCATTCATTTTCATTTCCCTGGCCTATTATTTTATATTTTAATTGCTAAAAAAAAGGAGGCCATTGTTTTTTTTAGTAATTAAAGAATACCAAAATGAATTGCACCCCCCTATGTGTTTCTCACTATGTCCTTGTCTCCCCTTCCCTGTCCCTCCTAGATTGCAATCCTCTTGAGGCAGCAGGGGCCTGTCTCTAACCTCAGTTGTTCAGTGCCAGAAACATTGTCGGTGCTGTATAAATAATCAATAATAATAATATTTAAAATGATTTTTCCCTCCCCTGCACAAGGCTCTGTTCCAATTGCCACTGCAGCCCAGCACAAAGTTCTTGCCGGCTTGGGAGTACTTTTATCTCGATCCTGCTGCCTCTCAGCCCAGTTGTTGTGCCTATGTTTCATTATCATTTGGTTGGCAGAGTCCTGCTTGGTGAGGCAGCTGCCGTCGCAATCTCTCTTTCCCACAATGTTGTCGGAATTGTCCTTCCCTGCTGGATAAAGGGAACCTCTCTGTGTGTCTGAGAGGATCTGAATCTGTCTCTCTTACAGCTGAAGTGAGGCAAAGGTCTATTGTAGCATTGCCCCCTACCCTGTTACATCAGACACAATCAAATTTTACTCCCCTCGTCATGCCAACACTTAAGGGCTCCTCACTTACCCCTAGGTAGCACCCTAGGGTGCTGAACTGCAGTATATATCTATAGCCACCTATTGTAAAGGTGAAGTGAATACTCACAAAAACAGATAAACCCATCCAATTTTCAGTACTTGGCTCGAACCATCGCTTTCAGATACTAATTGGTAGCTGATTAGTGTGGATGGGGTTGCCTGATGTCCCAACATTACCGATTTCCAGTAGAGTTCTTTTTTATTTACCATCCTAATTTTTTGCTATTTTTCCTAACTGATTTACCAATCAGTAAACTGGTAAATTGGGAATGATAATTCCAGATTTTTTTGGTAATTGGGTACCTGATTGATACCTAGGTAGTCTGGCGGGTACCTGACCCTGTAGTCAAAATTGGGGGCAAATCAAGTACCGGACAGCTCAAACCTACTGCTCAGTCAGGCCTGTGGTCCCAGGTAGTAGTAGAGTTTGGTAGAAGTTATGTTGGTGCTAACTACTAAATGAATGAGAAGAGAGTGTCTGAAAATGTTCCTCATAGGCAGGATCCTGCAGATAGGTTTTTGGGTGGGAGCAATCCATTTTAACGTGCTGATCTAAAAGAGGAAAGATTGTCCAATGATGAGGACACCAGCTTTGTTGAGCAATAGGGTTCAGTTCTATGTTTCTCTATAGGTGTCCTGTGTGGTGTTGAGCCTGTCACTTAGGGGTAGGAGTTTCAATGGCGAACTTAATGATCATGAGACCATTTAACTCTGGTTTGTTCCCAATGATTTCAATAAGACTGCTCCAAAGTACAGAGTTTGAGGTTTGGGCTTGTTTCTCCTTGTGCCTCAGTTTCCCATCTGTGAAATCAGGATAATACCAGTACTCCCCTATCCCACTCGGAGGCTGTGAGATTAAATACGCTAAAGACTGTGTTAATGGCACCACAGGAGTAATTTTTAATCTAGAGCTATTGGAACCGGTGTAGCCTAGTAGATAAGGTGTTGGATTGAACCTGGGAGACTAGGGTTCAAATTCCATTTTAGCCATGAACCTTCTAGGTAGCCTTGGGCAAATTACTGTTTCTTAACTTCAGTTCCCCTATGTTTAAAGGGAACAGTAACCACCTACATCAAAGGGCTGTGGTGAGGGGGAAATAGGGAAGGATTGTAAACCACTTTGGATGCTGAAAGCTATATAAATAAGAACATTTAGCAATGGCATTAGCTTGAACTGCCAATAAGAGCCCTATTATCTCAAATGTGAATTAGTGCCAGTGTTACACAGCTTGAAGATTGTGCTGCTAGACAGATCCATTTGGAGACTGGAAATAGTTGCAAAATCATTTGTCTGAAAGCTTTTAGAGAAAGACCCTAAAATGAGAGGAACTGGAGCTATTCCGTGCTTATGATTTTCTACTTCTTGAAGTCAAGTTCCATTTGACTGGTTGTTACAGAAACACAATACTTGGGAATGGCCCTAACAGTCTTGTAGAAGAGCAATTGTGCTAGATTTCAGTTCAGGATGACTTTTACGTTTCGTGTGAGACTCAAGATTCTCATTCTGGATAATTTGGGTAAGCATTCAATAGGCTATTAATAGATTAGATTGGCAGAAGATCATTGTTCTGTGTCTCTACTAGAGATGGCTCCTGACCAAATAACCAAACCAAAAGAACCACAGACCTTCTGGAAAACTAAACCTAGTGTTAGATTGGACCTTTGTGGCTCTGGCTGATCTCCAGTTATTACTTACATTAGAGACTATCCTGCTTGGAAATTCAGGACGGACCCAAATCTATTAAAGCAAATACAAGCCTACTCCAGACTCAGGAAAAATGATCTGAGACAGCTTCTCAATGTTACCTTGACAAAAAAGGATTCCTATTTTATAGTCACTTCCTTACGTCAACCTCATTTCCTAGGTTTCACGGTGTCCCCCTTGTTGTCTGCAGATGCCTGCTGCTTGCTTTTAAGGATTACTATATAAGAAAATCAGTCTTCTGGAAGAACCCAAAGTTACCAGTAAAGCACACTTTGGATAAAGCACTGTTGCTCAACAGCTCCTCATTGAAACTGACCCAGGCTGAAATACATGGGTGGCAAAGTTAGTTGAGAAACTGTTTAAATGAACAGTCAAAATGAGCGTACATTTTCATATTTGTGAAGATAACTTGCATATTAATTCCCACAATACCCGAATTTGTCTTTGTCACCGTAGCAAAATTTGCTTTTATGTTCCTCAGTTTCTTTGTTATGATAATACTTGGCACTTTAGTTTAGAGATGAAATGAGTTTCTGTGTGAAATGCCAAATTAAATAAAATTTGGTTATTTGTTCCATTTGAGGCAAAAGAAATAGGAACCACTATTTGTTACCCGTTATATTCCTTGAAGCGAATACTTGGTTTGGAAATTTGGTTTTCGTTATCATTTGGTTATCATCCAGTTATTATTTTGGTTATTTGGTATTTTGTTTTCAGTTATTTGGTTTTTCATTGCAGGTATTTTGGCCACTTCGAATACCCCAAATAATATACCAAATAATACTAAATAACTGTTACCTGAAAGACCCTGGCCCAACCAAATGAAATATCTGGAATAATGGATACACAGATTTCATTTCTTTTCAGTGCACAAATAATTTGGCTATTTGAAGGGCAATCCAAAAATGTGAATTATATTCATGAATACAGAGTTAGTTATTTGTTTCAGCTCTAATTTGTAAAGATTATATATATTAAAAAAATTGAAACCTATGGATGGAAGGAGTTAATAAATATAGACCACTGAATCTAGCATGCAATTATGTATAGATTTTTAAGAAGGCTGTTTCCTAACAACCCTTTCTCTTATTCTTCCCACCACCTGCCGTTCCAGTGCTGATGGGGATTTTGCAGTCACACATCTGACCAAAGCTCACCTCTTTTATGATGGCCGGATCAAGTGGATGCCGCCTGCTATCTACAAAAGCTACTGTAGCATTGACGTCACCTTCTTCCCCTTCGACCAGCAAAACTGCACCATGAAATTTGGCTCCTGGACCTATGACAAGGCCAAGATAGACCTAGTGAGCATGCACAGCCATGTGGATCAGCTAGACTACTGGGAGAGTGGGGAATGGGTCATCATCAATGCTGTGGGGAACTACAACATCAAGAAATACGAGTGTTGCACAGAGATCTACCCTGACATCACCTATTCCTTTATCATCAGGCGACTCCCCCTCTTCTATACAATCAATCTGATCATCCCCTGCCTTCTTATCTCCTGCCTGACTGTCTTAGTCTTCTACTTGCCTTCAGAGTGTGGAGAGAAGATCACTCTTTGCATCTCAGTGTTGCTGTCACTGACTGTGTTCCTGCTTCTCATTACTGAGATTATCCCATCCACCTCTTTGGTCATCCCCCTGATTGGGGAGTACTTGCTCTTCACCATGATCTTTGTCACCTTGTCCATCATCATCACTGTCTTCGTGCTCAATGTCCACCACCGCTCCCCTCGAACACACACTATGCCGGATTGGGTGAGGAAGGTTTTCCTTGACGTTGTCCCACGCCTTCTCTTCATGAAGCGGCCCTCGGCGGTGAAGGACAACTGCAAGAAGCTCATTGAATCCATGCACAAAATAGCCAACTCTTCGCAGTTCTGGTCTGAGACGGAAGTGGAACCAAACTTTACTACCTCCTCTTCCAACAGCCCTCAGAGCAAAGAGCAGTCTCCCACATCTTCCTTCTGTGCCCATATTGATGAGCAAGCCAAGACCCAGCCTGTCTGTAAGTCACCATCTGGCCAATACTCCATGCTTTCCCCAGAGCCAATGAAGGCTAGCTCGTCTTCACTGCAGCCCCCTTGACATCCGCTGAGCGACACTCAGACTACATCCATCTCCAAAGGCAGATCACTAAGTGTCCAGCAGATGTACAGCAGCCCAGGGAAAGCAGAGGAGGGGGCCATCCGCTGCCGATCCAGGAGCATCCAGTATTGCTACCTTCAAGAGGAGTCATCCCAGACCAACGGGCAGTCCACCGGGTCTCCAGCGTCTCAACGGTGCCAGCTAAATGAAGAGAAACCCAAATCCAAACCCTCCCAGTGTAAATGCAAATGTAAAAATAACGAGGTGGCTGGTACATCAGGGCAAGGAACCAAGACTCACAGCACCAAAGACCAACAACTTTTGCTGATGTCGCCTGCCTTAAAGCTAGCAGTGGAGGGGGTCCATTACATTGCAGACCACTTGAGAGCAGAAGACGCAGACTTCTCAGTAAGTACAACCGTCTTTTATTATACGGTGGTGAGGAGAATGGGGTGACCTACAGGGCAGAGGGGGTTAAGTACCAGGCTCTAGGAAGAGGCCCCAAAGATTCTGGTGCTGGTTAGCTGCCCCCCCCACACACCCCCATGAGAGGTCGTTTGGAGGACATGGCTCAAGGGCTTCTGGGAGGTGTAGTTTCCAAGAAACCTTTTGTAGACTTGAAGGTGTTAGTCAAAAGAACCGCATCTCCTCAAGGCCTTTGAGTACATGTTCAGTGGGTGGAGCAGCTAGTTCAGAGTCTAAGCCTGGCCAGAAGCCCCCATACCACTTCCCTTACGCCCCACTCTAGAGCACTTCAGAAAGCCCCACTGCTGCCCAGATCCTCTCATCTCCACTGCAATATAGAGCCTCCCTGACTGCTCCCAGGTAATTCTGGGGGATGTTTAAAAATATATATGCTGCAGTGATGAGCACCATGTGAAGGATTCATGGTGCCCAGGCGAGACAGGTGGTTCAGGCACCGTGGAATCACTGGGTCTACCCATTTGAATGTGTGCCTCCTTCAGTTCTGCCTAGGAATTTTCCATGCAAGAACTTGCTTCCTAGCCCCTTTGTAACATGGCAGAGTCCCTGTGGTCTGCTTCCCCTTTAAGAGAGAGCGAGCACCAGCTGAGTGACAGTGCTAACGGTATTAACATAGGGGACTGGTCATCCAGTACACACGTACACAAATTTGTTCCAATGAACAGTACTTTATTAATAGCCAACATACCTGGGTATCTAGACTTGGCAGTTTCTGAACTACTCATGCTCTAGCATAAAAACACTACCCATATATGATATCTTACGAGTCCGAGGCCATGTTCATGATTGTGCAGTTTGGCTGAAGAAAATCAGGAGGGGGCCCTTGGTGTTGGGGTGCTCCAGGCAGTCCCTTGGAGCAAAGATGGAGCTGAGAAAGTCTTGCACTGTGCCTAAATGGGCAGGTGAAGGAGGCTATTAGAGCCCAAAAGGCATCCTTTAAGAAATGGAAGGCTAGTCCCAATAAAAGTAATACAAAAGAGCATAAACACTGGCAACGTAAATGTAAAGTGTTAATACGGCAGGCCAAGAGAGATTTTGAAGGGAGGATTGCCAAAGAGGCAAAAACAAGCAACAAAAAAGTTTTCAAAAACATCAGAAGCAAGAAGCCTGCTAGGGAGTCAGTTGGGCCATTAGATGACAAGGGAGTAAAAGGGACGCTCACGGAGGATAAAGACATTGCAGAGAAGCTGAATGAATTCTTTGCGTCAGCCTTCACTGCGGAGGACTTTGGGGATGTATCCATGGTGGATGTTTGCTTTGTGGGAGAGGAATTCGAAGAGCTGTTACAAATCTATGTGACATTGGAGGATGTTCTAGGGAAAATTGTCAAACTGAATACTAACAAGTCACCAGAGCCAGATGGCATTCACTCCAGAGTTCTGAAGAAACTCAAATATGAAATTGCAGACCTACTGTTAGTAATTTGTAACCTGTCACTAAAATCTGCCACCGTACCCAAGGACTGGAGGGTGGCAAATGTAAGCCCGATATTTAAAAAGGGATCCAGAGGTAATCCTGGAAACTACAGAGCAGTAAGCTTGATGTCTGTGCTGGGCAAAATGGTAGAAACCATCATTAAGGACAAAATTATAGGGCATAATGACAAACATGGCTTAATGGGGAAGAGGCAACATGGATTTAGCAAAGGTAAGTCATGCCTCACTAATCAGTTGGAATTCTTTGAAGGTGTAAATAGTGGACAAGGAAGACCCAGGAGATATAGTGTACCTGAATTTCCAGAAAGCATTTGATAATGAGAGACTCTTGAGAAAATTAAAAAGTCATGGGATAAGAGATAGTGTCTTACTATGGATCAGAAAGTGGTTGAAAGATAGAAAGCACGGGTAGGACTAAATGGTCAGTTTTCACAATTGAGAGATGTAAAAAGTGGTGTGCCTCAGGGATCTGTATTGGGACTGGTGCTGTTTAATGTATTCATTAATGATTT
>QEPC01006333.1:2356630-2388892 GCA_003113815.1 Sphenodon punctatus
TTTCTATACCTACCTATTGCACGATTGAATGAAGTGTGCCCAACCATGCACTACTTCTAGGGACATCATTCAGCTCCCATAGGCTGTCATTCCACTGTACCTGAAGCAGTCATGCCTGCCCATCCCAGGAACCATCAACGAGATTCTGGGACCATCCTTCCCGTCACCGGGGCTGTTATTCCATTCTGGGTGCTGCTGCTGCTCGTGCCTGACTGGTCAGTGGCCACCGTCACCTGCCTGCAAGTCTGCCCCCCCACAAGCCTACTCCTCCACACCCACCTATGAATGTTCACTGCCAAAAGAGCCTGTCTCTCTTTTTCTCTGGCACACACACACAGAAACAAGCCCTGCCCCTCCTGGCAGGCTGTCTGCAAGTTGAGACCCTGCTACTGGCACATATTGGGGTTAATATGCTAATGCTACATCTGCTGCTGCTTTCAGGTAGGGATCTGACACAGACAAGCTGTATATACAATGAGATTCTGCCACCTGCCAGAACTTCAGCACAGAGGGATAAAAGATTGGAGACCTCAAACAAAGTCCATAACAACAAAACAAATATAACTTTTAATAAAACCTTATAAACAACAATGAACATTCAAAAACAGTATAAAACCAAAACCAAACATATATAAAAAGAAAGGAAACTTAACTTTTAACCTGGGGGTCTAGTCTTTATCAGGCCTGCCCCTGGAACTTTGGGAAAAGGCAAAAGCCTGGGCGCAGCACAGAACCGAGGGGCGGGCACCCTGTGCTCTGGCATTTTGTACCCATGGGCCGAGGCGAAGTCCACGGCCCCTGCCATGGCTGCATGCCACCTAGAGAGCGACTGGTGGTACAGTTTCAGCTTCTCCATCTCGGCGGAGACATACTGGGAGCACACGTCCACCTGCTTTTTCTTGAGTTTGAGCTCTTAGAACTGTTCCACCAGGTGGTTCTCCATCATGGCTGCATGCAGCCATAGGCCCTGTATAACGTGGCAGGTAGGCCTCTCCACCTCGGCCCGAAAGGCCTTCGCCGCTGCAGACTCTTGGGGTCAGGGGGACTCCACATTGGAGCCAGAGGAGAGTGAAGGGATTTGCCTTCCCCCCCTTTTTCTGGCGCTGATGCTCCACCATGACCATGCCAGACTCCTGCCGCTTCACCTTCTCCCTGTGCAGTTTCTCGATGTGGGAGATTAGGCCAAATGTGGTCCCCTCCCTGGCCAGTCTGAATTTTTTGTTGCATATCTAAAGAACATAAAAAGATAGGAGCATAAGAAGTGCCATACTGTGTCAGACCAATAGTCTGTCAAGCCCTGCCTGCATTCTGTCTGCACAAGTGGGTGAGTGGCCATTTGGACAATCTCTCTCTGCAGGGAACTTCCGTTCCTAACACTTCATAGGGCAATCCATTCCCTGTAGTTCCAGCCCCCGTGCCTTACCATGCACACGGCGTACGTATCACCCTTCACAAACCAACTCCAGACATCACATCTTCTCCGCCGACTGTCTGGGGGTGACACTGGCAAGTCCAACCTCCGCCTTGATGACCTGTGCCTGACACCGGCAGCAACAGATTCCTCATCACCCTCTATGAAACAGGAACACATAAACAAGTAGTTAGTTAACAACACCTGAGTAATATCATGCATTTGTGATGATGCCTCTAATGCTCCCTCCTTGGGGTGCTAGGAGACGGTGACCCTGGCTGGCTGGCATGTGCAAATCCTGCCCTTCTTTGGGTGCCAGGGAGGGATGGCAATGGAGAGACCCTGGTTGGCTGGCACATGCAAATCCTGCCCTTGTTTGGGGGGTGCGTATTGATGGCAACTGGAGAGTGGAGACCCTTGCTAGCCTGGCACATGTTTGGGTGGGGGTGCTCGTGCCTGACTGCTGGAAGAGCCCCCCACACTACAGTACCCTCTCTCTCTGTGGCAGACATCCGCTGCCACCCGCTGATGCCCACTGTTTGTGCCTGACTGATGCCCACCACCCACGCACCCACCCACTCGCCAGTGAGCTCGCTCTAACGGATAGTATTCTTCTTGTCCTCAAAGTAAAAAAAAAGTTTACAAACTTAGCAGCAGTGGCAGAACCTCCTGTGCCCGCCGGCTCTTGCTCCTCCTCCACCACTGAAGGTCCAGGAGCAGTGGCAGGAACCTCTTCCTCCACCACCGGCTCCTCCACCTTCGCCTTCCCCCAGGCCCGACGTTTAGTCACCTTCTTCATTTTTTATTTTTTTTAAAACAATCCCTCACCAACACCAACAGTCACCCACCAACACTCTCCAACCAGCCAAACAACAGTCAAACTGAAACCAACACACAGTCCAACACAAACACAGCCAAAACACGCCAAACGCCCAGCCAGCCACAACACACACACTTGCCACACAGCTCCGCACGCACTCGAATTTCCAGTTTCTGACGTGATCACGGGATCAAGCGATACCTTTTTCCAAACGCCCGAACCAAACTCCACTGAACCGAACTACCAAACCCAAACTTGGTGACCGAACCAAACTACCAAACCGGACCGGACCGGACCGAACCACGATCTGTTCGCACATCCCTAGGGCCTGAAAAACCTGGGTTCAAATTCTATCTCAGCAAAGATCTCACTGGATGACCTTTGCGGGGTTCTGGAGAACAATCTCCTCGCCTCCCCCTTCTCATTTCTAGCACCAAGGTGATAGGCTGAGTATAGTGTTGCACTTGCTACACTCTTTTCATTAGAATTCAGTACAAGAGTTATGCCCCAGGTTTCAAATGAGACTGGACTGACTAGGAATACAAATCTATAATATTTATATAACTACGGTCACATAGTCATAATCAACCCTGACTCCAGGGTATAAACAAGTTGAATATTCAAATTCAGATTATTAATGTTTTTGGTTTACTAATGTCCAGTGTAGGACCATGATGAGTCTCCCAACTGTTTTGCCCAAAAACCACATGGCTAGGCATCTAGAAATTGAAAAAGCGTTACAACATAAGCCTTGGGGGCGGTGGATACAAGTCACCTAGTAGAAACAACAGTCTTGGGGGGGGGGTTGAAATCACCCAATCTCAGCCTCAGTTCCTGATCTGTAAAATGGGAATTATAGGCCCTTTTCACACAGACACTCTAACACTGATAAAATGGGTGTTACATTTTATTATACATGTTGCAGGGCACCCATAGAGCACACCTGCAGCTCTGCAACATGTATAATAAAATGTAACACCCATTTTATCAGTGTTAGAGTGTCTGTGTGAAAAGGGCCATAGTGACTTACCTCACTGGGCTGTTGTGAGCATGAACTAGAACTAGACAAAGCTGAAAGAGCACTTTGAACACTGAAAACCCTATAGAAAAAATATTAATAGAGACGTCGCCACGTTAAACATCCTCACTTTAATTTAGATAAATATGGTAAATGAGCAACTTCCAGAGACAGTGTAAGACCTTCCTGTTTGGTCTGGCATTTGGTGGGTGGGAATAGGCTTTAAAGGAGTGGTGTTTTGTTGGTGGGAGTTATATATACTGTGTTTTGAATCTTTGATTAAGTTTTGTAGCCTGCCTTCAGCCGCTGGGATTGGGAGGTATAAAATAGATCAGATTAGATAAAAATCATCCGTTCCAGAAAAAAAGTTTTTCCCTGCTTGTCTCTTGTTAAATTAGAGGAAGAAATATAGTTACATCTATATTCAAGTGGTAGGAAATCGTTCCCATCCTAGACAGCTTGACAAGATTTCTTTAAATAACTGCTGGCTGATTAAATGCTGCATTGCAGAGTCTTGCATTTTAATGCCAGCCGATGACAGCAGCTGGGAAGGCATTACTACCACCCTTTAAGAAAATCCCATCCTTTCATTGTAGCCACAAGCGAGACCGGACTTTTAAAAATAAACAGTCTGGTTAGGGCTGAAAAGAGACTATATTTTATTATAGCGAGAATCTCATGAGAATCGAGGACCCTTAGTGAGGTCCCGGGATGACCTTGCTAACGTTGTGAGATCTCACCAAGAATCTCGTTTAAAAAGAACGAAGAACCGTGCACTCACAAAATGACTGCCGCTGCCATTCTAACCATGCTTGGTCCTTTTCCAAAATGGCTCCGGCAACATCGCCGCCATTTTGGAAAAGGGCAGCTGGTCTGTGCATGCACAAAATGGCCATGGTGCATGTGCAGACAGGCTTCCCTTTTCCAAATCGGTGGTGGCGCTGCCGATGCTATTTTGGAAAGGACTGGAGTGCCCACGTGTAGAATGGCCACGGTGGACATTTTGCAAATGCACAGTTCTTTTTATCTTTTGAAACGAGATTCTCAAGCGTGAATGGTGTTGAGAATGACCGAGTCTCAGCTTGTTCTTGATCGGGAAAAGCTCATCAAGCAAGAATCTTGAGACCTCATTTCGCCCTAGTTTTTATTCAAAGAAATATGGTACTGCCACAAATAAAACCAGGATTGGAATGAGTCAGAATTGAGGTGCTCCTGTTGGGAAGTTTGGACAACGCTTTTGTAATCCGCAGTGTCACATGTCTGTGTGTACTCGATCCACAGAGAAATACAAGCAGGTCTGTTACAGTTTCAGAGATTCTGATTTTTAGCTCTAGAGATCCCGGGTCCCATTCCTTGTTTGCCAGCCAAAATGGCAGATAACGCACTCGCCCAATTTACAACTAGTTCAGGTCTTTGCTATCGGTCTTCCCTTGCGTATAAATGTTTGCTCGTGAATACTGATCCACAGCTACCTAGCTGCGCCATCAAGACGATGACAATGAAATGTGATGGGTTAGTTAATTAAGGCACCACTTAATGGAAAGTTGTCAACATCAGTTTAAAAAGAAAAGCTTGAATAATAACTGCTCGCCCATGGTTGGGAAAGCTATTAGAGTAACCAGTTGTAGAAAAAAAAGCTCAAAAAAGAAAAAATAGCAGCACTGCTGCTGCCTCACTTGTTGAGAGGGGCTGGGAACCAGCTAGGCTTGTCCCCCCCCCCCCCCCCCCTCCTCCAATGTCATCTCGGGGCCGCCTGCATGGACTGAACCCCCCAGGAGTCCCACCAGGCAAGAACTTGGTCCTGGGGAAGGGGATTCCCTAGGCCCCTGTTGCCATCTCCCTACCCCCCCCAAGCCGGTGGCAGAGGGAGAGAGGGCAGGGATCCCTCATTGGCTTCCAGCCTGGCTGGCCAAGGGAGGGACTTCAAAGGTGACATGCCTGCTGGCAGCACCGCAACCCATGCGCTTAAGGGCTGGGCCAAAATGCCTTTAGGCATGACTCTTGGTGGAGGTTGGAGGGGTTGGGGGGGATTCTGTTGGGTTATTGTTTTAATGGTGGATTTTAGAGTTGGTGGCTTTGACCGCCATTTTCTTATTGTTGAAAATTGAGGGGCTGGGAGCTAAGGGAACTTTCTCCAGTGATTGTTGGTGGAGGTTATATTTTCATGGGGGGTAAGTTGAGTAATAGGGTTTTCTTTTATTTTGAGAGGTTTTTGCATATGTTCCAGTGATAGTAGGAGAGGAAGGGACTGGGGTTGGGGAGAGGGGGTCTTTTCCCATGGTGAGAGGGGGGTTATGACCCCCATGAGGAGATTTTTGAGTGCATCTCAGTGACAGCAGACGGTATGGGGGGATAGAGGGGTGGGGATCTCCCTTGCCATGGAGGCGGGTCAGAGGGAGGGTGTGGCTGGGGAGAGAACCGCAGCCATTGGGTTTGTGATGGGGCAGGGGAATGATGGTCCCTCTGGGGGATTTGTTCAATGCGTGAGATGGGACAGGTGCTTGGTATCTGCTCCCCTCACTGCCCCCCAAGCAGGTGGTGAGGTGGTTCATAATTAGGGAGCCCTTGGCCTGAATTTGATGCTGTTGAATGCGACGTTGGTTGTTAATAAGTCAACAACTGTCCAGGAGTTAATCCTGGACCATGCAGCTGACCTCATGTGCATTGTGGAGACCTGGCTGGACACTGAGTCGGGGCCTATTCTGGCTGACCTTGTAACAGCTGGGTACTCCATACATGCATGATGGGGGGGTCGTACCCTGGACCTGATATTTTGCATCAGCCTTGAGGCGGTGGATCCGTTGGTGGGGGAGGTGTCAGCAGTGCCCTTGTCATGGACAGATCATTACCTCCTCCGGGCCAGTCTCCTGGCACATGTCTGCCCCCAGAGAAGTGTAGAAGCAGTTTGTCTACCTCGCCCTGGGAGACTAATGGAACATCTCCTAGGAGTTCACTCCCTAAGCATTGGCACCGCAGGCCTCCCTGGTTCATGGAGGATCTGTGGTGGCTGAAGTGGGAAGGGTGGCAGTTGGAGTGACAATGGAGTCATTTGTGTGGTGAAGCTGACAGATTGCAACATAAAACTAGTTTAAGAGTCTATGCTATGGCCATGCAGGCAGCAAAAAAGGTGTTCTTTGCTGCCCTCATAGCATCTGTGAAGTCCCATCCAGCAGAGCTTTTCCGCGTGATGAGGGGACTGGTCAGTCTGGCGTCCCTCTGCCTGGAACTGGAATTTTCCAGTGCCCACTGTGACATATTTGGTGATTACTTCATGCACAAAATTGCTCATAATAGGAGAACCAGAGGTTATGGAAACCCCATCCTGTCTGGTTTTGTGGGATCAGTTTCAGTGGGTGTCACCCTGTTCATGTGGAGGATGTTCTTCGGGTAGTCAGAGCCACCTCTTGCAAAGCTGCAAGAGGCCGTACCCATCCTGGATGGTCAAGGTCAGCTGGGAGAAGCTGTCGGGAGTGGTCAACTCAATACTAGGGATGGGCGAACGCAGTTCGGATGTTCAAAGTTTAGACTGAATTTGGTCTGTTCAGACGTCCAAACCGAACATCCAAACCAAACTCTTGAATGACCGAACAGTTCGGTTGTGTTTGGATGAGTTCAGATAAGTTCAGGGGCAGGAAAAACATCTTTTCAGTGCAAAAAATATTAAGTTTCGGTTTCGATAGTGCTATTTTTGACTGTTTGGCCAACCCAAACTCGGCTGAACTGAACCATCGAACCCGAACTCGGGTTTTGAACCGAACGACCGAACATCCGAACATCCGAACCGCATTCTGTTCGCCCATCCATAGTCAATACCTCCCCTCGGGAGGGCATAGTGCTGGTCTGCCTCAAAGAGATGGTGGTGCTGCCTCTGCTCAATAACCATCATTTGACATTGACTCCCTCACCAGCTACAGGCCAGTCTCTAACCTTCCCATTTTAGGGAAGATTACTGAACGGGTTGAGTCTCGGCAGCTACAGGAGCATCTGGACTACATCAGTTTTCAATATCCCTCACAGTTCAACTTGTGTCCAGGTTATGGCACTGAAACTGTGCTTGTGGTCTTGGTCGATGACCTTCACTGTGAATTGGATCAGGGTCGGTAGACCCATATGATTCTGTTAGATCTATAGGCTACTTTTGATACTGTTGATCATAAGATGTTGGGGACCCACTTGCGAGACTGTGCCAGGGTGGGCGGGACTGTTCTTGAATGTTTCAGTTCCTTCCGAGTCAGGAGAACTCAGTGATTGGTACTGGGGGACTGCTCTTCCTCTCCCCAGAACCTGTAGTGTGGAGTCCTGCAAAGTTCTATTCTGTTCCCTCTCCTGTTCAATGTGTATATGCAGCCGCTGGGTGAGGTCATGAGAGAATTTGGTGTGCGGTGTCATCAATATGCTGACACTCAACTCTACCTCTCTTTTTTATCTGACCTAGACCCAACAGTCTCAGTGATTACTTGGTATCTGGTGGTTGTGGGGGACTGGATGAGGTTGAGCCATCTGAAGCTGAATCATGACAAGATAGAGGTGATGCTAGTGGGGAGGGTGGTGCGATTGGTGTTCCCGGTCATTGATGGGGTTCACGCTCCGCTGGTCCCCCCAGGGTCGTAGCGTGGGAGTGCTCCTTGATTCCCAGCTCTGGCTAGATGCCCAGGTGGGGGCTGTTGTGAGGAGCACGTTCACCTGTTCCATCTGGTATGACGGCTTTGCCCGTGAATCTTGGACGCCAACCTGGCCACTATCATCCATGCTTTCATCACCTCAAGACTGGACTATCGCAGCACACTCTACATGAGGCTACCCATGGTGGCGGTTCGAAGTAGGGCTGTAGCGATAGCAGCTATTCCTGTTCCGCAATTCCATTCCGCTGGAACGGTAGCAGCCTCCTCTTTCTGGCAGTTTTCCACTTTTGCCACATTGCTTGCCACACGGTAATGGCTCGTGCGATTTTCTGCTCCTGCTGCCATGCCCTGCAATTTACTGCAGCTGATCTTGTTTACTGTCATATTTGCTGCTGTAGGGGTAAACGAAACCATATTTCCAGCAGATTACTCAAACAGCGGTAAAACTGCCACTGTGCAAAATCAATCCCATGTGTAGCAAAGCTGAAAACCTACAAAAGCAAGGAATCCATTCTCCTGTCACCACCTGTTCTGTCTCCCCTCTCCCCCACCCCCTCAGGACCATCCCACATACCCAGATCAGGGGGCATATGGGAGATTGAGATTTAGGGAAATAAAGTTTTACTTAGAAAGAAAGCAAACAAATACATAAAACATTTATTAGGGAAGTCTTGAGAGACAAACAATAAGTGGGGAGCTTGGAACCCCTGGGTCAATAGACTGGGGAGAGATTGTCTATCTGCTGTCTCAGAATCTTGATTACATTGTGATTTAAGGAATTCCTCCCACCTCCATTATTAACAGCTTGGGACTCTCCCAGTTGTGGAAATAGTAGGAGTCACTTGAAGAAAAACAGAAGGTTGCTACCTTGTAAACAAGGTTCTTCGAGATGAATCTCACTATTCCCACAACACCCAGCCATCCAGCCGCACAACGGAATTTGGGGTTGGAAGGAACAGACAGTTGAGAGGGGGAGTGCCTTATATAGGCTGGGAGGTCACATGGTAAAAATAAAAAATCCTATGGCCTAGGGAATGTCCGATGAGTGAAGGGTGCACATGTGCAACCCAGTTGTGAGAATGGTTAAAGCCATCTCGAAGAACCTTGTTTACAAGATAGCAACCTTCTGATCAATTAATGGAGTCCGGCAAGACACACGTAGCACTAGCAAAGGCCACTTTCAGACATCCCACACACACACATATTTGGGCTGTGGTGGGGGGGGGGAATGCGCCGCCCGAATATGTTTGGGGATCAGCCGGTCTGAAAGCCCCCTATGTTACCGGCAGAGACACGCAGGGATTCAGAGCCTGATTTCCTGCTCTGCATTCCTGCACGTCTCTGTTGGCAAAGCCATGTGGGTGTGGGTGTGTTCAGACTGGCCGATCCCCATGTATATTCAGGATGCACATTCCCCCCCAGCCCAAATATGCAGGGGGGGGGCATGTCTGAAAGTGGCCAAAGGCTGCCTCCCTGCAACTTGAAATTGTGGCCAGGCAACACAACATGTGCGGGAGGGGAGGGAAGGGGGGAAAGTTTAACTTAAGAAAGAAAGCATTTAACCTCAGGCAGCAGCGGACAATAGGCATGCGTGCCCGCACGGCTGTAAGCAGGGGGATCACAGGAGGATGATCACCAAGAGGCAGGAAATTGAGATGGCCCCCCAATTTAAAGAGAAAAAATTAAATTCAAAAGAAGCGTGGACTGAAACTTATTCCTGAACCAATCAAATTGAATGATGGGGGGGGGGGTCAGGACTCCGTATGGGAAGTTTCCGCCTGAAAAGTTTCCAGTGGAAGAATTCAACATAGCCTGTGGAAAGAGTATGTGGTAACTGTGGAAAGCTTATGTGCAGGATCACCTCACTCCCCGGGCCCTGGATCAGGTCCTGCGGTCAGCAAGGAATGCCTCCCTCGGAATCCTCCAGTTATCTTGGGTGGCAATGATGAAGAGGGTGTTCTTGGTGGTTGCACTGCAGCTGTGGAACTCCCTCCTGACAGAGGTTCACCTGGCCCCAGATCTCCTCCCTTTCCGTAGACAGTGTAAAACCTGGCTGTTCCACCAGGCATTCAGTGAGGGGACGAGCTGCTGTGTCAGGAGAGGGTGGCCAAGAAATACGAAGAACAAATAAATAAATAAATAAATATACAGTCTAGGCCCTACCTATCTGTGGGTCCGCCTCACTTCCCGGGCTCTGGATCGACCCCTACGGTCAGCTGGGAGTGCCCTTCTCAAAGTCCCACAGGTATCTTGGATATCTCGTGGGGTGACTATGGAAAGGGCGTTCTCAGTGGCCGCACCAAGGAGGTGGAACTCCTTTCCAGCAGAGACCAGGGTGGCCCTGAACCTCTCCTCCTTTTGATGACAATGCAAGACCTGGATGTTCCACCAGGCTTTTGGTGAGAGAGATGGATGGGGGGTGGCTTGAGGGTTAGGGAGGAAAGGTTCTTCTGCATTTTTTGGCACTCCACTACATGGATTTTTATAATGGTATTTTAGCCGCTCTGAGCTACTGTCTGCAGGAGGGAGCAGGATATAAATTATGTAAGAAAAGAAAGAAAGTAAGTTGCTGTTTTTTAATTGACCTTCCAAGCGTTGGGTGCTTTTGCACTATTAGGTCGCTTTTAGACGAGCGGCACTCCGTTTCGCGGCGGCGTCGCGCATATTTTGAAACCTCCACCTGGTCTAATTAGACGAGATGGAAGTGGCTTAATATGCGCATATTACGGTGGTGGCGCATTTTTTAGGTGCGCAAATTAAATACCTCGATTGTGAGGTATTTAATTCGCGCACTTAAAAAATGTGCCACCGCCATAATATGCGCATATTAAAACACTTCCGTCTCGTCTAATTAGACCAGGCGGAGGTTTCAAAATATGCTCGCCGCCGACGCGAAATGGAGCGCCGCTCGTCTAAAAGAGCCCAAAATCATTACAGACCGAGCAAGATATTTCGCCATATTGGGAACCTCGATATCGAGGTATTTAATTCGCAGTTTTAAAAGAACACATGACCAGCTTCAATGCATGAGATGTCGTGTCTAAATCCCACCTGCAGAATTTTTACCCGCGGTGTGATTTCACACCACATGTGCTCTGCACACATTTAAAACCGGCCTCAGACTCTGGTGAACCATTGGTGGAAGGAGTTGTTCAACAATGTTGGCAAAATTAGCACCATTGGACATGTATAATTTCTGAAAACAATGCAATCAAATACTAAAATTACCAAAACCCTGAAATATTAACTCACTTAATCACCTAGCACTGTCCTGATTTACCAATCAAAATCAAGTATTCATTTTCTGGAATGCATATTCAAATACAAATCCACACAGTTGCAAATCTTCACCTGAAGTTCAGTTTTGTCTAATTTGCTTCACTCATTTGCTTAATGAAGTCAAATCAGATTTTGATTAATTCAGTTCAGCTTTGTTTTAATTTGTGATTTGTCATCATTTAACGACCAAAAGTTGATTTTCAGTTTTGCTGAACAAATGAACAATTCCAATTATACCAAATCAGAGCAGGCATTTTGCTTACTGCAGTTCTAGCTTTTGGAAAGAGAAACCATCAATTCAATGTCTTTTGTATAACCTCCGTTAGTAATAACCAAGGTGATTTTAACTGATGGGAGTACCGCCAACCAGCCACTCCTCCTTGTGAATTACACTGCAAAGTTTACAAAGGTCAAGCTAACGTTGAAATTGCAAATGGAACCTTACAAGATTTATTGGCTATTCAATTGGCATTGAATGTTTGTTTCAATTCTATATCACCTTTCTTCTTCTCCCAGTTAATTTGCATACTTTGTTGAAATAGCTCAGGAAAGTCAGAGGGGTCCTACTCAGTCTCATCGGTAATTTTTTTGCACTGGGATGATCAGGTTACTGGCAATCTGTTATATGCCTGTAGTAGGGTGAGTTCGGGTACTCCCTCTGCACCTGCTGCAGAAGCCTGGGTGACCTGCAAGCCCATGGCATTTAAGGTACAGTCCAGAAGTTCAAGAAAAAGCTACCTGGGAAACCTAGAGTTGGAGGGAGTAGTTCAGAGCAGAGAATAATAACGACCTACCTCGCAGAGGTGTGTGAGAGAGTGCACTAGAAAGGACTGTAATGCACGTTGAACACTGAAAGTGCTGTAGGGGTGCGAAAAAATAGTGGTAGTCAGTGCCATAATTTGCATGTTGCTATGAGTCATATTCATCTCTTAGCTACACAAATGCAACCCACAAGTGCTTATGCATTTCTTCAACTGTGTACAGATATAATGACTGCTCCCGCACTGAGGCATCTATCCCACAAATTGCAGACAAGGGCTGTCCATGAAGTTAGTTGCTGCCATGCATGGGCCTCTTCACAGAACCTTAACAAGGGAAGTTACTTCATTCAACAAGAGTCATTTATTGGCATGTGTTTTATCTGTTTACTAGGGCTAACAAGGTTTTGCCCTTCCCAAATATCTCATCGAGAACAGGCTTCTCGGTGAGATTTTCTCATCTTGAGAAAGAATCAGAGATTCTCGTTAAATTCTCGAGAACCTCAAAACAGCAACAACAACAAAATGCCCGCCAGGACTGTTCTTCACATGTGTGGCCATTTTGAGCATGCATAGACCATCTGGGGAGGTATTTTTGAGATTCTTAAGAATGCCATGAGATTCTCAAGAATCTCGCAAGACCTCATCAAGGTTGCATTCTCCCTACTTGTTATCTGCAAACTCCTGTTTACCGTAACCAAGCCAAGAACGTGTACCTGAGCTCTCCTATCCTCGTGAATGTTGCATCCCTTGTCTCCTCCCCTGTTCCCCCTTCCCTGTCTCCCCTCCCTCTCAGGCAGGGAGTGGGACCGTGTCTATTTTATTCTCTGTAAAGCGCCAGGTAAATTTCTGGTGCTATATATAAATGCTAATAATAAAATAATAATAATAATAATAATAAAGTATTTACCGTTTTATTTCTTGAAATAGAACTACTCTTTCCCTCCTCAGAGTAATGTTACCATCTGTTTCTAGTAAACATCCTGATTTTAACATTGTAAAATAAGATATTGAATAAATCATTGGGCATTTTTTTATTTTTTAAGCTATCTATTTCGTCTTCTTTAATTTGAAACACAGATCTTGGGCAGTAAAAATAGCTTGGTGTTTCATTGCTAGAGTGACCCTCTTTTCTTCTGAAATATGCCCCAGATCTTCAAAGGACCCCCACCCCACCCTCCCACCCCACTTTCCGCAGCCAACAAGCAGAAGAAAAAGAACTATTTTGCCCACTCTAAATGAAGGTCCTATCACTCTAAAATGATGCAAGGGGAAAAAAGAAAATCAGCAACTCAGCCTGCAAACGGAGGGAAACTTTGGAGGGAACCAGTTACTAGATGGTTCGAGACCTCTAATCATCCACTTTACTGGATAAAACTGCCAAAGCATTGGGGGGGGGGGGGGAGGCGGTCTCGGAGGAGTGCCAGCTATCCTGAGGGAAACGTTAGAGGGAACCACCTTGAAACAGAGAAGTAAATTAGAGGGGAGGGGGACAAAGAAAACCACATCCCCCCAGGGGCAACTGCTTCTTTCGCTATCTTTGGGAATAGATGCTGAATCACCACATAAATGAGATTTCCCCCATCCTGGCCTGTAGCACAAAGAGAACTGTTGTAGTTTCCTCAGAAAAGAGAGTAGAAAGGCCTCATGGAGAAGATCTGTACCTCAGAGTCAAACACTGACCTCATTTTCCTCCGACTTCTTCTCATAGGATAGGCCTGTACCTCAGAGTCGTTCACGACTTCTTGTCAGGTTCCTCAGGCTGTGGCACCGAGAATTGTGGCAGGATCAATGCTGGGTAAGTTAGTGTAAATTTGGGGTCTGGAGAGTTGGTGCAGGATGGGGGTGCCGAGTCCAAGTTTCACGGTGAGAATCGACACACAGACCACGGGGTCAGGTGTCGACGAGACAAGACGGGATGGATGAGGCAGAACTGGAGAGACAAGATACGTCAGATGCAGGACCGGACGGATTAGGCAAGGCAGACACAAGGAGCCAAGTGGACAGAAGAGGCAGACAGGGACTTGGACAGGGCAGAGTGAGCTCTTGGGACAGCCGTGTAAGAGGTGCATCCCACAGAGCCCAAGCTCTGCATCCAAGCAGATGTCAAGCCACATTCTTAGGGACCTAGGCAAACAAACAGAGGGGCATCGGAACTCCCAGGTGGAGTCCAAAGGACCAGGTTCCAGGAGGGGTAAGAAGGGCCGGGCTCCAGTCGACCCAAAGCACACACTAGTTTCAAGATGTGGGAGCGCACAGATAGTCCAAGTGCATGGAAACAAGAGGGCAGAGACATAAGACATTCTGGGGAAGAAGAAGTTGACTGATGATCTACCAAGCTCCCTATGGCTACTGGCTGGCCTTATATTCGGGTCAGCTGCCAGCCAAGAAGCTGGGGGATAGAGTGAGGCTGAGGAGGGGGAGTGGCTTGACTGGCAGCAGAGGAAATCTTATAGCCCGTACTGGATCCTTGCCATCAGGAATTGGCGCTGGGCCCAGGGCTCCAAGAGCCCGGTTTCCATCCCTGATCCTTACAATTCTCCTCATAGGATAGGCCTGTACCTCAGAGTCAGTCGATGACCATCATTTTCTCAGACATCTCCTTCTTGACGAAGTTTAGTACTGAGCACCAAGGGTGATGAGAGCAAGTGTTCCCCTCCTGTCGGGAACGTTTGCAACTGTTCGTTGGTATTTCTCCACTGGTCAGCGATTCTGCTTGTCTGCTATTGAGAGATCGGCACCGGTAATTTTCTGTTATCTCTGTCACTTTCCGGGACTGTCCGGGATTTGGGGAGACATTTGGAACTGTCATTTTGTGTCAATTTGCAGCACTTTTGCATCAATTTCCAACACTTGTACTGGTATGTTAAGTATAAACCACTAATCATATTTAGTAGCAACTCAGTTCATGGCATGTTCAACCAGCAAAAAATAGTGGAAAAGCGGGTAAATTTCCTCGTTGCATGAAAGAAGGCAAATGACCCATTTCCAATGCAAAGATTATTCTGATGGAAACTATCTTTGCTGTGATTTTTCATTTCAGGCCTTGTCTGAAAGGCCGATTTCTCATTTAAGTTTCCGATGAAAACAGTATGCGCTATGATTTGTCGTTTCAGGCCTAAGAGAATCCTTTGCCTTCTGCCTAAGCACTGCTAAAAAAAACCTCAGAGTGGGTGGGGGAAGAATGTTGGCCTTGTTCCCTCCCCCACCCACTCTGAAAAATTCCTAGCAGTGCTCATGCCACTGACAAAGATCCCCCCTAGATTCCAGGTCCCAGGTTCAAATAAGCCCCTTTGTTCCATAGTAACTGCACCCCTGTCTGAACCACACTGGAAAGGTCCTTCTCTCAGACAGCAAATGAGCATTGGTTATTGCCTGAAATTTTCAAGGGGTGTTGGGGTAGGAATGGGGCCCCCTCTGCCCCCTCCACTCTGAAAATGACAGCCTGAGTGGTGCAGATTCCACACGTATACCCATTTTTGCTAGTATTCATTTCATCCCTAACCCAAACGTATGAAGAACTTCCCATCCAATTCACCGCTGCTGCTTCAGTATTTTTAGAAATCTGTATCACTGCGAAAGAAGAAAAATCTGTCTTCAAGCTCTCAGTTCTGATTATAATTTTTACATTTTTTTTTTTTTTAAGAAGTGCTATTGCCACAGGGAATGTGTTGCTAAATTAAAAGCAAATAGTTCACTTAATTAAGTGCTTGATTCTAAAGAGGAATGGTAAAGCAAGAAGCAAATCACTTGTTACCAAACTGTCTGCGTACAAATAGAAAAGCCGGCGCGCACGCACAGGGAAATAAATAAAAAGGGATAAACTCTTTGCATACCAGAAATAGCATTTGAGTTTGCTTATGTGATGTGACAGGCATGACAAGCACCTGGTCGCACCTGAACCAGGACAAATGTGCTAGCTTTTCCAACCCCTTTCATACATTAAAGGGCCCTGTACTGCAAAGTGCCAACCCTAAATGTGCATTCCAGGGTATTTTCAGATGTTACGAGATCACAGTCAACCACAGTGAACCACGGTCAATTTCGCTGCAGGGCCAAAGCGCCCTGAACGTCTGTTTGGTGGCCGCCAGATGTTCACCACGGCCGATTCCAACATGGGGTCAATTTCAACCACGCTTCCCGGGCTCCCCATGGGCCGNGTTATCCCCAATGTTCTTATGTGAATGAATAAATGAATGAATATTTATTATGGCACAGGCTTTTGCCATGGCCAACTTAAAAGAAATTCAGATTTTACACTATATCGATACAAATCTGAACCTCGGTCCAACAGACCCGATTTATACATATACAATAAAATAAACTACATAAAGTAAATATATAAAAATTCACCAAATAGCTGTCAGTATCCGCATTAAACAAACATAATAAAGTGAAACGGAATACCTGATAATTAAACAAAGACAGTAAAATAAAATTATGCTTTGGGGAAGAAATAGTAGCAAGGCGTGCAAATACAACCTTATAATTATTGCTCACTGGTTGAAGACAAGAGTAATAAACTTTTAAGATTTTGTCTTACAATTACTCTTTTCTTAGCCACAAGACCAATAAAGGTAGCCACAGCAAACAGCTCCTCCATAGAGGTCAAGGTGAGGAGAAATTTGTAACTGCTTTCCCGATCAGATTTCCCTTGTCTATTGATAATTGGGTGCAGCCATATTTCCCTGATCATATGGTAATAGGGACAACTTAAAATAAGATGATCCACAGATTCTACTTCTTCCATACTACAAATACAGTGATGGGATGCATAAGTTATACAAGTAAATCTACCTTCCTTAACCGCAGTTTGAAGAAGCTGAAACCTTAATAAGGTGACATTTCTTCGTAAGTTATTATTCAATAGCTTATCTAAATATGGCTCAAAGAAATGTTATTTTTAACCTGACCAAGGCACGGCACTACCCTCCATTCCTGGAGTACTGCTAGATCTTCTTGAGCAGCAATATCTTTTAGCCTGAGAGAAATCTCTTGTTTGATACAGGCCATGTTTTTCCCCCAAAAGTAAGCCATTGTAAATCCCATATTCTCCATAAGGTAGGAAAAATAGTTTAAACAGGGATAATTCCTAGCCCTGGTGTATTCTAATTCCTCTTTTAAACACTGTGCTGATAATTCTACTTCCTGATGAGATAATAGTTTCAACCAGAATCTAACTACAGCGATTTTGCCAAGGGCGTCTATAGATACTGACCCGGTTTCTGCCCTCATGACAGCTCCCGGAACATAATTCTCTACTCCCCCCAGCAACCCTCCCCCCCAGCAACACACACCCAGCTACCCCCCTTGGCTACCCCTCTCCTCAAAGGCTTCTCAGAGTGATGTGGGTGTGTTACCCTCAATGTTCTTAATGTGCACCGTTCAAAGGTTTCTAAGGATGACGTGGGTGTGTTACTCCCAGTGTTTTTATGTGCAGACTTGTTCAAAGGTTTTTCAGGGTAACCTGAGTGTGTTACCTCCAATGTTCTTATATGCACTGTTCAAAGGTTTCTAAGGATGACGTGGGTGTGTTATCCACAATGTTCTTATGTGCACTGTTGTTCAAAGGCTTCTCAGAGTGATGTGGGTGTGTTACCCCCAATACTATGTGCAACTTGTTCAAAGGGTTTATTACAGGGTGACCTGGATGTGTTATCCCCAATGTTCCTATGTGCAATGTTGTTCAAAGGTTTCTGATGTTGACTTTGGTTTTATTCCCCATAAAAAAGGAAACCAAAGACAAATAGAAAAATTAAAGTTGGCTGAAATGGTAGGGAATCGCTGGTAGTTATTACCGGCTTGATGAGAGACTAAAAACATCAGTTTCTCCTCACAGTGAGCCTTAGTTCTTTTTTTTCACACTGCTAGGGAGAAACGGGACTAGTGGAGGAGAGAGCTAGGATGGGACGTTAGTAAGAGGACTCTATCCCCCAGTGGCAGGGCTTCATGCAGCAGCAAAGAGTTCACAGGGTTCACTAATGTAAACTCCCTCCAATGTTAACTCTGGGAACTCCTTGCTGCTGGGTTAAGCAACACCACTGGCTTAATGGTTGGGTTGACTCCGCCCAATTCTGGCCTCACCCTCTGCCCCACAATTTTGCATAAATTAGTATAGAATTGCATATGTAAATTTTACACAAATGTTTGTCCTATTTTCTGGCTGTGTGTCTGTGGCTACCCTAGGTTGAGGCTGGCGAGGCTTCTGACCAGCCTCCTTCAAGGTAGTCCCTCCCATATGGGTCAGAGCAAGATTAAGTCTAAACTAGTTTTGCTGTTATAAGAAGTGGTGTGTCCAGGGGTAAACTTTGTAATTGTCAAGTGAAGAATGAGAGAGGTGGGTGAGCTTTAAATAAACTCTCAAAGATCCTGCGTTCACAAAGCATCCCTAACAAAAATGAAGAGCAGGGGTTAGAAGATGATGCAGAAGTAGGATGGGTGTCTCTGCAGAGCACATGGCTAATATTTCCAGGTACTGGTAGCAGCTCTGCACTGCCAAAAAGCCCAAACAGAATGAGGCAGAACTCTAGAAATGGCATCCTGGAGCAGTTACAGAGAAAACGTAAGTATCGTTAAGGTCCTAGGCTTGATTTGCAAAGCAGTCCAGATTCTGGGCCTGTTGGTGACTTGGGCAGGATGGCATCTAGGTTTTTGTGCCAATGGGTATTTTCAGACTTTACGGGATCACAGTCAACCACAGTGAACCACGGTCAATTTCGCTGCAGGGCCAAAGCGCCCTGAACGTCTGTTTGGTGGCCGCCAGATGTTCACCACGGCCGATTCCAACATGGGGTCAATTTCAACCACGCTTCCCGGGCTCCCCATGGGCCGAGCTCCAAAAGCATGATCAAAGAGATTCCTGGTGGGAAGCACTAAAAAGTAACATCTGGCCGGCGATCAAGGCCCTGAATCCCCGGCGGGATTCCGTGCCGTGGTCAAAGCGGCTGGGCGCTACCGTCTCATTGGCCGCGGCACCCGCCTGTCTCCCCAGAGGATGGGCGGTGGGTGAGCGTGGGGAGGCGGGGCTGTGCGGCCACACGATGCGCCCCGCGGCCCCGCCCCCTCCGGGATCATGGCACATCTATTCAGGCCATTTTTTGACCACGGGGAGTGGTTATTTTATTCACCCCTACCGGGGATTCACTGGGACAAATCGGGATGGCGTAATGTCTGAAATCACCCATACTGAGTCAGACCAATGATCTATCAAGCCCAGCATCCTGTCTCTGACAGTGACCAATCTCAATTGCATGGGAGAAGAACCAACAGTCACAGTGGGCAATCCAGTCCCCATTGCTCACTCCCAGTTCCCGCCAGTAAGAAGTTAATTCCATAAGCTACTTGGTTAATAGCTATTAATGGACCTATTCTCTAAGACCGTATCCAGTCCTTTTTTAAACCCAGCTATACTACTGGCCTTGACAACGACCTCTGACAACATGTGTTGAGTGAAAAAGTACTTCCTTTTATTTGTTTTAAATCTGCCAGCAGGTAGTTGCATGGAGTGTCCCCTAGTTCTAGTACTATTTGAGAGGGTAAATAACCGTTCCCTGTCTACTCTTTCCGCATGACTCAACATTTTATAAACCTCTATCATGTCCCCTCTCAGTCTTCTCTTCTCTAAGCTGAAGAGATCCAGCTTGTCAAGCGTCTCTTTGTACGGAAGCCGTTCCATACCCTTTATCATTCTCATTGCCCTTCTCTGTACTTTTATTAATTTATTAATTATTATTATTATTATTATTATTATTAATTAGCAAGCATTTATATAGCGCAAGCAATGTACCTGGTGCTTTACAAAGTAATGGAATAGACACGGTCCCTGCCCTAGGACTTACAATCTGAGAGACAGAGGGCGGGAGAGACAAAGGAAGGGGAACAGAAGGAGAGACAAGTGGTGTAACATTTACGAAGATGCAAGGTCTCAGGTGCACGTGCTTGTCTTGGGTACATTGAGAATGACGGCTGGCTGGTCCATGTGGTGAGGATATGAGTACACAGACCTCAGGTAACAGATTGTACTTGATGGTAGGTAGAAGGAGTTAGGTGAGGGGAGCGAGGAGTCTGGGAGGGCAGAGCGGAAGAGGTGGGTCTTGAGGAGGGATTTGAAGTTACGAAGGAGGAGGCAAGGCAGATGTGGGCAGGGAGGGAGTTCCAGGCATGGGGGGGAAACTAGGGAGAAGGGANTGAGATAATAGTTTCAACCAGAATCTAACTACAGCGATTTTGCCAAGGGCGTCTATAGATACTGACCCGGTTTCTGCCCTCATGACAGCTCCCGGAACATAATTCTCTACTCCCCCCAGCAACCCTCCCCCCCAGCAACACACACCCAGCTACCCCCCTTGGCTACCCCTCTCCTCAAAGGCTTCTCAGAGTGATGTGGGTGTGTTACCCTCAATGTTCTTAATGTGCACCGTTCAAAGGTTTCTAAGGATGACGTGGGTGTGTTACTCCCAGTGTTTTTATGTGCAGACTTGTTCAAAGGTTTTTCAGGGTAACCTGAGTGTGTTACCTCCAATGTTCTTATATGCACTGTTCAAAGGTTTCTAAGGATGACGTGGGTGTGTTATCCACAATGTTCTTATGTGCACTGTTGTTCAAAGGCTTCTCAGAGTGATGTGGGTGTGTTACCCCCAATACTATGTGCAACTTGTTCAAAGGGTTTATTACAGGGTGACCTGGATGTGTTATCCCCAATGTTCCTATGTGCAATGTTGTTCAAAGGTTTCTGATGTTGACTTTGGTTTTATTCCCCATAAAAAAGGAAACCAAAGACAAATAGAAAAATTAAAGTTGGCTGAAATGGTAGGGAATCGCTGGTAGTTATTACCGGCTTGATGAGAGACTAAAAACATCAGTTTCTCCTCACAGTGAGCCTTAGTTCTTTTTTTTCACACTGCTAGGGAGAAACGGGACTAGTGGAGGAGAGAGCTAGGATGGGACGTTAGTAAGAGGACTCTATCCCCCAGTGGCAGGGCTTCATGCAGCAGCAAAGAGTTCACAGGGTTCACTAATGTAAACTCCCTCCAATGTTAACTCTGGGAACTCCTTGCTGCTGGGTTAAGCAACACCACTGGCTTAATGGTTGGGTTGACTCCGCCCAATTCTGGCCTCACCCTCTGCCCCACAATTTTGCATA
Organism: Sphenodon punctatus; assembly: GCA_003113815.1. Classification (NCBI taxonomy): domain Eukaryota; kingdom Metazoa; phylum Chordata; class Lepidosauria; order Sphenodontia; family Sphenodontidae; genus Sphenodon; species Sphenodon punctatus. Next base: position 2,377,681 of record QEPC01006333.1, read on the forward strand.
AATTAGTATAGAATTGCATATGTAAATTTTACACAAATGTTTGTCCTATTTTCTGGCTGTGTGTCTGTGGCTACCCTAGGTGGAGGCTGGCGAGGCTTCTGACCAGCCTCCTTCAAGGTAGTCCCTCCCATATGGGTCAGAGCAAGATTAAGTCTAAACTAGTTTTGCTGTTATAAGAAGTGGTGTGTCCAGGGGTAAACTTTGTAATTGTCAAGTGAAGAATGAGAGAGGTGGGTGAGCTTTAAATAAACTCTCAAAGATCCTGCGTTCACAAAGCATCCCTAACAAAAATGAAGAGCAGGGGTTAGAAGATGATGCAGAAGTAGGATGGGTGTCTCTGCAGAGCACATGGCTAATATTTCCAGGTACTGGTAGCAGCTCTGCACTGCCAAAAAGCCCAAACAGAATGAGGCAGCACTCTAGAAATGGCATCCTGGAGCAGTTACAGAGAAAACGTAAGTATCGTTAAGGTCCTAGGCTTGATTTGCAAAGCAGTCCAGATTCTGGGCCTGTTGGTGACTTGGGCAGGATGGCATCTAGGTTTTTGTGCCAATGGGTATTTTCAGACTTTACGGGATCACAGTCAACCACAGTGAACCACGGTCAATTTCGCTGCAGGGCCAAAGCGCCCTGAACGTCTGTTTGGTGGCCGCCAGATGTTCACCACGGCCAATTCCCACATGGGGTCAATTTCAACCACGCTTCCCGGGCTCCCCGCGGGCCGAGCTCCGAAAGCATGGTCAAAGTGATTCCCGGCGGGAAGCAATAAAAAGTAACGTCTGGCCAGCGATCACGGCCCGGAATCCCCGGCGGGATTCTCGGCCGTGGTCAAAGTGGCTGGGCGCTGTGGCCGCATTGGCTGCAGCATCCGCCTGTCCCCCCAGAGGGTGGCTGGCGGGGGAGCGGGGCCGTGCGGCCCTGCCCCCTCCCCGATTCCCCGCCAGGATCAGCCGGCACATCTATTCGGGCCATTTGTTGACCACGGGGGGGTGGTTATTTCATTCACCCCTACCGGGGATTCGCTGTGGTGAATCGGCCCAGCGTAACGTCTGAAAATACCCAATATGAGTAGGTGCACGGGAGAGAGAAAACCATCCCTCTCAAGGAAGAGATCAGCATTTGCAGCTAGGGAGGGGTGAGTTGGTTCAGCTGAAGCAACTGACCCAGAACCTTTTACCTAAAGGTAAATTAGATCTGATTTTTTTTAAAAAAAAAACCACCACCTTCAATTTACTCCCCTGTCCTCCCCCAAATCTGGTATGTGCACATTTTCTGGCTTTGGCTGAGCGTTGAAGAAATAGTTGCCAAAACACTGCAGAGAAATCTTTCTATTCTCACAGCAATTCTGGTCCAGCTGTAGGAAGAGGAGTCAGGCCTCTCCTGAGAGGACTTGTTTTCCTGTAATTTTAGGAAATTAGCATAATTTAGCAGGCTTGGGAGCAAAAGGAGAAATCGTCAGATTTGGACATATTTTTGAAATGAAGGGATCCCATCCTGCACCTTCAGAGTTTTTCATGGCTACTCAGGCCACTTTCCAACGAACAGGGGGTAAACTGAACTAACTACTCCACTTTGGTTGAGAGCTACAGTGGGAATGCTACCAAAGTTGTTAATTGAAGTGATCCAGATACAATGTAAATAAGTCTGCATTATAATTACTTTCATGTAAGACACAAAGGGAAGTATGTTCTCATTTTCCAAGAGTACATATTTTACTCCTTAACTTTCGGTTATGTGCTCTGTTTGTGTGAGCACTTCAGAAATCAAAACAAATTAAGGATCAATTACATTGAAGTATGTTTTTCAGAATATGGCCTTAGTTGTGAGGAGAAAACCTAGCGACGAAGGGATGATCATGCAAAAAACAAAACAAAAACATGACGGTCCAATCAATGTCACTGCAGGGATTTTGGCTTGCTGCTAAAGATGAGGCGGGTTAGGAGGACCCGAGGACAAACAGTAAGCCATTCTGAAAAGGAGCTGGTAGAACAGCAGAGAATGGCTAATAGGAAGGGTACAGCTGTCGGCACAAGAGGGGAGTGAGGAAACCAGAAATGGTGCTATAATTATAGGCAGCACAACCTACAGGTAACACTTTGGGTTGAAGATTGGGTTGGACAGGAAAGAAGGGAGTCATGTAATGAGTCATAGGCTGTTTTTACACGAGTGTTAAAATCAAATTAATTGGCCGTTAATTTGAATGAATGATCATGGGAACACTGGAGTCCAAATTAATGACCCCAAATTCAAAATTTAACTTGAGATCTGGAAACCTAATTTTTGTGGATTTATTGAATTCACATAAAGCTAAGTCTGAATTAGGGATTGTTTAAATGTTTAATTTGCACTAACTCCAACATGCCATAGAGTGCTGCAGAGAGACATGTTTTCTCTCTAGCCGCCCATATCTCTATGGTATCCCAGCCTTCCCTGTGTGGTGCGCCGAATTTGCAGCTCAAAGCAGGCACTGTAGCACACACACAGGGATTCTAGCATGCCCATGGAGGTGTAGAAAACAATGCTGTCCTTTAACTGCATGCAGGCAAGGGGTCCGTCTCCAAAAGGCTATGGGGAAGGAAAGATAGTAAGCATATTCGTTTCCTGTGCCCTCTTGGCATGTGAAGAATATCTGTTGCCTGCAGAGTGAATAAGAACCCCACTGAGAGAGATTCAATTGCAGGGACATGGTTTCACAATGTAAAATTAGACGTAGATCCGGAAGTGCTGCACAGTGGGATTTCACGGTCTTCCTGGAAGCCCTTAATACACATTGACTGTTCACACTGCAAGTGTGCATCAAATATCAATCCGCCTTGAAAATGATTGTGTAAATGGTAAATCCTGAATAATAACCTCAGTTAATTAATCCGCATTAAAAGCCAATTTGTATTAAGTGTGCTCATGTAAAAACAGCCATAGAGTTGGAAAGGACTTAGAGGCACTAGTTCAGTCCACTGCTTGGATAGAGGATGGGTATACTACAACATTCCTGGCAGATAGCTGTCCAGGTTTATTTTTAAACCCTCCCCAGTTTGAAAAACACACTGTATTAATATGGTATTGGGGTATAATAGACCCCAATTAAGTCACAGTTGGAAAAAAAATGTGATTGAATTGAAAATGACACCAGTTTAATGTCAAAATTTTATTAAGAGTTGTTTGTAGTACAGAAATACAACACTACCACACGAAGGTACTTGGGGTCAATAGCATCCACAATGTTAACAGTAACATCCCACAGTGATGGTACTGTGACATGAATTCCCCCCACCCCCCAAATTTTTTGAACATAAGAACATAAGTAGTGCCATACTGGGTCAGACCAATGGTCCATCTAGCCCAGCATCCTGTCTCCGACAGTGGCCAATCACGGTGGCTTGAGAGAAGCACCCAACAGGTCACAATGGGGGATCCGTTCCCTGTTGTTTTCCCCCAGCTCCCATCATGTTCCCTGACCCTGTCTGGCTAATAGCTGCTAATGGACCTATCTTCCAGAAACTTGTCCAAACCCCTTTTAAACTCAGCTATAGTACTGGCCCTTACCATAGCCTCTGGCGTAGATTCCATGACCCAATTATACGCTGAGTGAAAAAATACTTTCTTTTATTTGTTTTAAACTTGCCACCCCTGAGTTTCATGGAGTGTCCCCTAGTTCTAGTACTAGCTGAGAGGGTAAATAACTGCTCCTTGTGTATTAGTTCCACACCACTCATGGTTTTATAGACCTCTATCTTATCTCCTCTCAGTTGTCTCTTCACCAAACTGAAGAGCCCCAACCTACCAACCCTCTCCTAATAAGGGAGCCCTTCCATGCCCTTGATCATTTTTGTTGCCCCTCTCTGTACCTTTTCTAGTTCAGCTATGTCTTTTTTGAGATGGGGCAACCAGAACTGCACACAATATTCAAGGTGTGGTCACACCATTGATTTGTATAGAGGCATTATGACATCCTCAGTTTTATTCTCTATCCCCTTCCGAATAATTCCTAACATTCTGTCTGCTTTTTTGACTGCTGCTGTACACTGCGCTGTGGATTTCATTCTATTGTCCACAACCACCCCCAGATCTTTTTCCTGAGTGGTAACTCCTAGCTTAGTTCCCAGCATTGTGTACACATAGTTTGGATTATTTTTCCCAACGTTCATCACTTTGCACTTGTCCACATTAAATCTCATTTGCCATTTAGCACCAAGTGTCGTAAGATCCCATTGCAGTTCCTCACAGTCTGCTCGTGTTTTAGCTACCTTGAATAACTTGGTGTTGTCTGCAAATCTGATCACCTCTCTCTTAACACCCTTTTCCAAATCATTAATGGATACATTAAACAGCACCGGTCCCAATGCAGATCCCTGAGGCACACCACTTTTTACATCTCTCCAACGTGAAAACCGACCATTTAGTCCTACCCTTTACTTTCTATCTTTCAACCAGTTTCTGATCCATAGTATGAATGAATGAATATAGCTTTATTTGCCGCAACTAAAAAGTTATTGGCAATATTAAAACAATACAATAAGATAACACAACCAACTATTTTATGCAACCTAATTTGCAACTAATATTACTAAAAAATATAAAAAACAGAACCCCATATCCACACTTTTCCTCCTCCACCTTAGCTAACATGGGTCAAATCATCCCCTCCCAAAACCTTCTCCTAACTATCAAGGGGGGCACAATTTCAACGGCCCTCCCTATGCCCTTCCAATACTTTTGGGCATCTCACCCGGGAAACCCAATTGCCAAAAATCGCTACTGCATAGGTTAAATCTGAGACTTTAGCATCCAGGCCTAATCTAAGACCAGTAACAAAAGGGTTCTGCATCTGGGATTCGCTAAGGGCCAGAAGGAGCTTGCCTCTAATTTTGGCAAAACTAGGGCAGACAAACAAAATGTGCTCGGTCGTATCCATTTTTCCCAAGGTACAAGACCGGCACACTCTTTCTTGCAATGGGACTCCCAAATAGCATCCTTCCAGTATTGCCGACAGGAAGACCCTGCACCGGAGGCGTGTGAAGGCCCGCCTCACTGAGAAATTTGACCAAACTGTAAGATAATTAAGGCCATCTAGAGGTCTTACGGGCAGAATATAAGACAGGTTTACCCTCTGACACTGTATCAAGGCCGCATCTATTTGTGTTTGCTGGTCAACCAACCTCTGATTCACCTGGATCATGGCCTGTTTCATCCCCATAGAGACAAGAAGTTCTGGGGAAAATCCCAATCTCCCAAGTATGACCACCAGCTGTTTACACCATGGGGAGAATAACCCATCCTTTCTTGCCCTTCCCAAGAGAGAGTCATTCCCCCCGGGGTAAAGTTTCAACCCTTAGCCAAAATCTAACCAATGTTTGTATCGCAAAGGTCCTAATAGGAGGACATCCGGTCTCTAAACAGAGAAAAACCAGGTGAGTTCCCCTAGGGACCCCCAAGATTGCCCTCAGAAAATCATTCTGGATTACTTCCAGTTGTTCCAAGAAATCCAGACCCCACACCGGAAAGGCATATAACAGATTTGCCACTACTTTTGCCCAGAACAAACGGAGCGCTGGCAGTATCAAATGGCCACCTGTGCCAAAGTAGTATCTACAAATGGCACTCACCATCTACCCGGTCTGGTTTTTGACCACCTTCCAGTGTTCTCGCCAGGAGGGTTAGTTAGAAAAGGTAACACCCAGATATTTAAATTTCCCCACCTGGGAGATCTGGTGGCCATCCATCGACCACTTGTGGGTCTCCCCATGACTCCTATGTCCCACGATCAAAACCTTGGTTTTGTCATAGTTTATAGTAAGACCCTCATTATTGCAATAGTCCTCCGTTGCCTGCATCCCCCGGCGTAACCCCACCATAGACCAGGAAATGAGTACGGTATCATCCACATATAACAGTGAAGCCACCCTTCTATCCCCGATCTGCGGTGGGTGGGTTTCAACTGCGTTTAAGGAGATGGGGAGATAATTCAAAAAGATGTTAAAAAGGGAAGGTGCCAGCAGACAACCCTGTCTCACCCCCCTGCCGACCTTGACAGTACGTGTCAAAGCCCCCGCCCCAGAAGTTCTCACCTGCAGAGAATTATTCTCATGCAGGCGAATCAATAGGAGAAGTAGTCTCGGCTCCATCCGCAGGGCCCTCAGCTTGGACCGCAGCCTGGCCCTGCAAATGGAGTTGAAAGCCATCCTTAGATCTACAGAACACAAATAGACCCTCCGACCCTGACCAAGTGTCCTCCTCACAAGGGCAGACAAAAGGAGCACATGATCCATCATGGAGCGACCTCTCTGGAAACTGACCTGTTCTGGCATAATGATATTTTGACTATCCAGCCAGCTCTGAAGTCTGCCCAGCAATAATCTTGAATAAAGCTTCACAAGAACTCCGAGGAGGCTGATGGGACGATAATTCCTTGGGTCCCAAGTGTCCCCCTTCTTAAAAATGGGGACCACTATGCTATTATTTAGCCACATCTCAGGCACCATTCCTGTGGCATTAATGTAAGTAAATAAAGGGGCCAGCAACCTAGCCCACCAGGCCGGAGCTGCCTTCAGATGTTCCGCCAGTATCAGGTCGGCCCCAGGGGCCTTACCACTTTTAAGCTGGTGAATCAGCTCCTTGACCTCCTCCTCAGAAATCGGAGGCCATTGAGGAAGAAAGTCAAACTCTTCTACGGAGAGGCTATAAGGGGGATACTGAAAAAATCTCCCCATAGAATGTCTCCCACACCTCTAAGGCCAAGGTGACTGATGCCAAAGGGTCCTCCCCTAAATTTGCCTGTCGAATTAGTCCCCAGAATTCTTTTGAGTTTCTATTTCCCGCCACCTTCTGCAAATGGAGCCACTGTTGTTTCTGAAAATTTTTACGCTTACCTGCAATCAAGTGCTGATAGCAGGAGCGGATCTGCCAGAACTCTATTTTACCGAGACCTGTCGAGTGTCTTTTTTGATGGTTTGCAGCACGTCTAAACTTCAGACGTTGCTTCCGGCACTTGTTGTCAAACCATACTGGATATTTTATTTGGGGGCAAGACGGAAAAGCCCCTGATAACAAACACAGCTTTAGTAAGTTAGGAACCCTTTCAAACCCAGTCCGGGCATCTATAGCCCCCCTGGTAACCAAACCACACAAATACTCCACACATGGCTCCTGCAGCCATGCCATAAAGGCCTGGGCTGAGGTATCCGACCAGCGAGAACTCCTATATTCCTTAGCTTCGCCCCGGCAGAGTCTCATCCCTTCCTCCAATGGAGGGGCCGGCTTTACCCGGGGATCAGTGCATACTAATAGTAATATAAAGTGAGTTGTTTCTGCACTGGGAAGTACTTCAAGGCTCAACACCTTTGGGAAAAAAAAGGCAGATGCCAGGAAGTAATCAATCGTGCTAGAGCCCTGGTAAGAATGGTAAGTATAACATCCAGCCTGGTCACCCTGAGCTCTGCCATTCAGAATCACCAAATCCAATTCCTCCACCAATCTCTTCATATCCCTGATGTTTCCATTAATTATCTTATCTTGGGCCTGTCAAGGGGGAATTGAGAGAGTATCTGTAGAGGACCCTATACTCCCAAAATCTTGCCACTCCCCCATTCTTGTATTAAAATCCCCACCAATAATAACCGGAGCCAATGGGAACATCAAACATGCTTCTTTTACCCTATATATAACCTGTCTCTTATACACATCTAGATGTGTATAAGAGACATGGTAAAGTGCAAAATAAGCTTTATAGCAATTTATTTGTTTAATAACTACTTTAAAAGAATTAGCAAATACTAGGGCCAATCCACCACTTGGTCTACCAGAAACTAAGGATGGGCTCACCCTTACTGAAGTAACTGAAAAACCCACCAGCTTGATATCATCTAATACCCATGTCTCTTGAAAAAGACATACGTCCTGGGAGTCCAACAGATAATTTAAGTCTAACTCCCGCCATCGGGCCTTCCAACCAGAGATATTCCAGGATGCCAGCCTGAGAGCGGGAAGCTGTAGTTGTCAAGAGGGGGCTACCAGGTGGGAAGGCTTTACTGGTGGGCCTTCAACGTCACCCTGAACCAGGAAACTCCTCTCCAAATCCCCGATAAGATGTAAATTCCTCGGCAAGGATTGGGAACCTGCTCCAGGGCCTACCATGTTCAGATTAGTAGGACCCGAGTGAACTTGATTCTCTGTCCCCTCCAACGCCCCCACACCAGCCCCCTCCCCAAAGGAAGGATCACTATGCCTCCCATTCCCTTCACTAAGGGAGGGCTCCACCCAACTATTCCTAGTCTGTGCAAATGGAAACAAACCAGCCTGCCCCCCAGAGGCCATACTTTTGTCCCCTGCCTGAATATGAGTCCCCCTCTCCTCAAGAGGAAGGGAAGTCTGATGTTTAGGGACCAGGGGAGAATGGGGGGGGGGGGGAGAGAAGCCAAAAGTTCTGTCTCTCCTTCTGACTATTACACATACCCCCGTCCATTGCTTGTGCGCCCACTCTCAATTTATTTAATTGAGAACATAGCGTATCCAGTTGGGAGAAAAGGCCAATCTTTGATGGCTCTAGTCTCTTCCGACCAGGTGAAGCTCTAAGATGATTTGACTCCTGTGGTCGTAGAGCACGCTCTGGCTGAGACTGGTTAGAAACACACAGGCCAACTGACTCAGTTTGCATATCCGCCCCTCCCGGCGGGTCCTCCAGAGGTGCCACTTCCTCTCTTGGAACCCGCCGGGGAGGCCGATCAGGATAAGTTTCCATCGAAGAGATCAGATTGGCCTCTAAGGCTCGAGGAGCCAAATTCAATGTATCCGATGGGGCAATACTGGAAGGAGGTGGGGCACGTAAGATGGCTTGAGGGTCCCTTTCCCCCATCATAACAATATTACCCGAATTAGACTGAAATGCCCTAGAGGGAAAAACTGATCTCTCCTCAAGAGATTTTTTTGCAGCCCATATTTTCGTCGTGATCTCGAGGGAATTAAAAATAACCTTTACTACCTGTCTGTCCCGGGCAATCAGTAACTGGTCTACTGCTTTAATATCATGCCTTGTAATTGGCAAACGTCTAAAAGTTGGATAGTTTAACAATAATCTAAGGTGTCCTGCCACGTCCAGGGCAGTATTCCACAACGGGGGGCGTCTCCCGTATAATGGTAATATTGTGAAAATCAAATTTGAAGGCAGGAGGTTATAAGAAGCCAGTTGTTCTAGACATGGCGTATCGGAGGCGGCAAGGGGGTCACAACCGAATTCCTCCCCTCTTAGAGGGGCCCAACGGGGCTATCTGTTGCTACTACCATGAGGAGGTCTTGTACTTGTTGCAAGGGCTTATGTTTTGGCGCCACAGTACAAGAGAGAGATCCCAAAGCTTCCCCTCCTCCATGGGGCACTAATAGAGGGGCCCTATGGCCCAAATATTTCCCGCCAGGGGGAAGCAAAAGGTCCAGTTTTTCATGTATTTGATTTACCTGGTTACACATAAACCGGACAGATTCCACTGTCACTGTGACATGGGTGGTAAGGAATTCAGTTAAGAGGTCATTTCCCCAATGTGAACAAACCCTCTCCCACCGCTGGGATAACAAAAAACTCCCTCCCCGGACACCAACCGGGGTAGAATGACAAGAAGGATGGGCTGGTTTTCTGCCCAAAATACAAAGAGTTACTTGAGAAAAGTCTTCCTCCCGAACATGCTCCATAGGAGTAGAGTCACAAGCATCAGGTTCCAGTACCTCCAACCCTACGGGCGAAAAAAAGGTCTCCAGATGTCACTGCTTCAGCTCCTTCTGGGGCGGAGGGGAGCCCGGCGAAAGCTCAGGACGAAGTCTCTTATTTGAAGCCATGTAAACAGCACCTACGTCTGGGTCCACAACAAGACAAATCAAGCGAAGCTCCGGCACTCCGGCTTAGGCGCGCTGGCCGGGTGCGCGCTGATGGTGCTAGCGCCGGCGAGCAGTTCCTTTTAACTCCCAGGCTCTGCCGGAAGCGCTTGTTATTCCCGAGGCAAATCAGGGCAGGTTAAGCCACCTGGTATCAGCGTCCCCGTTCTCCTCCGATCCATAGTAAGACACTACCACCTATCCCATGACTTTTTAATTTTCTCAAGAGTCTCTCATGAGGAACCTTATCAAATGCTTTCTGAAAATCCAGGTACACTATATCTTCTGGGTCTCTCTTGTCCACATGCTTATTTACACCCTCAAAGAATTCCAACAGGTTAGTGAGGCATGACTTACGTTTACTAAATCTGTGTTGACTCTTCCCCATTAAGCCATGCTTGTCAACATGCCCTGTAATTCTGTCCTTAATGATGGTTTCCACCATTTTGCCCTGCACAGACATCAAGCTCACTGGTCTGTAGTTTCCAGGATCGCCTCTGGATCCCTTTTTAAATATTGGTGTTACATTTGCCATCCTCCAGTCCTTGGGTGCAGTGGCAGATTTTAGTGACAGGTTACAAATTACTATCAGTAGGTCTGCGATTTCATATTTGAGTTCCTTCAGAACTCTGGGGTGAATGCCATCTGGCCGTGGTGACTTGTTAGTATTTAGTTTGTCAATTTGCCCTAGAACATCCTCCAACGTCACATTGAATTGTAACAGCTCTTCCAATTCCTCGCCCACAAAGCAAGGATCCGGCGTGAGTACCTCCCCCAAATCCTCCGCAGTGAAGGCCGACGCAAAGAACTCATCCAGCTTCTCTGCAATGGCCTTATCCTCCGTGAGCGCCCTTTTTACCCCCTTGTCATCTAATGGCCCAACTGACTCCCTAGCAGGCTTCTTGCTTCTGATGTATTTGAAAAAGTTCTTGTTGCTTGTTTTTGCCTCTTTAGCGAGCCTCTCTTGGCCTGGCTTATTAACACTTTACATTTACGTTGCCAGTGTTTATGCTCCTTCGTATTATTTTCATTGGGACTAGCCTTCCATCTCTTAAAGGTTGCCTTTTTGACTCAAATAGCCTCCTTCACCTCCCCATTTAACCAAAGTCCTTTTTTAACTTGCGGGATGCATTTAATCTGGGCTTCCAGAAGGGTGCCCTTAAACAGTCTCCATGCCTCTTGCAAACTTGTAGCCCTTGCAATTGGGCTTTTTAGTTTCTTTTTAACTAGTTTCCTCATTTTGTCATAGTCTCCCTTTTTAAAGTTAAATGCTACTGCTGTACTTTTGTTTGTCTTTCTTCCTCCAGAAATTATGTCAAATGTGATCATATTATGATCGCTATTACCTAGTAGCTCC
>QEPC01006333.1:2423014-2560624 GCA_003113815.1 Sphenodon punctatus
CATCTCAAAAAAGACATAGCTGAACTAGAAAAGGTACAGAGAAGGGCAACGAGAATGATAAAGGGTATGGAACGGCTTCCGTACAAAGAGAGGCTTGACAAGCTGGGTCTCTTCAGCTTAGAGAAGAGAAGGCTGAGAGGGGACATGAGAGAGGTTTATAAAATCTTGAGTGGTGTGGAATGAGTAGATAGGGAGCGGTTATTTACCCTAGAACTAGGGGACACCATGAAACTAGCTGCTGGCAGATTTAACACAAATAAAAGGAAGTAATTTTTCACTCAATGCATAATTAACCTATGGAATTTGTTGCCAGAGGATGTTGTCAGGGTCAGTAGTATAGCTAGGTTTAAAAAAGGACTGGATAAGTTCCTGGAGAGAAGGTCCATTAATGGCTGTTAATCAAGTAGCTTACAGGGTGAACTTCTTACTGTTGGGAGCTGGGAGTGAACAACGGGGAATGGATTGCCCATTGTGACTGCTGGTTCTTCTCCCATGTGATCGAGATTGGCCACGGTCAGAGGACAGGATGCTGGGCTTGATGGACCATTGGTCTGACTCAGTATGGCACTTCTTATGTTCTTATGTTCTAATACAGTGTAGTCTCTAATACAGAGATAGTCTCTCTGAGCTTCAACTCAAGTCAACGTTTGTTCAGCAGGAATCTAATACAACTCTCACTGAAGCCAGCAGGTCTCAGTGGGGCCTTGAGAATCTATCAAGTGTCCTTTCACGGGATGCAGAGAAAACGCATTACCACCATGTACCTTCTTAAACAAAGCTACACATAGCTTGCAGGTTTTTTTACACCCTAGCTGTTGGGAAGAATTAAGTGACAGTGTTTTCATGGAAAGCTCTGCTGTTACAAACATCACATTTATTTTATTTATTTACATTTCTACCCCGCGCATCCCAGTTGGCTCAGGGCGGCTTACAAAACAATAAAAAATATACATATAAAACAACATATAAACACACACACACACACACCCTTTCCCCTCCCCAACCCCACCACAAACACCATAAAAAAAACCTCCCCAACCACCACGTCATACCCTTACCGCAAACAGTCCCCTCAACACCCATTTCTTATCCCTGCCCGCCAAATGCCTTAACAAAAAGAAAGGTCCGTGTTACCCTGCCTCTGGAAGATGCCGAGGCTCGGGCTCAGATAAATCTCTGGGGGAAGGGAGTCCCATAACATTGGGGCAGCCACCGAGAACAACCCCCTGCGAGCCCTCACCATATGCACAAGACTAACAGACGTCACCCCAGGGAAGGCACCCCTGGCTGATCGCAGGGGCCACAGTGGGGCATGGAAGGACAGCAGTCTCTCAGACACATGGGGCCCAGACCATTTATTTATTTATTTATACATACAATACTTTATATCCTGCTTCTCCTGCCAAGGCAGCTGAGGGCGGTTAACAATTTAAAATAATAACATCAAAAATATAATCATAGAAATACAATAAATATAATAAATACATATAAAACAATACTAGTGTTAATACTAATAGGGAGGAGGTCAAACACAAAGTACACAAATACCCAACCCGCCTAACCCTCAACCCCCCTCCCTTCACCCACCTCCCTCACCAAAAGCCTGGCAGAACCGTCAGGTATTGCATTGTCGTCGAAAGGAGGAGAGGTCCTGGGCCACCCGGGCCTCTGCCGGGAGGGAGTTCCACAGCCTTGGTGTGGCCACTGAGAATGCCCTCTCCATAGTTGCCCCCGAGATACCTAGGGGACTTCAAGAAAGGTGCTCCTGGCCAACCACAGGTGACAATCCAGAGCCTGGGGAGTGAGGCGGTCTCACAGAGAGGTAGGGCCTAGGCTGTATAGGGCTTTATATGCAAGCATCAACACCTTGAATCGGGCCTGGAAGACTATAGACAGCCAGTGAAGAGAACGGCGCAGTGGTGTAATGTGCTCATGGTGGCCCGTCCCTGTAAGGAGACGGGCCACTGTATTCTGCACAAGCTGCAGCTTCCGAACCTTCACCATAGGGCTCTAAAGGTCAAAACCAGCACCTTGAATTGTGCCCGGAAAGCTACAGGGAGCCAGTGCACACTTTGGAGCACCGGTGTAACATGCTCCCGGTAATTCGTCCCCGAAAGGAGCCAAGCTGCTGCATTCTGCACCAGCTGCAGCTTCCAAACAGTCATCAAGGGCAGTCCCACGTAGAGCGCACTGCAGTAATCTAGCCTCAAGGAGATGAAAGCATGGACGACAGTGGTCAAATCTGAATCAGAAAAAAAAGACCGCAGCCTCCTCACCAGATGGAGTTGGTCAAAAGCACTCCTGGCCACTGCCACAACCTGACAATCCAGGCATCACAAGGGGTCCAGAAGCACCCCAAGGTTGCCAACCAGACTGACCGGGGGGGGCCAGACTCTGTCAAGAATAGGTGTCCCAATCCCCTCCAAGTCACATCATCACCACCTCAGTCTTCTCTGGATTCAGCTTCAATAGGCTCATCCTCATCCAGTCCCCGACAGCAGCCAGGCATCGGGTAAGCACTGAGACTGCAGGGCCTGGGTTGGATGAAAAAGAGAAGTAGAGCTGAATGTCATCAGCATACTGATGGCACTTCACCCCAAGCCTCCGAATCATCTCACACATCAGCCTCATATACATGTTGAACAAGAGGGGGGACAGAATAGAACCCTGTAGGACCCCACAGGGAAGGTCCCGAGAGAACAAAGAGCAATCGTCCATCACCACTCTCTGACCCCTCTCTGGCGCACCCCTGCCAGTTCCTGCAGTCGTGGCAACACCACCCCATGGTCAACTGTATCAAAGACTGCCAAAAGTTCTAATAGAATCAACAGGGTAGAATTCCCCTTGTCAGTCTCCAGGCACAGGTCATCGACCGAGGCCATAAGTGCACAATCTCCGTACCATACCCAGGACGGAAGCCTGACTGAAACGGGTCCAGGAAGGGCTTACAATCTTAGTCAACGAGCAATTCATGCATAGTTAATACTGCATATACTTTCATTACAAGAACATAAAAAGAAATGCTACAAACATATGCAGATTGGGGTAGAAAATCTGGGTTTGGTGTTTGTAGATTAATAGAAAAATACCCCATCTGTTGGCGTTTATGTCTAATGAGCCAGTGTAGCCTAGTGAATAAGGTGCTGGACCTGAATGACCAGAGTTCAAATCTTGGCGTAGCTACGAAATCAGTGGGTGGCCTTGGGCAAGTCGCTATCGCTCAACCTCAGTTCCCCATCTGTGAAATAGGAACTGTATCCCCTCCTCTTTGCCAGCCCCTCCCATTTCTATCCTAGATTGTAAATCCTTCCAGGCAGGGATCACATTGCTAGTGCTATAAAAATGGTAAATATTTAATAGAAAATTATTTCCCTGCAGTTAAATCCTAGGGCTTTAAAACAAAAAGAAAAAACAGGACTATAGAAAGTAGAGCATTTACCATTCAATTCTAGAGGGCAAGTTCTTCGTTGGTTTAAATCTTTATTTTAAAATTTATTCGGCATTAGCTCTCGCCATAGCCAACAAAATGAACAAAATACAACTATCAATGTGAAAAACAAGCAGTATCAACAATATTACTCTAACAAATAACATCCGTAACCGGAAGTACTACAATCATATACCCAAGGCAATTACACATTATTAACATAAAATCTTAAGGAATCTCCTCAGATACCATAACTTCCCACCTCAACTCTGCAGAGTTTGGGGGAGACAAAGGAGACTGATGGTGTGTCGTACTAATCTTAACTCAGAGAAACGCACAGGATATCCAGGAATCTGAATCTGAGCAGCAAACCTGCGAGAGAAGATTGGCGTACTTCCTCAAACCACTCCTACCCCTTGAATGACCAACTCTGTAACCCTGCTCTGAGTTCCTGCTTTAATTTCCCGCCTTTTTTTGCTAGCTAACCAGACAAATGATGCTACTGCGAAAATTCCTTCCTTGGAGGAGGTTTAAATCAACTGTGGTGGGGCTCCTACATCAACAAAATGAGTTGTCGAACTGCAAAAGAACAGCAGCAGTTGATGACATAGTTCTACAGAGTAATTTCTATTGAACCTTCTTAGTTTTATTCCCTATTAAATCCCACAACAATTTCCTCTAAACGTATTCATTTGGGGTTTTTTCGGGGGGGAGAGGGGGCAGGGTTGTGATTGTGATTTTTTTTAAAGGGGAAATCTGCTAGTAGACAGCAGGAATGACAATCATTTGAAACAAGAGTGATTTGGTTACTTTATTAATAAATTGCCAAATTAGGATAGGGAGTTTCATTTCAGGTTCTCTAACCTTGTACAATTGGATTTCCCTTGGAAATTGGTGAAAACTAATTATCTGAGACAAACTAAACACACAGTAAGTTGCTAAAATAAAAAACAAAACAACGTTGATGCTTCTGAAGTGAAACCAAAGGCCTACAATTGTTCTGCTACATAAAGAATTACAATTGTGTCTCTGCTTAAGCTAACCAGCTTCCTGAACGTGGGTGTTTCACTGAAACTTTGAAGAGGACATCAAAACACATTTACACAAATGTATCATTGCTTCCGCTGGGAGATTTAAATGGATCCTACAGCTGTGGGGAAGGATTTTCTCATTTCTCTAAACATCCTTCCTTCAGAAAAGGAACTACTAACTGATATTACGGTCCAGTTTATCTAAATTATTAAAATCTTTGTTACCTCTGTGCCTTCTGTCTTCTTCTACAACCCTACATGCCAAATCTTTAGGATTAAAACAAAATTGTGTTTTTTTGTTTTGGCTAAATTCTTTAATTAAATCCTCTAATTAATTCTTAAATTAAATCCTCTAAAGGTTTGGACCTTTATTAAGAAACTGGCATTAGGAGTACATTTTTGTCTGTATTAGTTCCCCTCCTCATTCTTACCCCTACCTGATTCAACAGCAATATGTTAAGTGTAATCCTCATGGCCAATTCCTTAAATATGTTCAGATTTTCCTGATTTAAGAACAAAAAATATATTTATATTTATAATATAATTATAATATTTATAATATTTGCAGCTCAAAAAAGGTGAGGCATTGGTTGGGTTTTACGTTTTAGCATCCTAAGAGCCAACACTACTTCTTGAAAGACACCACCTTTTTGTATTTCTCAATCTAACTGATAGAAGGAGAAAACAACTTTACTGTCCTTTCTGCAGGGTTTCATAACCACACAAGTTTCTGGAGTCAAGGGGATAGATTTTCATGTTATCCTAATTAACAACTACTAAGGGTAAAAACAGATGTGACGACCTGCTGTAGCCCACTTTGGCCCACAAGCCACCAACACATCTGTTGAAGGGCTGCCAGATGTTGGTCTGGGGGTTGCCCCAGGCTGTGTTGTAGGCTAGTTCAGCCTCTGACTCCTGGATTAGCTCCAGGTCACAGCCCAGGCTAGGCTCCACTTGATTGGGGCAAAAGAGGTCACAGCAGGTATCACGTGGTATGGCTCGCAGTGACTTGGCCCAGATCAGGTCTGCCATGGCAGCCGTCATTGGCTGCCATGGCTGCCCATCATGATGGGGAGGCAAGGCACTGGGTACAGCACGGGGGTGGCTAGCTGCACGTTCCTGCATCTCCCTGGCGGCTCAGCTGTGGGAGCGTCTGTTGAATGGTCCAACCCAGTCTGGACTGTGTCCGCCGCAGCTTCCTGACCTGGGCTGGGTTGCTGTGGCACCCTGGTCACTTGTGTTTCCTCCTTAACGCCAGAATATCTACCTTACAATGGTAATTTTTTTTGTATAGGAGACAATGTTATAAGTAGAGAGACTGCTTTTTCTGGTTTTCTTTTTTTGAACAGGAAGAGGGAATAGAACTCTTCCAAACCAGCATCTATTGGAGAATTCTCGTTGGACATCATGGTCCATTAAGGAGTCATTACATCACTGGCCCAAAATGGCATAGTAGCAGTCTGCAGCTCTACTTTCCAACTAGATATTATAACATAACCTTGAGCAGACAACATGCAAGAAAAGAAAAAGCTGGTAGGCAATCAAAATATTGGAATCAACCCTTCCTTGCTGTAGACATACAAATTCATTTTTTTTTTCAAGACATGGTTAATTTTATAAAAGTAATACACACAATGGGTACTTTCAGACATGACGCTAACCACCCTTTAACCACCCTTGGTGGTTATTTATGCATGTTGCAGGGCTCCATAGGGCACCAATACAGCCCTGCAACATGCATAAATAACCACCAAGGGTGGTTAGCGTCATGTCTGAAAGTACCCAATGAAACTGCCTGTGTTCCAAGAGGGCAGTTTGCAAAGGGTGGAAAGAAGGGTCAAGTCAATTGTGGGGTTTTTTGGCAGGCACACTGGGGTATTCCCCTCTCCTCTCAGCCTTTGATGCATTTTGGTACATTCGAAAGGCAAAAAATAATAATGCATGCTGTTCAGAAATATTATGAGCCAGGGATAAGAGTTGTTGCTGGGAGGGGTGATTTGGCAACATCTAAGGAGGGGAAAGAAATCCAGCAGATGCAGGGAAATCCCCTGGTCCCATCATCAAACAGCAAGAATATATATAGTTTTTCAACAGATTCTTTAAAATCCAGAGCGTTATTCTCCACAGAAAACACACCAGATTTCCTTCCCTTTCCCAACACCACAAAATACTTGGGACAACAATGAAAAATCGTGCAGCTGCAGCTTGAAGCCATGGAAGAATGTCTTCTTCCTGAAGCACTGACAACAGCTCCAGTGCACTAGTCTGGGAAGATTAAGTCGTTATTACTCTGCAAAGCCTCTTCCATATGCTCCAGCATGCTCTCCAAGTGCCGTTTATAATTACAAAAAGGTCTTATAGAAACCAAAGTCTTCTTCCCTTTTCTGTGTAATCCATACTTCTTCCCCCTCAGATACTTACTCACCTCCAATCCCAAAGTTTTGCCATGATACATTTCCCTGCTTACACAGAGTCTTTCCTTCTTATCTGCTCACAGTAAATATTGCAACCATAACAAATCACATTACTAGAAAACATGAACCGAAGACAAATTGATGTTTTGCTTATTTATAATGTTGCTAATTTATGATGAATAAAACTGGTCTCAAATATTTTAAAATTTGATTTTTTCAGAATATCTCAAAGCACCTCCCTTTTCCTTTGCTGTATTCAGCAAAATTTTAGGCAGCTCTAGATAGCATTGTCTCAGAGGATATAACTTTAAGTGTCTTTATATGGGGAAGGGATGCTGACTCCTAAGGGTGGATTCACTGTTGCTAAGTAGCTAGCCTCATTATTTAATTTAATTTAATTTATTTATTTATTTATTTGTTATCCATTTATATATCATTTCAGTGTTCAACGTGCTTTATAATCCTCATCTAGTTCACTCTCATAACAAAGAAGGTCCCATTTACAGATGAGGAATAAAGGCCAAGAGTGACTTGCCCAAGGCCACCCTGTAAGTTCATGGTTAAGACAGAATTTTAACCCTGGTCTCCCAGGTCAAGGTCCAACAACTTATGCACTAGGATATACTGGTTCTTCTGTCAAAAATCTCATCATAGTCCTCCCGCAAAGACAGGGAAGTGAAGACATTATGATTCTATGTAAAGTAAAACAAATAAATCACTATTGTTTACTTTTTTAAAATAAAAAGTCAGAGGCAGCCTAATGTAGAAGATGACAGAATGAGTGACTCTGAGCCTGCACTCATTTACTATATAAATCAGCAATCACCCTGCTGTGTGATAGGATAATGATGACCGTTCAGTGTAAGATTCAGGGTGTTAACAGAAGCGACGCCGGCTTGGTGGCAGCCTGACCCAGCGTGGGGAGGAAGAGCACCATGGACACCGTCAGGGCTGGATCAGGTGGCTGGGTTGCCGGGTCAGGTGGGGAGACACACGAATGTGCGTCCACCTGGCCCCATCCCCCACCATGACTGGCAGCCATGGTGGCCAATGGTGGCTGTCATGGCAGATCTGATCCAGATCAGGGCAAAACAGGCCACACCACATGTGATAGCCTGCTGTGGTCTGATTGGGCAGACCTTAGCCTGGGCTGTGACTCAGAGATGCTCCGGGGTCACAGGCCGGGGCAATTCTGAGCCAACATCTGGCGGCACCTGCCGAGGTGTGGTCTGGGCCAAAGCAGCCCACCGCCCTTACTTTCATTTCAGATCATTCAAACCTAAATCAAAACATAGGCTTGGTGAAAGAAAGGAGTGGTTCCATAAAGTGTTACCGGTAGAAAGTAGGAGACTCTCTTAAATAAACACAACATAGCTGTAAGTTAGCACTCCCAAGTAATGCTTCCAGTTTGAAAATGACAACTAAGGATTTTTGCAAGATGCATTTCAGGTTTGACAACCACAGAGACTCTTCTATAAAAAGAGCATAAATGAAAACACAATTAAAATGTACTACAGTAACAACATACGTGGCTGGTCTGCTGTTTATAAGCGTTAGCATAAACGATACCATTTTGCTCTGAAATAGGAGGATTATGTATAAAGAGAAAATAAACAGCTAATTAAGTCGCAGGATACCCGAGTCCATGTAAGCTCTAAATAAAAAACACTCTATTAAAAGCTATCCTGGTGTAAATGAGTATTGTCAGAGGATTTGCACCAGCTGAGGATCTGACCTTGAACTTTATCATGTCTATCTGAAAACTTCCATGCCGAGCTGCATTCATCTGCACCTTGATGCTATCAACAGAAGGACAGAACTTGTGTTACAAAGAAGTAGCCTTCCTTGAGGAAAGGAACGCAGTAAAACATATGTCATTCTAATGTTAATTTCATGCTCAATCACATGCAGTGAAGTTCTAAAATTAGCTAACCCTTGATAAAAACATAGGCTTGGGAGGTAAGCATGTTTTTCTGCTTAACAGCCTCAGAGCAGTTTATTTCTAAAGTACACCCTCACCATAACCATCCGCTTGGGATTATTGTCGTGAAGGGTGTAGCGAAACAGTGAAACAGCAATCAAAACAATAATCCATAACAATCTAAATGCCAGGGAGGGAGCTTCTGGGTTTGTTATACAGGGGCCTGCTATATCAAAAGGCATTACGGTGCAGGGGCACTGAGCATTGTCTCTCTTTTCCTTTCCAATTAAAGATTAAAGCTTGAATTTTCAAGGAAGCCCAGAAGGTGCAGATACCCAATTTTTTTTTGGCTTCCACAGTGGGATTCAGTTGCCTAATTCCCTTTGGCGTCCTTTTAAATCCCAGCCTAGAGTAATTACATTCTGCGCTGCGTAACGTGTGGGATATTATAGATTGCCTAATCTCATGTGTAAAAATAAAGCACAATTAAACGTGACAACTCCATTATGAAAGTCCTAACGTTGTAAATATGAATAGTAAATCTGTTTCAACCTACCTCATACCTTTTTAAGTGTGTTAAAAGATGCATCTGTTTCCTAGTTCTTCAATCAATCTTGACCACACAAATAGCTTTGCTTTGGCAAGTAGATGCCATCACCCATGAGCTTTAGAGCAAAGGCACAGTTATCTCTTCCATCATTTTAACAGTCATCAGTTCTTTCACTTAGACTTTCTCCAAATTCCCCTCTGCCAAATTTTATATTTTAAAATTAATTTTATAAATTTGTACCCCACCCCTCCTGTGAACAGCCCGGGGCGGCTTCCAACGATAAAATACAATACAACAAAATACAATTTAAAATCATTAATAACAATATAAATTATTAAAACAGGGCTCAGGGCCTTCATAATACATAATAAATCATAAATCAGGTGGGGGAGCTAAAAAAATCCCCCTTACCCCACCCTCCCCAAAGGCCTGGGCGAACAGCCAGGTTTTACAACTTCGCCGGAATGTCAACAGGCTGGGGGCCAGCCAGGTGAGCTTCCTCCAGAAGGGAGTTCCAAAGGTGCAGCACGGCCACCGAGAATGCCCTCTCCATTGTGGCCCCCCGCTTAACATGGGGACCTCCAAGAAAGCACTCCCGGCGGACTGAAGGAGCCGTTCTGGGGTGCGGAGGGCGAGGCGGTCCCTGAGGTATGAGGGGCCCAGACTGTGAAGAGCTTTATAGATCAACACCAAAACCTTGAACCTGGCTCGGCACGCTATCGGCAACCAGTGCAGAGTCCGGAGCACAGGTGTAATATGCTCCCGGCGGCCCGTCCCCGTCAGGAGACGAGTCGCCGCATTCTGCACTAGCTGCAACCTCCGAACCATTTGTAATATCCGAAATGCAATTGTAATATTCTCTCCCTGCCCACATCCACGTTGTCCCCTCCCTCCACACCTTCAAATCCCTCCTTAAAACCCACCTCTTCCTCGCTGCCTTTCCTGACGTCTGTTAGAACTTTCCTCTCAATATTTACTGTCTGCCCTCCCTGCAGGCTCCTGCCTTACTGCAACCAAGCCATCCACGTGCACCTGAGACTTCGCATCCGCTTGAATGCTATTTATTCCTTCTCTCTCCGTCTCCTCTCCTTGTCTCCGCCCTCCTTGTCTATTAGATTGTAAGCTGTAGGCAGGGACCGCATCTGTCTCATTGTTCTGTAAAGCGCCAGGTGCACAGCTGGCGCTATACAAATGCTTATAATAATAATAATAATAAATAAATAATCTCTCTCAAGCTAGGACAGTTGGATGCATAACCTCAACCACAACTGACAGCTAGTAGGGAATGCTCAGTCAGCAGTGCAGTAATTGCAGTTCTCTTCTATCTAATGGTCTAGTCTCCACTGTCGAGAAAGCAGGAGTATATCTTCATGTTGCATAGAAACTTTCCATCATGGATCCAGGGAGTTTAGCCTTGCCTGAGCCCAGCTTCCTCCCCTTGACAAACACATCTAAAAGGGGGAGCAAGTGGAAGAGAAAAGCGGAAATGTCCCTCATGGAGTTTTCTGCACAGCAGTTTCTCAAAGGAGAGGGGTTCTGTGGCACAAGCCCTCAGACCTACAAAGCCATTATACTGATCCCTCTGATCCATGTAGTCAGGACCTTTTCACATGGACAGCTACCTCGTGGTGACCCCTTTGTCCCCCAGATGCCAAGAACAGGGTCTTAGAAGGAGCCATGTGATCAAGGGCCAGGTCTCCACAAGGTGGACAGATTTGGT
Source organism: Sphenodon punctatus (assembly GCA_003113815.1). Taxonomy (NCBI): domain Eukaryota; kingdom Metazoa; phylum Chordata; class Lepidosauria; order Sphenodontia; family Sphenodontidae; genus Sphenodon; species Sphenodon punctatus. Next base: position 2,434,078 of record QEPC01006333.1, read on the forward strand.
GGATAGTATTCCACGGGATCTGGCCTGGTTTGTATGGGCTGGTGCTGCAGAAAGCCTCCATCCCTCTCCTGACCCCCCCACCCCCATCCTAACCTGCCCTCCTCTTCCACCTTGTAAAATGCTGGAGCCACGGACCAGTGGAGGAGCTTCTGTGAAACACGTAGAAAAGGAAGCTGGGGGAAGAGTGCCATGCAGATTGACACTGACAGTAAGAGATCTATCCAGAGAGATCATCTGGGCCCAGGTTGTGTTTTGCCTCCTATAGCCTGCCTACAGTTTCAACTGAAGATGAGATATTGGTCTCTACTTGCATCATGGAGCAGATTAGGGACGAAACGGAGCAGCCTTTTTTCATTTTTGCGTTTCCCCACTTTTTTGGAACATCGCTCAAGTTTCCACTGGAGATTTTCTCTGCTGAGCAATTCCAAGCAAAGTTCTGACGGAAAGGCACTTCCCTTTTGTGCTGTGCATCGTGCTTCTACTGTGCTGCCATTGTATCCATGGGCTGTACAAGCAAGTACCATTTTATGCATCAGCAGCACAGGCACCAAATTCAAGCTGGATCTCCAGCAAAACACAGACTGGATTGTATTGAGGTTCACATTTCACCAGAACGTCTGGCTCCATCAAAAATGGAATCCCTCTGCTGGAATTTCATTTAAGCCCTGGAGCACACACATTGCATCCAAGAAAGGGGAAGGAATGGTGCCACTTTACTTGGCACTGGTGAGAAGTCCCTTCGAGTATTGGGTTCAGTTTGGGGCACCTCACTGCAGGATGGATGTTAATGTTAACAAACTGGAGAGGATTCGGGGGCACGAGAGGGAGAGTAATGAAGCTGATAAAGGGGCTGGAATACAAACCCCTTTCTTTAGAAAGGAAGGCAGCTTCTACTGACTTTGATGGTAGAGGACTGTACCCTGGGTACACCGTGGGTTGTAGTAGGGTATGAGTAGAGAATACACTACTTTCTCTAAGAAAAGCCACTGCAGTGTAATGTATTGTTTCCCACTGGATTTCAACACTCAAATCTCAGAGACCTAATCCTTTGCACCTGCCACTATTACATTGCTCTCTCGCCTCTATATTCACAGTGTTGAGTCTGACAGGACAAGGCTAGGCATTGTTTAAATAGATAAAGATTAATTTAGAAAAACTTTTCTAAGCTGTCTATGCTGCATGACAGCAACATTGTCAAAATGACATGAGTTGAGAAACAAGATCAGCTTTCAATCCCCAGAGCAATGATAGTGGCACTTGTCGTGAACATACTGTGCTTAGTTTCCAGGCAAAGTGCAGCTTCACCTGCCACTTATGCAGCTTCTTCCATCAGTCAACCCAGGAAGCAAGCCTGGCTTTTCCTTTTGACGAGTCCCGCGTCTGCCCTCCCCAAGTTAAGTGTCACTGTGACAAAAGAAAGGCAGAAAACAATTAACTGAAGAGTGCATTCAGCCATACATCCAATATGTTAGCGGGTGCAGGATTGTATATACACACTCTCACATACATACATATGAGTGTGTGTGAGATTTTATATATGTATATACACACCCTCCCACCACAAAATAAATAAGCCATTGGGTTTTGCCGGGTTGTATTCTAAATCTCCAGAAGACTTCAGACCCAAGAGCCAGTGCAGCCTGTGGATAAGGTGTTGGACTTGGTCTTGGAAGACCCAGGTTCAAATCCTGTCTAGCTATGAGTTCACCGGGATGGCCTTGGGCAAGCCACTATCTCTCAGCCTCAGTTTCATATCTGGAAAAGTGAGGGGTGGGGAGGGAGGAAGATAAGGATTGGAAGGCACTATAATAATGGTAACAATGGATGGAGAATCTTTTCCCTCCCATGGGCCACTTTCAAAATTTGTACAAGCCCTGTACAATTTGTACAAGAGCTGCAGTACATAAGGGAAGCATTCAGGATAGGAGAAGGAAGAGGAGATTCTAGATAATGGATCTATCCCCTATTCTTGTGTATATTAATAATAATAAATTCCATTTAAAGATCACAGAAGCAACAAGCAAATGCAAGAGAAGCGGCTAGCACCCATTAATCTATTTCACCCATATTCATGCAATATACCACCCCATTTTCGTTGGCTTTTTGGTCACATATCGTAGTCCCCATTCCTACATGCTCAATCTTTGCCTTTTCATCTCTGAGGGTGTTTTTAGACGGGAGATCTTTCTACCACAGCTTAAAAATCCAGCTTGGGTTTCGCACGTGGGGGGTGGGAGGGAATTTAAACACTCGTCACTGGACTGGAAGTTGCCCGGCATCATTGGAACAGCAGCAGTTTTGAGATTAGGTTTGAATTTTATTGTAAGCCACATGGATATAACAGCTTCAGGTTCAAGTTTTTATATAAAAATAAAAATATAATAAAATGGTAATACAATGTATCCTGTAATAATATTCATCAGGGAAATGCAACGACGCAAAACATGCTACATACACATAGGAGTAAGCCCATAACACAGAGCTAGTGCCATTTACACAGACATGGTCATAAATCAACTAAACAAAACCAGAAGGTTCACTATATGGGACCCTCCTTCACAGACAAGAGTGTAACTGTTGTGACTGAGAGCCAAAGGAGACTTCTGCTCATAATTCATACGTATGTTAATGGTTCTGGAGACATAAATTTCAACCAACTTCGATCTTGAGAGATCTGTATCTCCCAAAAGATAAATTAATTGTTGAATTTTTGGCCGGAAACAATCCCAGCTAGTAGTGCATTGCACGTGTCTACGCTGATTATCATATAGCGGGCATGACAGCAAGTAATGACCTAAATCCTCACCTCGCTACCACAGGGACAAATCCGCTCTTTATAGGGGATTCCCTGATACCTACCCAACAAGACAGATGTGCGCATGGTTTGTAATCTTACACTGGTAAAGGCTTTCCTAAGCACAGGGTCTGCTAGATGATGGATATATGGGGCCCCACCCTTATCTTGAATTAAATATTTGTAAAAAGGGGGAATAAGGGACCCCACCCTTAGCTGGTATTTATCTGGAGGCCATCGCCCTCTGTTTTTGTCTGTCAGCATCAGACACACGTTGTTTGAGAAGTTTGATAATTTGACCACTAGAATTATCGTGAAAGAAGGTCTCTGAAAATCCTAAAGACGAGAGGCGTGTTTTCACATCAGCCCACCAGACGTCAGTGTGACACTCATTAACCTGAAGCTTTTCAGTCATTGCCAAACTCAGGAGGAGGTAACCGGAGCATCAGGTAAGCCCCTGATGGCCGAGGTCTTACCAGTCCGCATCTCAAAACTTCCGAGAGTTGTCTGGCGCTGCTATTTCCAACGGCCCCCGGGCAACTTGGTGAGGAGCATCTAAATCCCAACCCCCAATGGGATTTCCCCAATCCAGATTTTTAAGATGCAGGAGAAATGTCTCCCATGTAACAATGCCCTGAACCCTCCAGTTGATTTAGGTGTCACAAAGCTCTCTCTAGGGATGGGCGAACAGATCGCTGTTCGGGTTCGGCCGTTCGGTTCGGCTGTGTTTGTTTCGTTCGTTCGTTTCGGCCGTTCGTTTCGGATGCGTTCGGTTCATTCACCGAGTTCGGGTTCGGCTGTTTGGTTCGGTCGTCCGAACAGGCCATTCGGTTAGGCCATTCGGTTAGGCCGTTCGGGAAATGTTGTTAAGGGTGTTTTTTCGTTTTTTATATGTTTTTTTGGTCTTTTATTGGGTTTTATATGGTTTTCTTTTGTTTTTTATTTGTTTTTTGTTTTTATATGGTTTTTTAAATTTATTTTTTAAATCTAATATTATATATATCTATCTACACTAAATCTAACTGCTATTAACTATTCTAAATGCTATGAACTAAATGGATTATCTAATAAGTACACAGGCCTACTCCTACAAACACTAAAACTAAATCACTAACGCTATCTCTATCACTAAGCTAACTCCTACAACTCTCTACATCTATCTATCTATATCCATATATATACATATCCATATATATATGGATATATATGGATATATATACATCCCATATATAGGGGATGGGGGGGAAATCACAAACAGAAGAGGTCCAATGTGGCCGCAGCGCCCACCCGCATTGACCACGGACCGGAATCCTGCCACGTATTCCAGGCCGTGGTACCCGTCCAGACGGGACAGGCCCCTTCATTGTGGCGGGGAATCACATTCACCACGTGATCGGGGCTGGCCCCGCTGACCGCGTGGTGAATGTGATTCCCTGCTGTGATTGTCGGGGGGGTGAACATCTGTTCCCCCAACAGTCTGTCTCTTATACACATCTAGATGTGTATAAGAGACAGGGACGGGCCCCTTCATTGTGGCGGGGAATCACATTCACCACGTGATCGGGGCTGGCCCCGCTGACCGCGTGGTGAATGTGATTCCCTGCTGTGATTGTCGGGGGGGTGAACATCTGGGGGGGAACTTTCGTTCCCCCAACAGATGTGATGAGACCTTGCTTACCCGGTGGGAATCCACTGTGGTTGAGCGTGATCTTGTCATGTCTGAAAATACCCTCTGTTCCAGAGCAGGAACTGTTCCCGCCCGTCAAGGAGGTAGGCGGGCTGCGCGAGCAGCACGGGGAGCATGGCCATGTGGACCACATCTGCACGTCATCCCTCCCTGTTCCCGTCCACCAGCACGTCTGTTTGGTGGCTGGGCCAGATCCTGCCCAGGGTGAGGGCCCTCACCCCGGGCAGGATCAAAGCATGATGGAATACCCTGAGTCTCCCTCTCTACTGACAGACTGTCAGATGTAGATTCCCCCTTGTGTTACTGCTGTGACCCCAGTTCCTTTCATATGCAGAGTCACCCCACCTGGTAAACTGTTTCCTACTAGACCCCCAGCCCATACTTTTGCTTTAGTCTTCTCCTATCTATGTATTTCCCCTACCCTACGCATTGTCCTTTTCTCTTACACCAATATACATCCTTTATATCTGTGTTTTTAAATGTCTGGCATCTCTCCTTTCTCCCTATCTAAACCTCCCCTCCCACTCACCAGCTACCATGTCTTATCCAATCCCACCCATCCCTGCCTCCTTCTGTACCTGCCCTAAACTCACTCAGTTTATATATTTCTGACTGGCTACGTTACATGCCTGAGGAAGGGCCATGTGCGGCCCCAAAAGCTTGCTCATTTTCACAAACAGCAAATGGTCCAATAAAAGAGATCATTCAAGTCACCTTGTCTCCACTGTTACGATCTAACAGTTAAGCAAGCTGTAAAAGCTCATGCCTTCAGTAAGCTCCTGTTTAGCAAGAGCAGCAGTATGCTGTCACCTTCTGGTCCAGCTCTGCATTTCAGCCAGGTATCTTACCCCCGCTCCATTACCCAAACAACTACACACCTTCATAGTACTTTTTGAGTATACGCCCATGTGGCAAGAGACCCCAATTAGCCGACTGGATATCACCTTTCCCTTTAGTTTTAATCACAATACACAATTATTGTAGAAGGGCAAATTGAGAAGATATTTGACTAGCCCTCTTTAATTTTCCTCCTTGTCTTCTGTGAATGTGGCTTGGGCATTCCAAAGAAACTTTACTCTTTTTAAAGACGTCTTCTCTGCCCATGCATAGGATTTTCTCCAGTATACACACCTTAGAGTGGATTTGTTACACACTAAATAGGTGCTTATGTGATGCAGTAACACAGAACTGCTTTTGAAGACAAACATTTTTTGCCACACCTCGTCCTACAATTCTCGCTCGATGCCTTATATTGCAAAGGTTGGGTTTGGGGGGTTTTTTTTGTTTTTTTTTTCAAGCTAGAGTTCAGAAAAAACAACATACATCCATCTAGGGGAGTATTGCTGCAGAAGAAAATCTGTAAGACAGAACTACTCTGGAATTTTTACACAATGAGAAAGTATTAGCAGGCAACGTTGTGTCTGGTTCTGAGAATTTTCACTTGCAGCAATGAAATACACCTAAACTACCAGGCTCTATAGATCTAAATCATGCAGTGAAACAAGAGTGATTCATTACCTAATTTATTACACTGTGAAGGACCACATAAAAATAATTCTGGAAGAGCTCTCCACAGATGGCAAAAATGGGCACTGAATTATTATGACCAATTTGCCTTCCATTCGTAATTCTATTTGAAGAGCTACATGTTTTAGATGCACATGACTTTTTCCACAAAACACAACATTATTAAATACCATATGGAAGAGAAAAGGTCCACTTTCCTTGGGTATAGAGATATGAGGTTTAAACAGTGTATAAGTTCTTTTGACAAAAGTACGTCTGCTTTCCGCACAGATTATTTATTGCTAACCTTTTACACTATCAGCTCTTCTGATGAAACATGGATCTAGAAATCTCACTGGACAATAGCAAGACAATCCAATTTCATCAGGGTGAATAACAAGCCTTTTATATGCCTGACAGAAATTCCAACAGGAAAATGCTATAGAAATTTTGCTTTTCTTTTGTTCAAAATCCAGTATCGGTAATTCTAATGGAGACATGCAGCTCCTTAGAAAAGTTCCTGTAAAGACGTAGATCAAGGTTAGAGGTCAGTTCCCTTGAGGGGGTGGAAAAAAAGGCTACATTAACAAGAAGGAAAGAGTTTCTACAGGGAAACAACATCTGTTGAAGCAGCTATTTTTCTGCCAAGCAGCCCAAACCCTCACCATTTCATGGCATCTATTTTTTACTCTTTTTAGTCATGGCGTCTGAGATTTTTATAATCATGAAATGATACAGCTGTAACAGAGCAATAACCCCAAACTGGCACGTTCAATGGTAATGTGGCCAATCAATGCCACATTTAGTAATAGGAGCTGTTTTAATCCAACCAGATTTGTATCTCATTTTCTTTCCAATATACAAAAAGCAGCACAGAACATAAACACATTAAAAATACTGGATATGCAGAACTGAATGACTTCCCACTGACTTAAGCCCCGTTAGTCAGAATTGCACTGAAGCCGATGTTTATTTGAAATCAGTTGGGCTTAAAAGTACATGTTGTAAGTGCTCTGCTGGATCAGGGCCATAATGGTAAATAAGTCAGAAGTGACAGTATATGAGCTGGAGCCATGATAAAGCCTTTAGGATAGGAGTAACATCAAAGGCTCCCAAACTGTGCATCAAGATCCCACACCATCTATGAAGGTCGTTTGTATTCCAGTTGATGTTTGATGTATTTGTATGTCTTTATTGATAGTTGGGGCACAGGATTATTTATAAGTCACAAATTGGGGTCATGGGTTAGAGCATCAACCTGGTGAAGAATTGTGAATGAAGCCGGTTAGAACGTAAGAATTGCCATAGTGGGTCAGGCCAATGGGCCATTGAGCCCAGCAGCTTGTCCAAAAGTGACTGCGCACCGTTGTTTCAGAGACGTACCCAATAGGTCATAATGGACTGATCCATTCCCTACTGTTCTCTCCCAGCTCTTGCCTGTCACAGGCTGCCTTCCCCCACCCACCCACCCACCCGACCTCCTAATTGAGCAATAGCCATGTATGGACCTCTCTCTAAGAACTTAGCCAATGGTTGTTTAAACCCAACTATGCTAATGGCCTTCACAACATCCTCTGGTGACAAGTTTCACAAGGATGGTGAGTGAAACAGTACTTCCTCCTGTTTGTTTTAAATCTGCAGCCAGATAGTGTCCCCTAGTTCTAATATTGAAGGGGCAAAATAACGGCTCCCTATTTATTTGTTCCATGCCACTCATGATTTTGTTTTTTCTTTCATAGTGCCTTGGTCATCTCTTTCAAAGTGACACTTTTTACAGTTCTACTTTTTATTCCTACACATACAAACATTTATAGAGGCATTAAAATGAGTACAAATATTATTTTTCAACTCTGCATCCTCTTTCTTTCTCCCTTGGATCCAGCCCTCCCAGACCAAGGGCAGGCAAACCTCCATATGGAGTTGAGTTATGAATGCAGAATTGCAATCAACTCCTAAAAAAGCGCTTTCCTGCTAGCTACCACCTGTCAACATACTGTATATTTTTATACCGTTAGTCAGAAAATTGACGTCAGCTAAGTGAATCCCAAGGTGTTTGACTGACAGCTTGAATTACAAACAAAATACAGTTGGTTGAAACTGGAACAAATGCTCTACATTTGAATTATATTAATGGTTGCTTGGGGGTGGGGGGGTCAAAGAGAGAGGAACTACAGGAAAATATACAGTTACAAGAATAAAATTCTGGCCGTGCTTTAGTAAATTGCTTCCTCGCAGCAGGGAGCATGTTGGTTTTTTAAGTCATTATTTTAACAGTATGCTGCCAGCAAAAAGGCATATTATATACAGATCTATGTAAAACAGGACCTTTTGATTCACAGAAGGTGTGGGCTACATTGTGTAGAAGGTTACAGCGAGATACAAGACTCCATTGACAGCTCAGCAATGAGAGATGTCTAACCATCAAAAAGCTTAAGTCAATATTTGATCTTCAGATGCAAACATTTCCAAACGGGTTTCCATTCCCATGGACTTTACATATCAAAGAGAATGACAGCTGATGGAGTCCACTGTTAGGTATCCTGTAGAGTGTCTCGAATAATAGGTAATAAATATGAATACTTTGCAAGGCTTTGAAAGCACTTTATAAATTCCAGTGTTTCAACACTCATATCAGGTAGCTAAAGGTTTCTTTTTAATTCTCCATCTACAGACACAAAAACAGGCAGAGAAGTGCAAGTGAGTTGCTCAATGACATGCAGACTGGACATTCAAATACAAATCTAAGTTTCATGTTCTGGGCTGTAAGCATTAGGACAGGATGGCCAAAGTTCCCAGCCGCAAGAGCCACCCATGTACCAAAATCTTCATATGGCTGAGAGCCACAACACACACACAAATAGAGGTTACTTACCAGTAACTCTGTTCTTCGAGAGAGCTCCGCATATTCTCACTATTGGGATTCAGTTCCTGCTTCGCAGGCACCGGAAAACCTCATTGTCAGCAGTTTCCAGGAAGAAGATGTCCAGGAAAGACCTAGAACATGGTGAGGGCTCTGCCCCTCCACCCCCTCCCCTGCCGTGAAAAGCGCGGGCGCCAGGTCGCACAAGAGCGGGAGTGGATAAAAGGGGGAGGAGCCCTCGCCACCTCAGTTCCTTCCAACCCTGTCCCCGGAAGACCCAATCAAGATACCTCCTCAATAGCTCCCTTAAATAGGAGTTCCCTTACCTCCAGAAGTATTTGAGTGTTGTGGGGGGAGCCCCGGAGGGGTGGGGGAGGGGAGTCTGGGGGGAGAGAGTGGAATTGAATAGTATAACCACAGGAGACTATCTCCCGAACCTAGCAGTCTGTGGTGAGGGAAGCCCAGAGATCATAAAAGGGCCGGAGACGGTTATAGAAGGTGAGAGGATGCTCGTTTACTCTCTTGACCTGCGATATGTTAAAAGCGCTGCTTGGAGGGGGTCCAGCAGACGAATTAGAGGAAGATTTTCCCTTTCCCCTTTGTTTGATAAACCTACTTAGAGGTTGAGCAGAAGACATCTGTGGTTGCAGGTACTCAGGAGAGGAGCGTCTCCCTGTCTGGTAGGGGTAAGGGGATCTCTGTCTCGGTGGGTAGGGATAGGAAGAGGAAGGAGGATAGAATCTCTTCCTAAAAGAGCGGATGACTCCGGTAGACCGGGCACTCTAACACATCTCTTTGATCTTTTTCAGGGTGTCATCAGTAGAAGCTGCAAAGAGGCCCTCTCCATCAAAGGCTAAGTCTTCAATGCGAGTCTTATTTTCAGGTGTCAGAGCGGTGGACCGGAGCCAGGCATGCCTCCTAAGGGTAATGGCCGAGGCCATTCCCCCAATATTGGAGTCCACCATATGCATATTTGCCGTAAGCTGGAATTGCGCAATCTGCATTCCCTCCCGCTGTAGGGCCAATATTTGGTTAGGGTCCAAAGCCCTGCTTAACTGGGACCAGTGCCAGTGTTGGTAGCTGCATAAGGCGGAAGCATAGTTCGCTGCCCGAAGGGAAAGAGTCCCCGAGGAGAATATCTTTCTGCCGATGACATCGAGGCGTCTGCCTTCTCTATCTGCTGGGGAAGTCTGGATACCCCCGGCCTTAGACTTTAGAGAGGCTGCTGTGATGACGAGGTAATTCTGAGCAGGGTGTTTGTAGAATGTATTGGCTCCCTCCTTCGGAATCACATACAACAACTCCGCCAACTTGTTAGTAGGTGTTGCAGAGGAGGGTTTTGCCCATACTGCTTTGGAAGGCTCCTAACATAGACTGAAAAGCCTTGGTATCCTCAGTGGTGAGGATCAAGTTAGGGTCAGACAGAGCATCGGGGGGGGGGGGGGAGCGGGGAGAGATAGTCTCATCTTCCTCTAGAAGAGAGGAGGAGGAGGATGACACAGAGGCAGACCCCTCGGACAGGAGCTCGAGGTCGGGCGGTTGAGGAGGGGCTGCATGACCCGATGGTAGAATGCCCAGGAGAGAGTCAGGAAAGGTGGATTCAGCAGGCTGGGCTGACCTTATATTCCGGCGTTGTATTGTAGGTGCTGTTGGTACTGATGGGGCCGTGGAGAGATCCCATTGTTGCGCCCGCGAGACGGACGATATCAGTGGAGCCCTGGGCCGGGACGGGTGCGGTTGAGCAGACTGGCCCGGCTGTGTTTCTTGGGAAGGCGCATGATCCTGTATAATCGGAGAGTCCAGTGGGGGTCTGGATATTGTTGCCGAAGGGGCTGCATGTGGTGGTGCAGGAGGTATATACTGTCTGGCCTCTGCACAGTGGTAGGCAGGCCGCTCCAGGTCTTCGAAATCCCTCCTTGCAGGATAAGGTGACCTGCTCCGGGAGCGGGGGCAGTGCCAGTAGGGCTCTATGTAGTCATACCTGCGGTACTGACTGTCATCATATGGGGAGCAGCATGAACACGGGGAGCGTGATCTCTGCTCCCTGTGGTACCGCAATGGCGGGTCCCAGCAGCTGTATTCTTGTAGATGTCCGGTATGGCCCTCCAGCTCGAGTGGTCTCTGATGGGAAGCGGATCTGGATCGGGAGCGACGGTGCCCATGGTACCCACTATGAGAGACAGAGTGGGAGTCTCTATGCTGCTCCAATGCTGACAGCAGGGGCAGGTCTGGCAGAGCGGAAGGTTGTGGTACCATAGCCGGCACCAATGGAGCCGGGGCAGTTGGGAGTCTCACAGGCTCGGAGGAGATTGTTTCGACCTCTACTGTGCATGGAGTACCCCCTGCATCAGCGCTTCTTGATCTCTTCTTTTTGCGCTGCTTGCCTTGCCTCTTAGAGTGATGCTCCTTGGAGCGGGAGGTACTCTGTGCCAGGGTAGCACTGCTAGCACTACTAGGTAAGAACGGTACCACTAGCAAGACAGCCTGCCGTTCTGCGGAGGCGGTACCGGGCACCTCCTGGGGCTGTGCCAGCACAGTCGGTAGCAGTGTTGGTGGTTCCATTGGAGTAGAGTGCCGGGTGGGGAGTGGAAGCGGCCCCTCTTCGCCACCCTGGAGTGCCCTTTTAGTGAGGATCTCCTGCAGCCGGAGTGCTCTTGCCCTTTTAGTTCTTGAGGAGAGGCTGGCACACAGACTACAGGAATGGGTGTTATGGCCCTCTCCCAGACAGGCGAGGCACAGATTGTGCTTATCACTCACCGAGAGCGTGGCAGGGCAAGAGGCACACCGTTTAAAACCCGGCTGTTTGGGCATAGTTCGCTGGCCCGGCGGAGGGCGGCAGGGCCTGGGGGACGAACCCCGCGGGCTGGGGCTCAGCACAACCGCTAAAGTCTTTCTACTTTTTCTTCTTTTTTTTTTTTTTTTTTTTAAAAAAGAGAGAAGATCGTTACTAAATGAACTACTGAGTGCTGAGAAGCACGGAGGTCTTCCAATCGCGGCGTGGTTGGAAGGAACTGAGACAGCGAGGGCTCCTCCCCCTTTTATCCACTCCTGCTCTCGCACGACCTGGAGCCCACGCTTTTCATGGGCGGGGAGAGGCGGAGCTCTCACCATGTTCTAGATCTTTCCAGGACATCTTCTGCCTGGAAACTGCTGACAATGAGGTTTTCCGGTGCCTGCGAAGCAGGAAGTGAATCCCAATAGTGAGAATCATGGAGATCCTCGAAGAACCACGGATGTGTGTACACACAAACCTCTCCTGCTTCATGATTAGCTGGTGGAGCTGGAGCTCTGTGGTTCTGACTGCGAAGATTCTGAGGAGCACCTGTGATTTGACTGCTGAGATTCAGGTTCAAGTGAAGTAAGACATAGGACCAAAAAGGCAGCATGGGGACCACACTTGAACCCATAAGCTCCACACATAACACCAGTGCTCCGAGCGCTGCACTGGCTGCCTATTGTCTTCTGGGCTAGCTTCAAGGTGCTGGTGTTGACCTTTAAAACCCTTCACAGTGTAGGTCCTACTTATTTCAGAGATCGCCTTGCCCCCCTGGACCCCTGCGGTCATCCGGGGGCACTGTCCTGGAAGTCCCACGCTGTCGACTAATTTGGACGGAAAGGAGGGTGTTCTTGGCGGCTGCACCGTCACTCTGGAATTCTCTCCCGGTGGGGGTGCACCTCAGCCCAAATTGTCTTGCCTTCCGATGAAAGTTTAAGATCTAGCTCTTCCGCCAGGCATTTGGCAGGGGAGATAGGGAGGGTGGGAAGGACTTGTAGGATTGGGCAGGTGGTTTTTTGTTTTTTTAAAAATTAATTATTAGCGTTTATATAGCGCCAGCAATCTATCTGGCGCTTTACAAAGAATAAGATAGACACGGTCCCTGCCCGAGAGTTTACAATCTAAAGACAGGGGGAGGGGAGACAGGGAAGGGGGAACAGAGGGAGAGACAAGGGATGCGACATTCATGAGGATGCGAGAGCTCAGGTACACGTTCTTGGCTTGGTTACAGTACATTGGGAGTTTGCAGATAACAGGTGGGGGATAATCCTGGGTGGGGATGCTTAGCAGGAGTTTGGAAGGGTGGAGCGGAAGAGGTGGGTTTTGAGGAGGGACTTGAAGGTGTGGAGGGTGGGAGCAAGGTAGACGAGGGCAGGGAGGGAGTTCCAGGCATGCGGGGCAGCGAGGGAGAAGGGACGAAGGCGGTTGGGGGAGCAGGGGAGGCGTGGGAGGGTGAGGGAGGGGATGGAATAATTTTTGCACTAGGACCAAAAAATTTTGGCACACAATTTAAGTTTTTCTATTTTTTTAATATCTACGTTAATGTTTTAGTGTGTTTATAATTTTGTTGTTATATTTTTAGTATTTTGTAAGCGGCCCCGAGTCACTTAATTCGAGAGGGGTGGGGTAGAAATACAAATATAAATAAATAATTTAAATAAATAAATAAATAAAAACGGCTCAAGAACTGAATGCAGCTCCTGAGCCAGAGTTTAGCTACCCCTCCCTAAATTATTGTTTCACCTATCCCCACTAGAGCTGTTTTGAGAACAGTTAAGAGAAAGGTAATCTGGATTGGCTAATGTAAGACATTTTGCAGCTGAGCAGGAACCCAAGATCATGCCCAGAAAAATGGACAGCAGAAAAATGTTGGTTCATTCATATTTTCTACCCACATTCTTCTGCATTCCCAATTCCAAAACAAACCAACAGTCTCTCAAAAAAGTACATTTAGCTTGGCAATTATTAGGGAGCAGCAAATATTTTACAAACAAATAAAACTTCAGCTCAAAGCACCAGACTGTGAAAGAAATTTGGGGTTCAATTCACTCTGGTAGCTGGAAGCCACCTACCTCCCTATTCCTCCTACCACCTCATCATCACCGAGCAACTGACCTAACTATTTTCTGGAGAGACCATACTTTATTCACGCAAATTGGAATTCTCTCCTAATCTCTCAGTAAGCTAAGTTTTACCTCAGAAAGAAGTTCTTGTAGGTTTTTTTTTTTTTGGAGTGGGGTGGGTGGTGGGTGGGGGGGGAGGACTACCTGAGCTTGGGAATCTGGTACAGTAGTACCCACCTCCCCCAAACGTGTCAGGTCTGCAAGAAGTGTTGTCCAATGGTAGCAACCCCTAGCACAGGAATGATCAACCTTTTTCATCCTAGCATTAGTGCAGAACTGCCCACATCTGCTCCCCTTTCTATTTAGCAGTATGTAGCGGTGGCCCTGCAATTCGAGTTTGTAGACCCTCTGCAAACTGTTGAAGGACCCATTGTGTGGCATCATAGAAAAAACAAGGGCTGAAATGAGAAGCTATTTTTTTCTCGCGAAAATATCGCAAGAATTGCCACTGAGATTTCGGTACAATCTCGGTAACAGGCTGAGATCTTGGTCAAGAAATTCTTCAGAATACTGTTTACCATTTACCATAATTTACCATTTACCATATACTGATTTACCGTGTACTGCCTTCATCCTGGTAATGTGCATATGCAAAATGCCACTTTGCGTATGCAGTATGCGGTATGCAGTAAATGGTAAATTGCGGTAACAGTAAATGGGATTTTGAGAAACATTTCTTGACCAAGGAATGTCAAGAATTGACATTTTTCTCATTTCTTGCTTAAAACGAGTCAAGAACCGTGATTCTCAATGATAACAGAAAACCTCAAGATTGAGTTTCAGCCCTAGAAAAAAAATCAGATTCCTTGCCACAGAATCAACATCAACAGGATCTTGATAGAGATGGATAGGGCAGTTCATACTACTTCATGCTCTACTTTTTTTAAGCTGCAGATTTAAGCATCATGGCATTGGCTTACCTTTGGTGCACATTTATGATTTCTGAGGTGATTCTCCACAACCTTAAGGGTTAGAATAATTTTTAAATAAATAAATAAAATTTAAAAATGAAAAGGGGTGAAATTGAAGGGAACAAAGTCAGGGTGGTCACCCCACCAAGGTTGAGAACTCCTGACAGTGGTTAGGAGACAAGATCAGGAAAAGACACTACTGAGTTCCTCTGTATGTTCTGTAAATGGAGCCAAATGTTCCATTTCTCACTGTATGTCATTTCAAATAAGCTGCTCAGGGCAAGGATCAGCATTCTGTAATGCAAATGCACACAGTGCATTCCACAAGGCCTTGATCCATGAGTAGGGCCCATACATTCTATTGGAATACAAATTTATTTTTATTTATTTAAAATAATTAATACTTTCTCAAGCCACATCAAAAAGATGGGATACTCCCTGATGTCTATGGGGGATTAACGGTTACTCCTCCAGAGTTGTTAATGTAATTAGACTTTCTAACAGGCAGGTGAAAGGAGAACTGGAAGACAATCATGGTATGAAGCTTGGTTGCCACTTTGAATGGAGTTTATTTTCTCTAAACTGGCTTATTAATTTAATGAAGCAAAACTGAGACATTAGGTGCACTGTCCAGAGAAATGCTATGCTACTTAAACCTATGTAGCAGCTTGATGTATTTTGACAGCCTAAAAATGGGAAAGTTAGAAGAAGAGATGAGAACTATATTTTAAAAACTGCTTGTGTCTTCGGTTATTTTTTTTTGGACAATGACCTAAGGCCATGTCAAATAAATTATTATTATTTTAATCAAACATTAAATTTAGCAATAAAGCTGGCAACTGAGGGTCACAGACTGCTGTCTTAGCTCTCCCAGTTAACTCTTTTCATGGTTTGCTTCATCAGCAAGTAATTCCTCACGCTTAGTGCAGTTTCCAAACGGTCATATCATCATATGCAATGCATGTAGCAAGCAAGAGAAAAACTGCTCCGTGAAGTTGCTTCTAGACTAGAGAGAAGCAGCGCCTGAGGCTCAGGACATTGCAGCTAGGAGTGGCTATCACTAAGGCTATGATATGGCACCAAGGTCACAGATTCCGTGAGTTTAAGAGATGTGCACGACTCCTTCGATTTGAGAAATAAACAAGAAATTGCTTATTTCCTTTCAAATTTAATCTGCAATACAAGTAGCGTGGAAAATACCATTTTGTGTACTGTTGTGGCTTAGCCAATAAGATTTGTTGTAATGGAGCAGTCAAGCATGAGGAGGTTGCGTGAGAGAGTCAAAGTACATAGAGAGAGAAAAAATAACTTGCTGTTCTAGGTGGCACTGCCAATAAGCTCTGCGCTGGATCGGAGGTGGAAGAGGCACCCCTGGGATCCAGTTTCCACAGCTGTCTCTCCTGCCCCCAATCCTGCTGCTTCTCCTGCAAACTGAAGAGGGCGCCTTTCTCATCCCCGATCCTGCTGCCACCACTGCTGGTAAACCCTGCAGCTGCACTGGGGGTGGCGGGGGTGTGTGTACATTTCCGCGATTTATTATTTCCTGCATCCTGTCCGTGACTTTCAATGAAAATACCTGTGCCAAAATCGTAGCCCTACCTATCACTAAGGAAAGCAGATCCAATGCAAAACTGATGGATCATGTGCACCATGCTAGATAAACTTGCTCCTTTTAGCTGCATATTTTGGACAGGAATGATCGCTCTGAACTCACACAACAAGTTTGGTGGATGAACTAAATGCAAACTCAGGGCCCTTTCTAATCATCTTGCAGTGCTGAGTTCATTTTCCTGGGAGCCAGACCAGTGCTACACAAGCTTGAGGGATTTTAAGAGAGTCTGTCACTCAGTGAAGTGTCACATCCTCTAACTTGTGTCAGCCAGCCAATCAGAAGTTACAGAATATCCAGTACATCATTAATGCATAACTAATAAAAATACGAGCAACAAAATGTCAAATATGAACTTCCAGAATGTCCATTGTCATAGTAGGGAAGTTTTTCCTTCCCAAGGGCCACTTTGAAAATGGGTACAAACTCCAAGGGCCATATAGAAGTTGTCTGCAGGGGGCTTAAGGCATGTGCTCAGAGTGGGGGAAGGAAGAGGAGGATTTATGCCATTGATCCATCCCCTATTCTAAAGCGCATTCCCTCATTTTTGTTCCTTCCCCCCTGAGCTCACTCTTTCAGTGCTTGTAGGTGGGAATTAGATCCAGGGGCCAGATCCAGGAACTAGAAAGGAGCCAAATAAATTCCAGCCATGGCCTGCATTTGGCCCCCAGGCCTGAGGTTCCCCACCCGACGTCTACTGCGATGTTTTGCAGCGTATGCAGGGAGCATCTTGGCTAACTTTGTGAACAAAGTTCACAAGCCTGACTCTGTTTACAAATTTGCCTTAATATTGCGTTCAGTTCAAAAATTTGATTCAGCTCAAACATATTTTTTAAAATGACAAAGTGGGTGTCCAAGAAAAATCATTCCGTTTCTGTCGTTTTCTGCCACAGGCAGCTCTGGGTGGAGCACAACATCAAATATTAAAAGCATTAAAACAACTTTAAAATAAACAACAAAGGGAAGAATAAAAATCCCTAACCACCCACCACCCTAACCCATTCCCCCCACCCTACCCATCCTCCCACCCAAAAGCCAGGCGGAATAGCCATGTCTTACAACAGTGTCAAAACGAGGGGAGATCTGGGGCCAAACGGACCTCCACCGGCACAGAGTTCCACAGCCGTGGGGTGGCCACCGAGAAGACCCTCTCCATTGTGGCCCCCCGGCAGACTCAGGGGGCCTCCAGGAGAGCACCCCCGATGACCGCAGGGGCCAATCCAGAACCCAGGGGGTGAGGTGGTCCTGCAAATAGGTTGGGCCGAAGCCGTTTAGGGCTTTATAGGTGAGCACCAACACCTTGAATCAGGCCCGGAAGACTACAGGAAGCCAGTGCAGAGACCGAAGAACCAGTATAATATGTTCCCGGTGGCCCAGTCCCACCAGGAGATGGGCTGCCACGTTCTGCACCAGCTGCAGTCTCCATACCATCACCATGGGTAGCCCCACGTAGAGCGCGTTACAGTAGTCAAGCCTAGAGGTGATGAAGGCGAGGATGACAGTGGCCAGGTCAGAGTCCGATACATACGGCCAAAGCCGACGCACCAGATATAATTGGAAGGCACTCCTTGCCACAGCCTCCACCTGAGCATCCTAGCGGAGTTGAGAGTCAAGGAGCAACCCCAGACTCCATACCTGGGTAACCAGCGGAGGGCAGACCCCATCAATGATGGGGGCTGTTACCCCCGCTGCCTTATCTACCAACATCACCTCCGTCTGGTCGGGATTCAGCTTCAGTCGGTTTACCCTCATCCAATCCCCCACAGCAACAAGGCACCCATTAAGCACAGAGACTGCCGGGCCTGGGTCTGATGAAAAAGAGAGGTAGAGCTGGGTGTCATCAGCATATTGATGGCACCGCACACCAAACCTTCTGATAACCTCGCCAAGCGGCTGCCTATACACATTGAACAGAAGAGGGGACAAAACAGAACCCTGCGGGACTCCACACAAAGAGGTCTCGGTGTGATGAAAAATAATCACCGAGTACCACTTGCTGAGTTCTTCTGGCCAGGAAGGAGTGGAATCAGTAAAGAACCGTACCGCCCACCCCTACACCATCCCACAGGTGCATCACCAACATATCATGATCAACGGTATCAAACGCTGCCGACAGATCTAACAGAATCAACAGGGCCGAATGTCCTTGGTCTAATTCTCGGCGAAGATCATCAACCAACGCCACAAGCACAGTCTCGGTGCCATATCCCAGGCGAAACCCCGACTGCGAGGGATCAAGAAAACCGACACGAGCCAGATGCTCCTGCAACTGCCGGGCCACTACCCGCTCAATAACCTTCCCTAAAAGGGGAAGGTTAGAGACCGACTGATAACTGGCAAGGGAGTCAACGTCAAGCGATGGTTTCTTGAGCAGGGGTCGCACTACTGCCTCTTTAAGGCAGCCCGGCACCCTGCCTTCCCTAAAACAGGCACTGACCACCCCCGCCAGCAACGGCCCCATCATCTCCCAGCAGGCCTTAACCAGCCAGGATGGGCAAGGGTCCAGTTCACAACAGGTGGCCCGGACAGCCCCAAGAACAATCTCTGCATCGGCAGGGGACACCAACTGAAACTGATCCCACAAACAAGGACAAGGCAGGGTCTCCAAAACCTCCATTTGCCCTACTGCAGAAAATGCAGCATCAAAACCATGGTGAATCCAAGCAATTTTGTCCGCAAAATAATCTATAAACAAGTCACAGTGGGCACTAGATGACGGGATTTAGCGGACACTGTAAGGGCAGCAAAGAAGTCTTTCTTTGCTGTTCGCATAGCAACGGCATAGGCTCGTAAACTCACTCTGTGCTGCAACCTGTCGGCTTCAGCACGTGAACGACGCCACCATCGCTCCAACTGCCTTTCCTCCTGCTTCAGCACCCACAGCTCCTCCGAAAACCAGGGAGGCCTGCAGTGCTGCCGCCTGGGAAGCGGACGCTTTGGAGCTATCCAATCAATGGTCTCCGTCAGCAAGATGTTCCACAGCTCAATGAGACCATCGATGGGACAGCCGTCCAGATCAGAGGGTACATCCCCCAAAGCCTCCTGGAACTGCTCCGGTTCCATCTGTCTACAGGGGCGGACCATTCAAATAGGTTCCATGCCTCTCCGGGGGCAAACGTGCGTCAGGAGAGGGGTCTGCAGGAGGTAATGGTCCGTCCATGACAAGGGCACAGCTGATATATCCGCCACCAATGGACCCCCCACCTCAAGGCTGGTGCAAAACACAAGGTCTAAGGTATGTACCCCCTGGTGTGTCAGGCCGCTGACCCTCTGGGACAGGCCCATGGTTGCTATGGCAGCCATGAACTCACGCTACGCACCCCCAAGATCGGCGTCAGTGTGGATGTTGAAGTCCCCCAAGACTATCATCTTTGGGGATTGCAACACCACTCCCAACACCAGATCCGCTAGAGCATGCAGGGAGGCCACTGTACAGGTGGGTGCACGGTATAAAAGCAGCACTCCCAAACTGTCCCCTGCCACATCAACCACCAGGTGGAGACCCTCAACCCCCATTATGGATTGCACCAGATACCTCCGAAGAGCCCGACCTTCCCTAAAAATCATGGCTACACCGCCGCCCTGTCCCTCTGACCGCAGTTGATTCTGCACGGAATACCCGGCTGGAACAAGGTCAGTCAAAATAGGCCCCGGCTCCATGTCCAGCCAGATTTCCGTGATACACATGAGGTCGGCTGCATGGTCCAGGATCAATTCCTGCTCTGTTGTTGCTTTATTTGCTACTGACCTCACATTCACCGGCATCAACACATGGTCAGGAGCCCTCTGATCCAGAACCACCTGCCCCATTGCTAGAGGGGTGGTGCGGGGAACAGATATTAGGCACCTGTCCTGCTGCCCAGCTCGAACATACCCCCCCATATGGACATATCCCCCCACTCCCCCTTGTTTAAAACAAATACCCCCAATAACAAACCCTCCCCACAATTCACTGCCAACAAACAGCACCCCACACCCCAGCACACCCAGGCCCCACCAAGGACCACACCCAAGGGCCCTTTGATGCGGTCCTTAGGCATGTGCCTGCGACAGTGCTGGCAGGCAAGCTGCTAAACCCCCCGCTGGGGCCGGCGCCCCGCCCCCGGAAGCCGCAGGGGCGATGNCTGCCACCGGGAGGGGGGTGGAGTCCCTGCAGCCCCAGCCCCTGACAACTTCCTCCCCTTTAAAACAAGTATCCCCCAATACAAAGCCCTCCCCACAATTCACTGCCAACAGACAGAACCCCACACCCCAGCCCACCCAAGGCCACACCCAAGGGCCCTCTGAAGGCACACCGCTGAGGAACCCATACTAGGGCCAATGCCCCGCCCCCGGAAGCCGCAGGGAAGAGGATGGTCCTGTCCCCTCTCCCTCTGCCACCGGGAGGGGGGTGGAGTCCCTGCAGCCTGGCTCCCAGCCCCGACAAATGTTGACAAATCTTGGCCAAGACCCAAGGCTGCTCGTCTCATAGAGGCGCAGCATAAAGCTCTGAACCTTAGAGAAACCAGTGCTGTAGCGGCTATAAATAACCATCTTACCTGCTTGATTCCAGGCTGCCCCATCACCCATATAGCACCCTATATAATATAGGGCAGTCACCCTTGAGGTCTTGAAATTACAGCAGCCTGCCACTGGCTGCTTCAAGACCCTGGCCCTGTTAACAGCCCCATCCCCAATGTGCATCTCCAGCCACACTCCTGACACTGCCCCATCTAGGCTTATGCTGGGGTCTTTTTTAAGAAACCCTCTGGCTGTCTTCCACATGTTTGGATCTCCCAGATCTGGGGGTTGGGGAGCCTCTTTACACCATTCCAGCCCTTTTATTTGGCACAAAAGAGCGAAAGCAGGGCTGAGTAATTCATCCCTTCTAACAGCATCTTAAATGATCCACTCGAGCCACGTTAATTCAGATGCAATTTGAAGATAGGCCATGGCAAAATATGAAAATTACCGCTAATTACATTTTAAATTTATTTTAACAGCCTCTCTCTAGTTACGCAAAGGCTAATAGCTTGGAACCATTTAATACAGTTTAAATGTTTCGTATGGCTTTGAATCACGCCTGAACTCTTGCAGAAGGTGGAAAACATGGTGGGAGTTTATCTCTTCAGGGTGGGCACTACTCAAACAAAAAGGGTTTATGGATTAAGCCACAAGCAAGGCTAACGTTTCAGTTGCTTGAAGTGGTCGTCAGTAAAAGCTTAAGACGGAACATTATATTTGTCTAATGAAATCAAAGTCAAACTGGAAAGGAAAAAAAGGATTGCTATTTAAGTAAAGTTAAACATTATACTGTAGCAATTAAGCTTGTGACACAAGTAACAATTTCCTTTACCTGAAAAAGCACTGACTCTCTAAATATACTCTGCATACTTCTCTTTAATTGCCACTCAGAATATTTACATGGAAATGCCATGAAGGTGGTAAAGAACCAGTGCCAGGTAATATTTCACAAAAACGTGAGGTGGGGGGTGTCTGGGAAGACAAGAACAACATTTTTATGTTTGCTTGAGTCTGAGTACAAACTGCGGCACTTCTTCACTGTGACTTGTAATAAGGAACTTAAAACACTTGGCAAAAAACTCCGTTTTTATTCAACAGCAACCACCTCCTAAGGATCTCTATTCAGCTTATCTGGCACTAAACCCTCAAGGAGACTATTCTTGCCCTCTCCTCACAAGTGCAGTTCTAAGTACTTGGAAACCAAACAGGGGCATAGATAGGTTGGAATGGGCCCAGGTTGAAGAAATGGACTTGGGCTCCTGCGTCACCATCCTCTCTCCTCCTTCCTCCCTCCAATGTCCTTATTGCAGAAAACGGTCAACTTACACGGTAGAGAAAGAAAATGCGTCCTTGCCCCCTGCCCCCTCACAGATCCCCCAGGACCACCTAACCCCTCAGCCTCCCTGCCCCCAACACTGACCCCCTCCAAGATCCCCTTCCCCCACAACCTCCACCCCAGACTCTAGGGAACACAGTGCAGCCATGGGGGGTTTCACCCCACACTCTCACCTTTCCAATCCAAGAGCAAAACACCACCGCTCCCGGATCATCTCCGCTGCTCTCAAACTCCTCCTCGGCCTAGCACCAGTCCGCCACCACTCTCCCTTCTGCTCTGACCACCACCAGTTCCAACACCGCAGCACTTCTTCCTCCTCCCTCCACTTGCTGCGCCTAAGCTCTGGAGGCTGCAGCTACAATGCCTGTCTCGTGCTATCAGCACCGCTTGCTCGATGATGTGCTGCCCACTGGCTGGGTCTTGCGTGCACCGCAGGCTCTTCCACTTCCACTCGGCCTCCACTTGGCTGCACCACAATAGGATTAGTGCCACCCACCCCAGCTTGGGCCTGGGGACAAATGTCTCTCCTGTCCCTAGGATAGCTACTCCCCTGAACCCAAACGAATGGAGACGTCCTGTAGCATGCATTCAGCTTTTCAATCAAGAGGAACTTAAGAAGGATGAAGATTTTTCTTCACGCTGACTTACTTCCAGCACATATGGAAGTCTCCCTGAACATCAGCATCAAAAGGCAACATCCTTTGCTGTTCCAGCACAATGAGGGACTGGGAGTTGGTTGAGCTCGCCCCCTGACAACACCCCCCAGAGCTGACAGGGAGAGACTTTGGCCCGGAGGGCTTGCAGGACAGGTAGTCCAGGGGTCCCAGTAGCCAGCGGCCCCCCCTCCAGGTGGCAGAGGGGGCAGGGACCAGGGGTTGCCCTCTGATAGCTTCCAGCTGGGGAAGAATTGCCCCACACGTGCTGAAAAGCGGCGTGTCTGCCGGCAGCGGCGCAGACGCACACCAAAGGACTCTTGGGTGTGGCCCTTGGTGGGGGCTTGGTGGGGCTGGGGGTAAAATCTGTGTTTTATGCTGTGTGATTGGTGGGAAGATTGGAAGGGATTGTTTTGTGGGGGGTGGGGGATAATGTTTATATTTTGGGGGAGGGAAGGATCTCTCCTGCTGCCAGTGCGGACATCCCTGGGGGTGACTGGGAGGGAGAGGGCATAGCTATTGGGATCGTGATGGGACAGGGGAGATATGGTCCTAAGAGGGGGGAAGTGAGAACGGTGAGGCGGGATAGATGCTTGTTGCATGTCCTGCTCACTACCCCGCAAGCAGTGGAGCAGGTGGTTCTTGGTCAGAGGGCCCCCAACCCTGTGATGCTGCTGTTAAATGTGAGACTGGTGGCTAATAAAGTGATAACAGTCCAGGAAACAATCCTGGACTATACCGCCGATCTCATATGCATCACAGAAACCTGGCTGGACAATGAATCTGGGTCAGTTCTGGCTGATCTTGTTCCGGCTGGGTATTCCGTGCAGCACTAGCTGTGGGCGGAGGGACGGGGGTGTAGGTATGATTTATGAGGAAGGATGGTCTGAGAGAAGGTATCCGGTGCAATCCATATTGGGTATCGAAGGTCTCCATCTTGTGTTTGATTTGGCAGGTGGCAGTTTGGGAGTGTTGCTCGTATACCGTGCACCTACCTGTGCAGCAGTCTTCCTGCATGCTTTGGCAGAGGTGGTGTCGGGGGTGGTATTGCAGTCCCCAAAGACAATAGTCTTGGAGGACCTCAACATTCATGCAGACGCCGCCCTTGGGGGGATCTGAGCATGAGTTCATGGCCGCCATGGCAACCATGAACCTGTCCCAGATGGTTATCGGCCCGACACATCAGGGAGGACATACCTTGGACCTTGTGTTTTGCACTGGCCTTGAGGCGTGTGTTCCGTTAGTGGGGGAGTTATCAGCTGTGCCCTTGTCATGGATGGACCATTACCTCCTGCAGACCTCGCTCCTAGCGCATGTCTGCCCTCTGGAAGGGTGTTGAGTCGATTCGGATAGTTCGCCCCTGGAGGATGATGGAACTGGAACGGTTCCGGAATGCCCTGGGGGAAATACCCTCTGACCTTGATGACCATCTCATCGATGACCTCGCTGTGCTGTGGAACACCTTGCTGACACAGGCCATTGATCAGACGGCTCCTAGGCATCTGCTGCCCAGGTGGCAGCTCCACAGACCTCCTTGGTTTTCTGAGGAGCTGTGGTTGCTGAAGCGAGATGGGCAGCGGTTGGAGCGATCCGTCCGCGTGCTGAAGCCAACAGATTGTGGCATAGAGCCAGTTTACAAGCCTATGCTGTGGCTATGCAGGCAGCAAAGAGGGAGTTCTTTGCTGCCCTCATAGCATCTGCAAAATTCCATCCAGCGGAGCTGTTCCGGGTAGTGCAGGGGCTGGTCAGTCCGGCCTCCCTCAACCTTGGAGTGGAGTCATCTACTGCCCGCTGTGACATGTTTGTGGATTATTTTCTGGACAAAATTGCTCATATTCACCACGATTTCGATGCAACATTTATTACAGTAGGGGTATCAGAGGTCATGGAAGTCCCGTCATGTATAGTTTTCTGGGATCCGTTTCAGTCAGTGATGCCCGCCGATGTGGTGGATGTTCTTGGGGCGGTCAGGGCCACTTGTGAATTAGATCTTTGCCTGTCCTGGCTGGTTAAGATCTGCCAGGAGATAATGGAGCCGTTGCTGGCTGGCGTGGTCAACGCCTCCCTGCAGGAGGGCAGAGTGCCAGGCTGTCTCAAGGAGGCAGTGGTGCGGCCTCTGCTCAAGAAACCATTGCTTGATGCTGGCTCCCCGGTCAGCTATCGGCCTGTCTCTAACTTTCCCTTTTTAGGGAAGGTTATTGAACGGGTAGTGGCTCGGCAGCTGCAGGGGCATCTTGATTGCATCGGTTTTCTTGATCCCTCTCAGTCCAACTTTCATCTGGGTTATGGCACCGAGACTGTGCTTGTGGCTTTGGTAGATGACCTGCGCTGAGATATGAATCAGGGTCGCTCGACCCTGCTGATCCTGTTAGATCTATTGGCTGCATTTGATACTGTTGATCATGAGATGTTGGTGATGTGCCTGCGGGACTGTGCAGGAGTGGGCGGAACTGTTCTTGAATGGTTCCACTCGTTCCTGACTGGAAGAACGCAGCGGGTGGTTCTCAGGGACTGTTTTTCATCATACCGAGACGTTCTGTCCCCTCTCCTGTTCAACGTGTATATGCAGCTGCTTGGCAAGGTGATTAGGGGGTTCGGTGTACGGTGTCATCAATATACTGATGACACCCAACTGTACCTCTTTTTTTCAACAGACCCAGGCCTGGCAATCTCAGTGCTTACTCGGTGCCTGCGGCTGAATCCTGACAAGACAGGTGATACTAGTGGGTAAGGCAATGGAATTAGTGGCCCCCATCATTGATGGGGTCTCTCCTCCATTGACCTCCCAGGTACGGAGTCTAGGGGTGCTCCTTGATGCACAGCTCCACCTGGATCACCAGGTGGAGGCTGTGGCGAGGAGTGCTTTCCACCAGTTACATCTAGTGTGACAGCTTCAGACATTTGTTTCGGACTCTGACCTGGCCACAGTCATCCATGCTTTCATCACCTCTCAGCTAGACTACTGTAACGCACTCTACGTGGGGCTACCCATGGTGATGGCTCGGAAATTGCAGCTGGTGCAGAATGCTGCGGCCCGTCTCCTAGTGGGACTGGGCCGCTGAGAGCATATTACACTAGTGCTCTGCTCTCTGTACTGGCTGCCGGTAGTTTTCCGGGCCCGATTCAAGGTGTTGGTTTTAACCTACAAAGCCTTAGACCATCTGGGCCCTGTCTATCTGCAAGATCGCCTCACTTTCCATGTCCTGGAGCAGCCCCTGTGGTCGTCCAGGGATACCCTGCTTGAGGTCCCCCGAGTTTCTCGGGTGGCCATGCAGGAAAGGGCATTCTCTGTGGCTGCACCATGCCTATGGAACTCCCTTCCGGTGGGGGCCTGGCTGGCCCCGGACCGCCCCTCTTTTCGGAAAAACTGCAAGACTTGGCTGTTCCGCCAGGCGTTTGGTGGGGGAGAGGGGTAGGGGGCGGTGGGGGGATTGTTCTCTTTGTTTCCTCCTTTTATGATGTGTTTATTTGTTTTATTTGCTTTTATTGCTGTAAGCCACTCCAAGCTGCCTGTGGCAGGAGGAGTGGGGTAATAAGTTTTTAAAATAAATAAATATTTACCTGAAAGGATTCACTATTAATTATTATTATTATTATAAGCTTTGATATAGTACCAGGGATGTGAATTCACGATCACATTTCAAGGAAATATTACAAGGATGTATGGAAGGCGTATCTTAAGAAATCTGGTATGGATATGACCGGCTAGCCTCCTCCATGTAGTACCCATTTTGAGGGAAAGCATCTTGTTTATGAAAGTGAGAAAAGGCAGCGTAGGAAAGCTATGCAAATGAACCCTAGTCAACAAGCAGTTCTCTAGAGCCTGGTAATATCTGCAATCTCTGTGGACTGGTCTGTGGTTCTAGGATCAGACTTCTAAGTCATCTCAGAATTCATAAATAAAATGTAGAGATTGTCCCCGTATTGAGAGAGGGATGCGGGAGGTTCTCAATTGGACATTCTCACGTTGTGACTGAAGTATTTTCTGATGGAAGGCTCGGGGTTCAGAAGCATTTACTGCACGCATGTGTATTATTATAGGAAAGAGAAAGAGCAAGGAAAGAAGCAAGCAGAGGCAGCATATACACTAAACAGTAGATCCCAAATGTTTTCCCCAGTGAGACCACCATTTTGAGATTTAAATATAAACCTGTGACCCTAGACCATGTCAAGTACATCCAATATCAATTGGCACCACAAACCCACTTGGGGGCCCGACCCATAGTTTAGACTATAGACTAGTCACATTCACATTGATACAGTAGGACTCGTATTCCAAATGATGTTCAAAAACCTTCCCTTTTTAGGGAAGGTTATTGAACGGGCTGTGGAACGGCAGCTCCAGGAACACCTGGACCGCACTAATTTCCTTGATCCCTCCCAGTCTGGGTTTCGGCCTGAGTATGGTACGGAGACGGCCTTGGTGGACAATCTCCACCTGGCATTGGACCAGGGTCGTCAGACCTTACTGGTCCTGCTAGACCTTTCGGCTGCATTCGACACAGTCGATCACGAAGTGCCTGTCAGCTGTGGGGGCTTGGATGAGGTCGAGCCATCTGCAATTGAATCCTGACAAGACGGAGGTGATGTTGGTGGGCGAGGGCTTGGGGAGCCTGGGGGTGGTTGAATCTCCTCTTGTTGGGGGGGTTCGCCCCCCCATGGTGTCTCAAGTGCGGAGTCTGGGTGTGCTCCTTGATTCGCGGCTCAGCTTGGAATCTCAGGTTGTGGCCGTGGCGGGGAGTGCGTTTCGGCAGTTACATCTTGTCCGGCGGCTTCGGCCGTATCTCTCAGACTCCGACCTCGCCACTGTCATCCATGCCTTCATCACCTCGAGGCTGGATTACTGCAACGCGCTCTACGTGGGGCTGCCCGAGAAGCTAGTCCGGAGGCTGCAGCTGGTGCAGAATGCGGTGGCCCATCTCCTGACGGGGGCGGGTCGCAGGCAGCACATGACACCTGTGCTCCAGTCTCTGCACTGGCTGCCTATAAAGCACTGAACCAGGTTCAAGGTGCTGGTTTTAACCTTTAAAGCCCTTCACGGCCTAGGCCCTGCTTATCTGTGGGACCGCCTCACTCCCCATGTGCCCGTGCGACCCTTGAGATCGTCCGTGGGAGCCTTTTTGGAGGTTCCCCGGGCAAGGCGGGATGACCACCGATGTTAGATCTTTTTCGGTGGCCGCCCCTGTGCTGTGGAATTCGCTCCCAGAGGAGGCTCGGCTGGCTCCCACTCTCCTGCTGTTTTGGCGTATATGTAAGACCTGGCTGTTCCGTCAGGCTTTTGGCGAGGGGTAGGGCGGGGGTGGGGGTTTTCCCCACATATTGTATTTTAAAATTGTTTTAAAATTTGTATATTGTTTTATTGAGTGCTGTTCGCCCCCCCGGGCTGGAGGGGCGGGATATAAATTTTAACTAAATTAATTAATTAATTAAAAGCTGGAAAATTGGGCTAAAAATGAAAAATTCAATAAAGACAAATGTAAAGTTCTGGACACAGAGAAAATTCAAAATGTACAAAAATAAAATGGGAGGCAACTGCACTGGCAGCAATACTTCAGAAAAGGATCTGGGGGTTACAATAGATGCCAAACTTTATGAGCCAATAATATGACGTGGCAGCAAAGAAGGCAAATGCTACTTTGAAAAGGATTCATGGAAATGTTGTTTCTAAGACTTGGGAGCCATTTTTCTAGCGTTCGTCAGGACTCGGCTAGAGAACTGCATCCCAACTTTGGACTTCTCACTTTAGGATAGGTGGTGTAAAAACTGGGTAGGGTTCAGAGGAGACCAAAGATGATATCTTGTAAGTCCACACAGGGACCTGTCTCTAATCACAAGTATCCAGCACCAGGCATATTGCTGGTTTTCTATAAATAATAATGGGGTTGGAGTGCAAGACTTACAAAAGAGAGGTTGAAGGAGCTGGGCAAGATAAGGAAGGGAAGGACAGTTCTCAAATATGTAAAAGGTTGTAGTAAGCAAAACAGTACCCAATTGTTCTCTGCATTTACTGAGGGTAGGACTTGAGAAAAGATTTAAATTAAATATTAGGAAGGATTTTCTAACTATAAGAACATCTAGGCAGTATAACAAATTACCAAGGGAAGGGAGATTGAAAGTCATCATCACTGGATGTTCTGAAAAACAGGTTAGGAAAATATGTTTCAGGGATGGTCCAGGTAGAGCTGGTCGTGCTTAAAGAGCAGGATGATGGACCAGTTGAGCCCCCAAATGTATAATTCTGTGAATTGTAGAGAGACAGCTGAGCAGTCATCTTGGAGAAACCAATTCCATAAGCTTAATTTGCTGGAACTACCTGAAAAATCTGTGGTTGGAAGATGTAAACCAAAGTCATATTCCACTGTCACAAACTATCAGGACCTTCAGACACTGGGTCAAGTCTTTGGATGTCAAAAGTGAAGCAGCCCCACAATTCAACATATCTGAATTTTCAGATTAGCAGAGTCTTAACAGTTTGATTTAGATGGCATATAAAGCTGAAATGAATAGCCAATTGTCACATTTTCAAATATTACTCACAATTCAAATATTCACACCTCAAGCAAAATTGGTATATTTATTTCTTCAGGTATTTTGGTTCAGCTAAGTCAGGTATTTAGTATTTGGCACCAAATATTCGAACTGGAATGACCGAAATGACCAAAGGATCCAAACTGAAAACCCTGAAATAAGTGAAACCAATATGTAAAATGAATAGTTATTTGGATGAATTCAAAGCAGCTGAATTTGTCAAGCTTATTCATGTCAGGTTGCTTCCGGCGCCACTATGTTGAATTCAGGGTGTCTCCCCCCAGAGCATAAAATCCTAATGCTGATCAAAGCACAAATTAAAATTAATTCACAGGCCAGCACTAGCAGCATGTTGTTCGAGAGAGGTCCACTCCTAAAGAAGCAGAATATTACAGAAGACTAACAAAGGTGCTAGAGGTAACTCAGCAAAGCACCGAAAAGCTTGAAAAACAGCTGTCAATCTTTTAAGCCAATATTATCAGCACTAAGTTGTTTTTATTTCTTTTTTTTTTTTAAAAAAAATCTTATTTGTTGTTAACAGTTGGTGGAATTTGACAAATATGCCAACACTACTAACTATAAAGTTTATCCAATTCCAGTAATTTAGAAACTGAGAAATCTAGTTTTGAACTTAAAATATATATATATTCTTTAAAAAATACACTTTATAAATATTTATAATTGAGTTGCTTTTTCCTTTCAGTGTGGTTTATTCATAGCATGACTAAAGACATACTAATTATTAGCAACATAGGCTATTGAAGTGTTCTGTTTTGCTGTAACATGCTGTAAAAATACGTAATACAAATGAAAATGAGTTTGGCAATTTGACAAACATTTCTAACTGATTATTTTTCATTTTCCTGTTTTTAAAAAAATCATGCTAAAAGAATACCATATGACTTAAGGGAACCACACACACACAGACAGACACACACCTAAAATTTAGAGCAATTAGTTGAAGGATACTGTTCAAGACACAAGCTGAAAATTAATCAGACAATGGAAGTTGCTTGGTAAATGCTTGTGAATAGCAAGAATGTCAATAGTGGTCACAATCAGTTTGTGAAAGAGCTCAATTCACTATATAAAATTTATTTGAAGTGAATTAAGTTCATCCAGTGCAAGTTTTGATTATTTCTGTTAGATTTGAAAGAAAGTTTTAAGCAAGAAACTCAGAATTCTAAGACGGTGGTATGCAGTTCAGAACAAGTTATCTTATTCAAATAAATAAACTGTAGTCTGCATATAAAAGGTTGGAATGGCTCACGTTTATTAAAACTGAAGCCACAGATGACTTACATCACTTATGAACAGTTGTGTAAAACAGCAAGTCCAAGGTGACATTTTGCAGCTCTTGTATAGAAAATAAACTACCCGCGTTTATCTGAGTTAGTGTAGAATTGAAAGCCAAGGCAGCTACTTATTTCTACTGAGAGTTCTTTGCTTCTCAGCATGCTCTACAATTTTTTCTTCTACATAGAGTCCCTTCCGCTTCCTCACTGCATTCATGTACTTGCGGGCTTGGTTCTCAGAATCTGCTTTTTCCCCAAAGTGTAAATATTCCTCCTCCGTAGTTGGCACCCAAAATGGATCACTTGAAATGACCTAAAAAAACAAATTGTAGAAAGTGGAACATTAATGGAGAAAAAGTAGATCAGGGAATTACAGGTAATTTTCTAGGTATTAAATGACCATATTCCAGAGAGGGCAAATCAGAGAACACGGGCAGCATATTTCCTGTGTAGCACAGTCAGCTATTCAAGTCAAATACAAGAGTAAGCTATGCTGCCTTAACATGATCAGCAAGTGAAACACACACAACTTTTTGAAACTTGGATATAAGCTTTTGATTGTTTAAAAAAAAAAAAAAAAAAAAGAAGCAGGAATTTAATAAAATTGTCATACCAGCAATACAATATTTGCCAAAACAAATGTTAATTTAAATCTTCAAATGCAGCACTGAGGACACTAGTTCCCTCAGTTAGAATTTGACTAGGTTTGTCCTGCCTGTTTCTAGTTACATTGAGCTCAGCTGTGCAGAATATTAAATGCTCATTTCCTAAAGGTCAAGGGCTTGAGTGTGGAAGGTGCCGAGAGCTTTAGGCATGAGTAGTCCCTTCAAAGTCAAGGGAATTGCTTGTGTGCATGGACCCTTGTGTTCACTGTGTTCTTCCAATCAGTGACAATGGGGAAAACGTCGTGAACATGGGTTCTTGTTTGTGTGGTTCAACCCAAATACATTTTTAAGTGCTTTGTTGAAACAGGCTAGAATGACCTGCATCTTACACAATCAACCCCAGTTTCTCAACCCTTGTGGAAGACTCTAGAAAACAGATTACAGTTTACAGTAGGGACTAGGAAAAAATTACATCCTCATCTTGAGGAAACTGCTTGCTAACAGAGTTGCTCTTCCAAGCTAGAAGCTACAGCAGTATCTGAGGGTGTCATGATCTCACCCTTTAAGCTACAAACTATTTAATCCTTTCCCCCCCCCCATAATAAACTCTTTTATTGATATTCAGTGGCATTGTACATAGTATTTTCGTCAACTTTACAATAACAGTTTGTTCTATTACCCATACAAGGTGGTACCCGAGCTTGCCAGTTCAAATGTATCGGTCAAACAACAGCGTCCAGTCACTCTTTGGTAGTTCATTTCCTTCAATGGCTCCTAATATATTAAGCCACTTTGCCTCATAGTTATTTTTTTTCTTTTCCCTTGCTTTTTCATTTTTCTCCTCTTTTTCTAGCTTCTTGTCCTGCAGGTTTACCATCATCTTGTCCATTGTAAATAAGTACCATATTCGACAGATCCATTCTTGAAAAGGTAAGGGGCCCTCTGTCTTCCAATGTCTTGCTATTATATTTACTCCAGCCAAGCACAGAGTTCTCAATGCCTCCTGATGTGGTTTTAGTGATTTATTATCAGGGTAGAGACCTAGAATACCAATTTCTGGTCTGAAAGGTACCACCCCCTTGTTTACTTTGTTCATAATTTTCCATATTTTACTCCAGAAGGCCTTTACATAAACACATTCCCATAGACAATGCAGTAGATCCGCCTGTAAGCCACAGCCCTTCCAGCATACACCCCTCCCATATCTGTCCCCCCCATACCTGAGCTGTACCGGGGTCAGGTAAAACCTAGTGGTGACCTTCAGTTGTGTGTCTCTGACTTCCAGAGCAGACGCACAGGTGCTCATATGCCCCCATATAATTTCTTTATCCTTTTCTGTGAACTGCTTATTGAGGTCTTTTTCCCATCTTGATAAATATGGGTGCTTGGGGGGGTATATTATAGATTTCAGGTCTTGATAAATCTTAGAGAGTTTGCCCTTGCTTCCCGTTAGGCTAAATAAGGTCTTTTCTATTTCCGTAGGTTCCCTAGCAAAGGCTTCTTTTAAACATGGTTGCCTGAATACACTTCTCAGCTGCAGGTATTGAAATGTGTTCACTTTTGTCTGCGTTATTTTCTCTATTTCTTCTAATGTTTTAAATTTACCTTTGTTGAATAATTGTGTTGCCCTTTTAACTTCCTTCTTTTCTAACTGTTTAAGTAGGTCATGGGCTATCTGTGATTCCCTCATCGCTACTCGTCTTATTGGTGAGTATGGTGTTGCTGTACCCTTTATACCTAATTTCCTCATCACTCCTTTCCATGTTATGAGTAGTGGCTTCGCAAATGGGTGCTCTCTGACTCCCTCTCCAGTCAATTTGCCCTCATCTACCAACAATTCTGCCAGGGAAGTTGGTTGAATTATTTCCCTTTCTATCTCACACCATTCCGGTTGTTGTGGGCAATGGTACCAATACTGTATCGCTCTCAGGATTGCAGCCTTATAATAAAGTTTTATATCTGGTGTGTCTAATCCTCCTTTCTCCTTAGCAGTGAACATTGTGTCTTTTTTGATTCTTGGTTTCTTTCCCCTCCAGATTAGTTCCTTAACCATTTCATCTACTTGCTTAAAAAAAGATTTGGGTAATTTTATGGGGAGGGCCAGGAATTTGTATAAGAACTTGGGCAGTCCAATCATCTTAAATAAGTTTATTCTCCCAAGCCAGGAACACTCCACCTTTTTCCAATTTTCAAATTCCCTTTTAACCTGTTCCAGTATTACAGGGAAGTTGGCCTTATAGAGGTCCTTGCACTTTTGTGTTATTGTTACCCCCAGGTATTTAATCCCATTAGGCTTTTCCGGGAATGGACTGACTTCCTTAATTTCCTTCAGTCCTTCCTCTGATTGAGCAAATATAAGTGCTTGTGACTTTTCATTATTAATTTTATACCCCGACACCCTTCCAAAACTATCAATAGTTTGCATAAGATGTGGCAACGTTTCCACGGGTTCACTAATGTACAAAATTAAATCATCTGCAAATAGGGATAGCTTATACTCTTTCTGGCCTACCACCATTCCCTTAATATTTTTATTTTGACGAATTGCCACCGCCAACCCTTCAATAGCCATATCAAATAGTAGGGGCGACAGTGGGCACCCTTGTCTTGTGCCCCTCTGAATCTCAAAGGTTTTTGTTATTTTCCCATTGATTTTAAGCTGAGATCTGGGATGGGCGTAGATTGCTATTACCCATTTTAAAAAGTTGCCCCCTATTCCCACCTTTTTTAGCATTTCAAAGAGAAATTTATGTTGTACATAATCAAACGCTTTTTCTGCATCAGCGGAGATAATCATGGAGCTTGAGGTAGTATTCCTTATTTCCTGGGAGTGAACCAAATTTATTACTTTTCTAATATTGTCAGATCCCTGTCTGCGGGGAATAAATCCAGCTTGATCAGAATGTATGAACTCCCCTGCTATGGCTGCCAATCTAATGGCCAGAATTTTTGCAAATATTTTAAAGTCATTATTCAGGAGGGAAATTGGCCTATAGCTACCGCATTCATTCGCTGGCCTTCCTGGTTTGAGCACTAGTGTAATCTGTGCATCATAAAAAGTAGGTGGCATTTTCCCTGTCTGTAAAATTTCATTGTATACTGCCGCCAGGTGTGGGGCTACCTCCTTGCAAAAAGTTTTGTAAAATTCTGCTGGGAACCCATCTGGCCCACAGGCTTTATTGGCTTTCATACTTTTAATTGCATCTGAAACCTCTTCTATTGAGATTAAGGAATTAAGGAAGCTAAGCTGCGCTCTATTTAACCTGGGCATTTCTAATTCACTAATAAATTGTTTTATTTCCTCAGGGTCCGGCTCAACCGACTTATATAGGTTCCTATAGAACTCCAAGAAGGTCTCCTGTATTGCTTCTTGACTGTGTACTTCCGAGCCATCCTTTGTCATAATACTAGTAATGATGTTTTTCTGTTGCTGTGCTTTTACCAATTGTGCCAGCGCTTTCCCTGCTTTGTTGCTATTATTAAAATAATAAAATTTCACCCATTTCAATTGTTTTGTGGTTTTTTCTAGTTCTAGCGTGTTTATTCTTTCCTTTATTTTCTGCAGTTTCCCTGCTACTACTTTTGAGGGGGTATGTTTATTTATAGCTTCCCATCTTTTAAGTTCTGCATATATCTCTGCCCTTGCTTCTCTTTTTTTCCTTTGTATGTGCGCTCTCAGAGCTATTACTTTGCCTCTCAGAGTGGCTTTAGCTGCCTCCCAGAACATGGAGTCTTGTGGTACTGATCCCTTATTTAGGTCTATGTATTCTTTAATTTCTTCCCCAATTTTTATTCTGGCTTCAGGATTCTTAAGCAGAGACCTATCAAAACCCCACTGCGGTTTATCCCACTGAGCCTTGCTATTCAACCTCACTTTGATCCCTATTGCGTTATGATCAGTAAATACTAAGGGTATTATATATGCTGCCAGACACTTCCCTACGTCATTTTTATACATGAGTACATGGTCAATTTTGGAGTATGAGTTATGTACTTGAGAATAATAGGTGTACTCTCTACTTTTTTTATTTTTATGCCTCCATATGTCTAATATGCCTTGTGAATCCAATATCTCTCTTATATACCTTTGCTTATTATTCATAGGAATGGTCTTTGAAAGATCTAGGCTTGTTAGGGGAGTATTCAGGTCTCCCATGATGATTAGTGTCCCCTTGGTGTTCTGAATTATAAGTGGTATATATTTCTTGTAGTAGCTTAATTGGTCTTTGTTGGGACCATACATATTTACAATAGTGAGCCATATGCTTTGTATTTGTCCTGTTATTAGCAAAAATCTACCCTCTGTGTCTTTTATACTGTTCTCCAGTTTGAATTCACATCTTTTATTCATGCCTATTATAACACCAGCTTTTTTCTTGTTGGCACAGGAGGCTTCCAATAGTCCCATGCTTTTGTTCGCAAATCTGTGCACCTCTTTTTCTAGTAAATGAGTTTCCTGCAGACAGAATACATCTATCTTATTCTCCTTTAGCAGTTCCCTCACTCTTTTCCTTTTGACTGGTGAGTTAAGGCCCCTCACATTGAGGGATAACATGTTTAGGCTAGCCATAATCTTTGACTCCCTCTTTATGCTTTTGTCTCCATTTACTCTTTACTGCTGCTTGATCACCACAAACTCTAGTGAACTTTGGTACACATGCCTTACTTATAATCCCCCTACTAACCTTCCTCATCCCAACATAAAGGCCCTTACGCCCCTCCCTCCCCCACCTACTCCCCATCTCCCTCCCCCCTCCTAATCTGTTCCCCTTACTCTCCCCTCTCCCCCCCTTCCCCCCCCTTGCACATCCACAGAGCATTGTGCTTCTTCTTCTCCCAAGAGAGAACAAAAAGAACTTACAACTTTAACGCGAGAACTTTACCCCCTCCAAACCTTTCACAGTTAGAGTCTCAATTGAGACTCATTTTACATTTTTGACCCCAGTTTTTCGGTTTCATAGTCTTTCATCTTTCCTCCCCTTCTTATAGACAAGTCAGTCATGTCCAGTAGGAGGTAAGTGTAGAAAGGCCTCTAGATCTTCTGTATCCATAAATGATTTATGTTTCCCGTTCACGTTCAAGACCATTCTTGCTGGGAACTTCAAAACCGGCTTCCATCCTCTTTCATTTAGTTCAGGAAAGTATTTTCCCCACTTTCTTCTTTTAGCCATAGTTTCCATAGCATAATCAGGGAAGATCTTTATGGTCTCCTCCCTGAATTTCATTTCCTTTTTCATCCTGGCTTTTTTCAGTAGCTCCTCCTTCACACTATAACTCATGAACTTGGCTATGATGGTTCTGGGTCTTGGAAAGTTT
Organism: Sphenodon punctatus; assembly: GCA_003113815.1. Classification (NCBI taxonomy): domain Eukaryota; kingdom Metazoa; phylum Chordata; class Lepidosauria; order Sphenodontia; family Sphenodontidae; genus Sphenodon; species Sphenodon punctatus. The sequence goes on from QEPC01006333.1 coordinate 2,470,580, forward strand.
TTATTGGGCTGTCTCCCTGTTCTATGGGCCCTGATGATTTCTGGATTTTGCAGTTGCTGATTGTCTGGGAATTGTTCCTTTAGGAAGTCCCACAGCAGCTTTTTTACATCCTGAGTTTCAGCCCCTTCAGGGAAGCCCACAAATCTTAAGTTGTCCCTTCGTGACCTATTCTCTAGGTCCTCAGTTTTTAGCATCAAGATCTGCACCTTCTCCTGGAGGTTTGTGGCCTGCTCCACAGTATTCACTGCCTGGTCTTCCAAGGAGGAGACTCTCTCCTCTACTGTGTCAATTCTATGCCCCAGCCTTTCCAGCTTTTTATTTCCAGCTTCCACTGAGTCTCTCAATTTGTTCATATCCCTTTTGAAATCCCTTTTCATTTCAAGGAGGAGCGCCTTTATTGTTTTCCCCTCTGCTTCCTCCTCAGGCTCAGTCTCATCTGGGGTTTCCTCCCCCTCTGTTACAGCACCCGCCGCCATCTTTTCCCTCTCTTTTGATGAGGCCTCCCCTCTAGCCCTTTCACCAGGCCTCAGGCTCTGTCTGCAGTATCTCTCCAGCGGGGTTTCTTTTACTGTCTTTTTTTTCTCCCCCTTGCTTCCCCCTGCCATTTCTCTTACTTTTCTGGAGGTTTTTTTTCTTTAACAGTTCTTTTGAGGCCTCTTTCAGTCACAGTTTGGAGGAGCACTCGCTTTGCCCTGCTGCTCTCACTCGCACATGCTCAGTCCCTCCCTATTTAATCCTTTTTATAGTGAGTTCTATTGAAAGTCAAATGTAAGCATGGACTTCATAATAAAGGGTAATTTCAGACGTTACGTGATCACAGTCAACCACACCAAACAACAGTGGATTTGGTGTGGTGGCTGTGATTGCGTAAACGTCTGTTTGAGTCCTGCCAGATGTTCACCACGGTGAATCCCTGGCGGGGTTCAAACCTAACCACGATTCTGGAGATGTGGCCAGCCTCACCTCCAGAATCGTGGTTAGCTGGGCCACGATCAGGAACGGAGCGAAGGTAACATCTGTTACATTGCCCCGGTCCTGAGCGTGGCCCAGACTGCGGTACGCGATCAGGCGCAGTGGCCTGATTAGCCACTGCACCCACCTGTCTCCCCAAGGGCGGCGGGGCAGTGGAGTGTGCGGGGGGGGAAGGGGGCTGAGCTGCCGCATGTTGCGCTGCGCAGCCCCTCCCCCTCCCCGATGCCCCTCAGAGATCAGACCAGCGTGTCTAAAGGATGGCCAGTCTGATCACGGACTGGGATCCAAGATGGATCCCGGTCTAGGGTTCAGCGTGGCGGGCCGGAAGGCCTGTCACGTCTGAAATTACCCCAAAATAAGACAGAAATTGATATTGCAACTAAAATGTTGTCTTACAGAAGATAAGAACAAAGAACACCCCAACATCTTATGGGTATTATTAATGGTAAGCAGTGTTAAATGGCATTACGCATTTCAAAGGTAAGCAGGAAATACACGTTGACTAATCATCATTATTCACTTGCCTTTATGCTATTGCCAGAGAACAAACAATGTTTAATGTAGGGTAAAAGAAGATTGGATACTATTTTATTTTTAAAAACGATAGAAAAAAATCCTTTACCCATTGAAATCAGCAAGTTCTCAGTGTAGATAACAGCTTTCCCCTATGTTTACCAGTAAATAAAATCAATTTATCTATGGGTCTGAATACTGGTGGCATTATAGGTGAGTTTTCAGAAGCCTTGATCTATTGCTGACTTTGAGCGCTCAGCAACTGACCTTCTAGTGAATTACCACAAACCATCTCCTCCTGGTTATTCTCTACTACAATGACTCACTACCATTCCTTCCATGAATCCCTTCTACTGGCCAACCCACCAATAATTTTGTAAATCACTTCCTGAACATGAGTACTTAAATGGAAGGACAGGAATGCATGTGCACACATTCAAGAATGAGGGTACTTGCACATGTGAATAAGAACATAAGAAGTGCCATACTGGGTCAGACCAATGGTCCATCTAGTCCGACAGTGGCCAATCACAGTGGCTTGGGAGAAGCACCCAACAGATCACAATGGGGGGATCCATTCCCTGTTGTTTCCCCCCAGCTCCCATCATGTTCCCTGGTCATGTCTGGCTAATAGCTTCTAACGGACCTATCTTTCAGAAACTTGTCCAAACCTCTTTTAAACTCAGCTATAGTACTGGCCCTTATCACAGCCTCTGGCAGTAGGTTTCACAACCCAATTATATGCTGAGTGAAAAAATATTTTCTTTTGTTTGTTTTAAACTTGCCACCCATGAGTTTCATGGCGTGTAACACTAATTTAACTTACGCTAAAACTAGAATTTGTAGAGGCTCGCATTATTTGCGATGCCTGGTTAGACCTCCTATGGCCATGTTTATCATAGAGAGGGAAATTGCAAAGTACACAGGGATACTTGGGGATGTGGGGGAAACCCAACATCACATTATGAATTTCCCCAGGAAATTTAGTAATACGTGCATAAATTAGTTAAATTTAGTAACAGCTCCCTTAAGGTCATGTGACCGCACTGCCCCCGCCCCCCCCCCCAGTGAAAACAACATGGGCATGTGGCCCAGCAGGAATCTTCTGTGATTGCTGAAAATCTCATGCAAAAATCAGCACGTGTGTAAGCGATCTGAGATGTACAGCCTGTCGTCCAGTTCCAATGACTGCATTTAGTCTAGAGTGACACGCTCTACCCACAGCACTGAAAAAGAACTTTAGTAACAGCGGTTTACTAATGAACTGTGGGGCTTTGTATACTGAATTATGCAGTAATGAACAAATTCTTTGACTTTCATATTGCATTAAGAAATTCTAGATGTGTGTATGCATGTTTTAATAACTAAGAACCTGTTTGAGGATTATCCTTAGTTGAAAAAAATGATCATAGGTAGTGAGAATTACTAAATTCTTCGCTGACTCTGCTGGTGCTGCTGTATCAGGGTCCCTGCATGCCCTTCTACTCCATGGGTTTCTTTCTATTACCATCAGGGAGCTCCTGGGAGTTGCCTCTAGAGGAAGTGGGGGAGGCGGAGAGGGGAGGGAGCTGGGCCCAGCACAGGCATCGGGCTGGACACCCTGGCTGCCAGAGATGACCCCATCATTAACCTTTTAAAGAATGGCTGAGGCAGGCGCTGCTTTGGTGTTACCCGTCGGTGGTGACAGAGTTGGGGCTAGTTGGACTTCTGGGAAATAGTTTGCTTCAATGACGCTGGTAGTAGCAGCTGGACAATAATTTGTGTTTCAATGGAATTTGGGAGGGTTGTGCTGCAAATGGTAAGGTGGAAGGGAATCACCTCCTGGTGGGGGGGGTGGAGCAGGTTGGAGATGGGGAGATTCCATGGGGAAGGAGTGTCAGAGATGGGGATAGGCTTCCAGGGGTTCTTTTTTGTAGAGGGCTCAAGTTTTCTGCATTATGATATTGTGTTTAGAGCATTTTAAGTTACCTTGAATCCTCTAGGAAAAAAGGCGGGATAGAAATTTAAAATAATAATAAATCATCCAGACTGTTGAGCAAATCTTTCATTCTAGCTTACTCTGATAAAATGAGTACGCATCCATTTGGAGAAATGGCCTTTGTTTGGGTAACCGACCAGAGCTGCACAGAGGTTTTGCTCCGAGATTAACTTTTCCTAAAATCATCAAGCTGAAAGGAACTTCAAGATCATCAACCCCCTTGTACTAAGGCAGTTTTAACTAAACCCATTCCTGACAAACATCTCTCTAGCTTCCTCTTAAAATCTTCCAGTCCTCTTCCCTCAGCAAACTCTTCCTTTCTATTACTCTACTATTTTTACATAGGAGCCGAAACCTGACTGAAATGAATAAGACATAGTTAAGTCGAACAAGGTCACCTTTGTTAGATATATATTGAGTGATAAGCGTAACCATTTTATGTCAATTCTAATTATCCCATTGATTCATTTTCAAAGTGCATATTAAGTTTCTAGTAACCAGAGCTGATCATTAATTGCTGTTAAGGATAATACACTTTATAGCATTTAAGAGTCATCTTGAGTCTGTTTCTCTAGCAAAATGAATACTTCAGGAAGTTACAGGAATAGGAGAATCCGAGTTGGAAAATACTGCCAGGGTCATCTAGTCCAACCCCTTGACTTGAATGCAGGATGACTACAGCAACAACATCCCTGACAAGAGGGCTGTCCACCCTCCTCTGGAAAATGTCCAGTGATGCAGAGCCCACAACACCCGTAGGCAACTTGTTCCATTGTCTTATTGTTAAGAAGATTTTCCTGATATCCAACTGAAATCTACTTCCCTGTGACTTGAGCCCATTATTTTTAGACCTTCCTGCCTAAATGCAGTAATGCAGAACAGTTCCTTGCCATCTTCTTGGTGATAGCTTTTTAGGTACAGATGCAGGAATTTTCTCCCAAGTGGGCAAATTTCAGTAGATTTATCTCAAATCTGAAGTATCAAGTGTGGATGGGAGAAGAAGTCAAATTTAATATTGCTTTGCCCAACTTTTAGCTGCCATATATTTTAAAACAAAAGGGTGGCAACTTAAAAGCTATATAAATTGAGCGTTGAGGAAAAATAGGGAAAACACATAAAACACTGCAAACAATCAATATCTCATGTTTTAAAAGGGCCCTGTTTTGCAGAAACTCAAGTGAATAATGAAAGTTTAGTGTAAGTTTTTGAAATTGCATTATCCTATAGACCACAGAATTTAGAGATAGCTACTTCAAACAAGACTACTCACAAGTATGGTATGGTCTAGTTTCTGCACAATGCTGAGCACAGAGGTCCCAATCCAACGAAAACACTTAAGTATCTGATTTCTTCTGCATAATCGAGGCTTTGCTCCTAATTTTGGGTGGTGGGGGATTGTGACCTGGACCCTCAGTGAGGAGGAGGGGTATGGGCAAGGATGGGGGGGGGGAGAGGGAGGCAGATAGCAGAGGAGAAGGTGGGAGGGAGAGCCTTGGGCCCCCAGTGTGAGGGGAGGGTATGGGTTTGTGGGGAGAGGATGGAAGTGTGTTGGCCCCCCTGTAAGGGGGGGCTATAGGCATGGGGGAGGAGGATGGGAGGGATTTGGGGTATGGTATGGGGGGAGGGGTTCCCTTGCCTGCCTGACTCTGGGGATGCTGGGCTCGAGGGGGGTGGGGTCCCTCTTCAGTCACCCCACCCCCTCCCCATGGCCCTTATGGGCCCTTTAGGTGTTGTCATTTTGGGGAGGAGGCAATGTTAATCAGAAGCCAGAGGGAGGGGAGCTTTCTGGGGAGGGAGGAACGGAGCACATGCTATTGGGGTCGAGTTGGACATGGGGAGGTATGGCAGTGGGGGAGGATAGACCAACAGAGCTTTTGGGAGAGTCATTTATTGTTGTTCGCTGCCCTGAGCTGCCTGTGGCAGGAGGGGTGGAGTAAAAATAGATTAAATCACTCAAACAAACAAAGTGGTGTCAGTTCCCTTGTCCCACTCCCCCGTCTTGGGATATCTGTGAGTTGAGGCCAGTAGGGCCCCTGATTTGACACTAATGCTGCTTAATGCAAGGTTGGTGGCAAATAAAACATCTGTCATCCACAATTTAATCTGGGATGAAGCCACTGACCTCATATGATGGGGGAGGTGTCAGTAGAATCCTTGTCATGAACAGGTCATTACCTCCTGTGAGCACGTCTCCTGGCGCATGTCTGCCAGTGGGGTGTAGAATCGATTTGGATGGTTTGCCCCTGGAGACTAACAAAACCCGAGCGGTTCCAGAAAGCTCTTGGGGAGTTACCCTCTGATCTTGAGGACTGACCGCTCGATGATCTCGTGGCTTTATGGAATACCTGGCTGTTGGAGGCCACTGACCGGACGCCTCCGAGGCATCCGCTCCCTCGGCGATGGCTCCTCAGGCTTTCATGGTTTACGGAGGACCTGAGGTTGCTGAAGTGGGAAGGGCGGCAGTTGGAGCAACAGAGGCACCGTTTGCGTGCTGAAGCTGACAGATTGCAATATAAAGTCAGTTTATGTGCCTATGCTATAGCTGTAAGGGCAGCAAAAAATGAGGTTTTTGCTGCTCATATAGCCTCTGCAAAATCTCATCCAGTTGAGCTTTTCCGGTTGGTGAGGGAGTTGGTCCGTCCTCCCTCCCTCCGCCTGGAATTGGAGGGATCTAATGCCCACTGTGACATGTTTGGCGATTATTTCGCAGAGAAAATAACTCTGATTCACCACAACTTCAACGCTGTGCTTATTGCAGTGGGTGAACCAGAGGTTGTGGAAGTCCCGCCTTGTCGGGTTTCGTGGGATCAATTTCAGTTGATGTCGTCTGCTGGGGCAGGGGATGTTCTTGGGGCTGTCACCCATGCCCGTCCTGGCTGGTTAAGGCCAGCCGGGAGACAGTGGAGTCATTGCTGGCGGGAGTGATCAATGCCTTCCTTCGGGAGGGCAGACTGCTGGGCTGCCGCAAAGAGGTGGTGGTGCGGCCTTTGCTCAAAAACTATCACTTGATGTTGATTCCCTCGTCAATGATTGGCCGGTCTCTAACCTTCCCTTTTTAGGGAAGGTTATTGAGTGGGTGGTGGCCCAGCAGCTGCAGGGGCATCTAGACTGCACTGGTTATCTGGATCCCTTTCAGTCTGGTTTTTGTCCGGGCTATGGCATGCAGACTGCGCTTGTGGCCTTGGTCGACGACCGCTGTAAAGTAGATTAGGGTCGTTGAACCCTGCTAATTTTGCTAGATCTGTTGGCTGCTTTTGATACCGTTGACCATGAGATGTTGGTGACTCGCTTGCGGGATTGAGCTGGAGCGGGCAGGATCATCCTTGACTGGTTTTGCTCCTTCCTGGCTGGGAGAACTCAGCATGTGGTGCTTGGGGACTGTTCTTCATCTCCACGGGACCTCACATGTGGTGTCTCGCAAGAGTCTATTCTGTCACTGTTCTTGTTCAATGTGTATATGCAGTCACTTGGCAAGGTCATGAGATGGTATGGGATGTAGTGTCATCAATATGTGGTGTGGTGTTAGCAGCTATTAGCCAGATAGGATTGGGGAACAAAACCCTTTACTGTTGGGAGCCTGGGGATGACCAACAGGGAATGGATAGCATGGTGACTTGTTGGGTGCTTCTCTCAGGCCCCCGTGACTGGCCACTGTCAGAGGCAGGATGCTGGGCTTGATGGACCATTGGTCTTACCCAGTATGGCACATATGTTCTTAATATGCTGATGACACCCAATTCTACCTCTCGTTTTCATCTGACCCAGACCCGGCAGTCTCGGTGCTTACCTGATGTCTAGCAGCGGTTGGGTCTTTCATTACCACAAGATTGGACTATTGCAATGCACTCTACGTGGAACTACCTATGGCGATGGTCTGGAGACTACAGCTAGTGCAGAAGGCTGCGGCCTGTCTCCTTATGGGGATGGGTCACCGTGAGCACATTACACCAGTGCTCTGGGGTCTGCACTGGCTGCCCATAGTCTTCCGGGCCTGATTCAAGGTATTGGTTTTGACCTATAAAGCCCTATATGGCCATGAACCAACTTACCTGCAGGGCCGTCTTGCCCTCCGCACTCTGGAGCGGCCTCTGCGGTCCCCTGGAGGCACCCTTCTTGAGGTCCCCCGTGTGGCCCTGGGGGCCACTATGGAGAGGGCGTTCTTGGTGGGCACACCTAGGCTGTGGAACTCCTTCCCAATAGAGGCCCAGGTGGCCCCAGATCTCCCCTCCTTACATCATATGTGTAAAACCTGGCTGTTTTGCCTGGCTTTTGGCGAGGGAGATGAAGTGTAGGGTGGGTTGGGGGAAGGGGGCGGTTTGGTTTGTGCCTTCCTTTTTATTGTATTTTATAGTTTTATTGTTTTTCTAAGTTTTAATATTGCAAGCCACACTGGGCTGCTTGGGGCAGGAGAGGCGGGGTATTAAATGATTTTATAAAATAAATAAATGAGGGCAAGCTGACTGAAGTTGAATCCTGGCAAGACAGAGGTAATGGTGGTGGGAAGGGCAGTGGATGTGGCAGTTCACATCACTGATGGGGTCTGCCCTCCGCTGGTATCCCGGGTCCGTAGTCTGGGCATGCTCCTCGATCCGCAGCTCTGCCTGGATCTCCAGGTGGCAGCTGTGGCGAGGAGCGCATTTCACCAATTACATCTGGTGTAACGGCTTCGGCCATATGTTTCAGATAGTGACTTGGCCACCATCATCCATGCTTTCATTACCTCAAGATTGGACTATTGCAACACACTCTGTATGGGGGTGAGTATATCACCACTCTATGGTGATGGTCTGGAGACTGCAGCTAGTGCAGTCCCATCTCCTTATGGGGACGGGTCGCCATGAGCACATTACACTAGTGCTCTGGGCTCTGCACTGGCTGCCTATAGTCTTCTGGGCCCGATTCAAGGTATTGGGTTTGACCTATAAATCCCTATACGACCTTAGCCTGACTTACCTGCAGGACCACCTCGCTCTCTGCGCTCTGGAGCGGCCTCTGCAGTCCACTGGGGGCACCCTTCTCAAGGTCCCCCGGGGGCTACTACAGAGAGGGCGTTCTTGGTGGCCGTGCCTAAGCTGTGGAACTCCCTCCCAGTGGAGGTCCAGGTGGCTCCAGATTTCCTCTCCTTCTGTTGTATGTGTAAAACCTGACTGTTCCGCTTGGCTTTTAGCGAGGGGGAGGTGGGAGGTTTTGTGCCTCTCTTTTTATTATATTTTATTGTATTTTTTGGTTTTATTGATTTTATGTGTTTTAACATTGTAAGCCGCCCCGGGCTGCTTGGAGAAGGAGGGGCGGGGTAAGTAAATAATTAAATGAACAAATAAATAAATAAATAAATAAATGCATTACGGAGACCTGCCTGGACAAGGCATCTGGACCAGTCTTGTCCCAGATGGTGCCGGCTGGGTACTTGGTGCAGCATTAGCGGAGGCTCAGGAGGCAGGATGACAACGTGGTCATGGTCTGTAAAGATACCTTGATCTTTTGGAGGTATCTGGTGCCTAACGTATCCAGTACAGAGGGTGTCCACCTTGTGCTGGATTTAGCTGGGGATAGATTAGGGATCCTCTTGGTGTACAGACCACCCCGCTGCACAGTTGTTTTCTTCACAGCTCTTGCTGAGCTGGTCTCAGAGGTGGTGTTGAGATCACCTAGGCTTATTGTGTTGTGTGATTTCAACATATATGCTGAGGCCAGTCTTTAGGGGTGGAGCAGGAGTTAATGGCCACCATGACAACCATAGGCCCTATCCCAAATAATATTGGGCCCGACACATGAGGCAGGACACACAGTGGATATGATGTTTTGCACCAGCCTAGAGACAGGGGTTCTGATTATCCGGAGTGTTGTTACAGCACCTTTGTCATGGTTGGATCATTACCTCCTGAAGGCCAGGATCCCAGCCCTCATTTCGCCCCTTGGGGTGGTGGACCGGGTAGGTTGGTTCGCCCTTCTGGAGACTGATGGATCCAACTGGTTTTCAGAATTCTCTGGGGTATATACCGACTGACCTTGACAGCAGTTCTGTCGATGGCCTGGTCACCTTGTGGAATAACATCTTGACCATGGCCACTGACATGGTTGCACCCAAGCGCCTGCTGCCACTGCTTCATCAGCACAGGTCTCCCTGGATAATGGAGGACCTGAGGCAGTTAAAGCGGGAGGGAAGGCCATTAGAGCACAGGTGGCGCTCAACTTGTGCTGAAGCCGACGACCGGTTAAGGCATATATAGTTTTTAAAGGACTATGCCATGGCTGTGATGGTGGTGAAGAAATCTTTCTTTTTAGCCCAGCCTGTCTATGCCAGGAAATGGTTGCCTGCTGTGACAGTTTTATTCATTACTTTGCAGACAAAATCATTCACCATGACTTGGGTGCTACCATTTCAACTGCAGAATCAGAATTTGGGGTTATGGAAGCTTAGTCTAGTCCTGTTTACTTGTATCAGTTTCAATTGTTATCGCTCAGTGATCCGTGGGAGGTGCCTGGGACAATGAGGGTAACCAGTTGTGAATTAGAGCCTTGGCTGTCCTGGCTGGTGAAAGCCAGCTGGAAGATGTTGGGGCCATTGTTGGCTGGGGTTGTCAACGCCTCCATTCAGGTGGGGAGGGTGTCAGATGCTCTTAAAACTACAAGGGTCTTAAGAAACCATCTCTGGACGCTGACACCCCAGCTAGCTATTGGCCTGTCTCTAACCTTCCCCTTTTTAGGGAAGGTTTTTAAATGGGTGGTCACCCAACAGCTCCAGGCACATCTCGATGCTGTTAGATTCCTGGACCCATTTCAGTCAGGTCTTTGTCGTGGGTGTGGCACGGAGACTGAGCATGTGGCTTTGGTCAATAACCTGCGCCTGGAGATGGACAAGGGAAATTCTACCTTGCTGATCTTGTTAGACCTTTCTATGGCCTTTGATACAGTTGATCACGAGGTGTTACTGGCACGACTGCCAGACCTGGTGGGGGTGCGTGTGACTGCTCGAGTGGTTTCGCTCTTTCCTGTCAGGGAGGTCCCAATGAGTGGTGATAGGCGACTGCTCATCATCTCCTGGGTGCCTTTCCTGTGGTGTCCTACAGGGCTCTATTCGGTCTTCCCTCTTGTTCAATGTGTGTCTGAAGCCACTGGATGAGGTCATTCGGAGGTTTGGGGTGAGGTGTCATCAACATGCTGATGACACTCAGCTCTGCCTCTCTTATTCATCTGACCCAGGTCCTGCAGTCTTGGTGCTTACCCGCTGCCTGGCTGCTGTTAGGGACTGGATGAGGGTGAGCTGACTGAAGCTAAATTCTGACAAGACTGAAGTGATGATGGTTGCCCAGGCTTGTGACTTGAGAGGGGAGATTAGGACACCTGTCGTTGATGGGGTCTGGCTCCCTCTGGTCACTCAGGTTCGCAGCCTTGGAGTGCTTTTGGATTCCTTGCTGCACCTGGACTGTAAGGTGGCCAGAAGCACTTTTGACCAAATCCATTTGGTAAGGAGGCTACAGGCTTTTCTTTCTGATTCAGACCTGGCCACTGTCATCCATGCTTTCATCACCTCGAGGCTAGACTACTGCAATGTGCTCTACATGGGACTGCCCTTGATGACTGTTTGGAAGCTGCAGCAGGTGCAGAATGTGATGGCTTGGCTTCTTTCAGGGATGGGTCACCAGGAGTGCATTACACCGGTGGTTTGAAGCCCGAACTGGCTGCCTATAGCTTTCCAGGCACAAATCAAGTTGTTGGTTTTGACCTTTAAAGCCCTAAATAGTCTGGGTCTCTCATATCTGAAAGCTATCCTACTGTGTCCATTTGCGGCCCCTACGGTCAGCTGGGAGCGCCCTCCTGCAGATTCTGTCTGTTATCCTTGTCCGTGGGGCAGGGGTGCATGGGGGGGTGCATTCTTGGTTGCTGCCCCCGTTTTGTGGAACTCCCTTCCAAAGGAGGTTTGCTTTAGCCTGAGCCTGGGCATCTTCCAGAGGTAGTGTAAAACGTTTTTTTATTTGGAAGAGCATTTGGCAGGCAGGGTTGGCTGGGTTTCTGGGTAGGTCCTATGGGGGAGTATGGGAGTTTGAGGGGAGGGTATTTTTATTTGTATGAACGTTAATGTTTTAAATTGCTTTTTATGGATTGTAAGATGCCCTGAGCTTTGTGGGAAGGGTGACAGAAAAATTTGAAAAATAAAATAAAATTTGAAAAATAAATAAAATAGCTAATTTTGAAAGCAATCAATGGATAAGGATCCACTTATCCACTGACTGCTACTCCATCTATGACCTGCCAGGTAAGCTGGGACAATGCAGATTACAAACCTTGATTAAGCATGTGAAAGCCAGGGACAAGAAGTGTTTGGTTATGGAAATTTTCCAAACAGAACTAAGTTGATTTTTGCCTGCAAGCTCTGGGCAGCTTACAATAATACCAATAAAATAATAACAACACTAAAAGCAACTTTAAAATACACAACAAAAGGGAAGAATAGAAAAAAATCCTTAACCATCCACCACCCTAACCTATTCCCCCCAACCTACCCGTCCTCACCCTCAAAAGCCAGGCGGAACAGCCATGTCTTACAACGGCATTGAAACGAGGGGAGATCCGGGGCCAAATGGGCCTCCACTGGCAGGGAGTTCCACAGCCGTGAAGCAGCCACCGAGAAGACCCTCCCCATCCTGGCCCCCCGGCAGACTCGGGGGACCTCAAGGAGAGCACCCCCCCGATGACCGCAGGGGTTGATCCAGGACCTGGGGGGTGAGGCGGTCCTGCAAATAGGTCATGCCAAGGCTGTTTAGGGTTCTACAGGCAAGCACCAACACCTTGAATCGGGTCCAGAAGACTACAGGCAGCCAGCAAAGACCGAAGAACCGGTGTAATATGTTCCCGGCGGCCCAGTCCCACCAGGAGAAGGATCGCCGCATTCGGCACCAGCTGCAGTCTCCAAACCATCACCAGGAGTAGCCCCACGTAGAACGCGTTACAGTAGTCAAGCCTAGAGGTGATGAAAGTATGGATGACAGGGGCCAGGTCAGAGTCCAAAATATACGGCCGAAGCCAACACACCAGATGTAGTTGGCGAAAGGCACTCCTTTCCACAGACTACACCTGAGCATCCAAGCGGAGCTGCGAGTCAAGGAGCACCCCCCAGACTCCGTACCTGTGGAACCAGCAGAGGGCAGACCCCGTCAATGATAGGGGCCGTCACCCTCGCCGCCTTACCCACCAGCATCACCTCTGTCTTGTTTGGATTCAGATTTAGTCAATTCACCCTCATCCAATCCCCCACAGCTGCCAGGCACCTGGTAAGCACTGAGACTGCCGGGCCTGGGTGTGATGAAAATGAGAGGTAGAGCTGGGTGTCATCAGCATATTGATGACACCGCACGCCAAACCTCCTGACCACCTCACCGAGCGGTTGCATATACATGTTGAACAGGAGAGGGGACAAAACAGAACCCTGCGGGGCTCTACATGAGAAATCTCGGTTTGAAAATAATCCCCAAGCACCACTCGCTGAGTTTTTCTGGCCAGGAAGGAGCGGAACTAGTCAAGAACCATGCCACCCACCCGACGGTCCCGCAGGCACGCCACCAACATCTCATGATCAATGGTATCAAATGCAGCCAACAGATCTAACAGAATCAGGCTTGAATGGCCCTCATCTAATTCCTGGTGGAGATTGTCAAGCGCAGTCTCGGTGCCATAACCTGGGTGAAATCCTGACTGCGAGGGATCAAGAACACTGACATGATCCAGATGTTCCTGCAAAGGGGAGGTTAGAGACCAGCCGATAACTGGCAAGGAAGTCAACGTCAAGCAATAGTTTCTTGAGCAGGGGCTGCACCACCGCCTCTTTAAGGCAGCTTGGTACCCTGCCCTCCCTAAGGAAGGCACTGATCACCCCCGTCAGCAACAGCCCCATCGTCTCCTAGCAGGCCTTAACCAGCTAGGACGGGCAAGGATCCAGTTCAAAACAGGTAGCCCTGAGAGCCCCAAGAACATCCTCCACATTGGCAGAGATCACCAACTGAAACTGATCCCACAAAAAAGGACAAGGCAGGGCTTCCATAACCTCTGACTGCCCCACTGCAGGAAATATGGCATCAAAACCATGGTGAATCCGAGCGATTTTATCCGCAAAAATAATCTACAAACAAGTCACAGCGGGCACTAGATGACTCCACTCCAAGGTGAAGAAGGGCCAGACTGACAAGCCCCCACACCACCCGGAACAGCTCCACTGGACGGAATTTAACGGACACTGAGAAAAACAAAGAATTATTTATTTGCTGTCCGCATAGCAACGGCATAGGGTCGTAAACTTGCTCTATGCTGCAACCTGTCGACTTCAGCACGTGAACGATGCCACTGTCGCTCCAACTGCCTTCCCTCTTGCTTCAGCATGCGCAGCTCCTCTGAAAACCAGGGAGGCCTACGGTGCTACCGCCTGTGAAGCAAACGCCTCAGAGCTATCCGATCAATGGGCTCCGTCAGCAAGATGTTCCACAGCCCGACGAGGTCATCGATAGGACAGTCATTCAGATCAGAGGGTATATCCCCCCAAAGCATCCCGGAACTGCTTCAGATCCATCAGTCTATGGGGGTGGACCATTTGAATTGGTTCCATGCCCATCCGGGGGAAGACATGTGCCAGGAGAGAGGCCTGCAGGAGGTAATGGTCCGTCCATGACAAGGGCACAGTTGATAACTCCCCCACCAATGGACCCCCTGCCTCAAGGCCAGTGCAAAACATGAGGTCTAAGGTGTGTCCCCCCTGGTGTGTCGGGTCACTGACCCTCTGGAACAGGCCCATGGAATGAGCGTTAGAGAAAACATTCAGCAGTAGGTAGATCCTCCTCTTAGTTGTATAGCAGGGATGTGGAAGCTCAGGTCCAGGGCCAAATGCTGCCTGCAAAAAGTTTTTGTGTGGCCCCATTCTAGTTTCTGGATCTAGTTCTTACCCCTGAGCACTGGAAACCTGAGCCTGTGCACTGAGAGAATGAGCTCAGGGTAAGGGAACAAAGATGAGTACATGCACACAAGGATAGGGGACAGATCCATTGCATAGAACAGGTCCATGATCAGGATCCTTCTTTTCTTAAGCACACACCCCCTTACAGGCCTCTGCCATCAACGTCTATGCAGCCCTCAGAGATTGTGCTAATTTTCAAAGTGACCCACAGGAGGAATAAAGTTCCCCACCCCTTCTGTATAGAGAAGTCAATCCATTAATGTTATTATTACTACTTTTGATTTGCCCTACTTTTGATTTGCCCTGCAGACTCCAGGAGGCTCACAAGAATTGAAACAAGATGATTAAACAGAATAAATCAAACACAATGCCTGTACCCCAAGCTCTCACCAGGAGTTGTCCCTTTCCCACATCCAGCCATCCCATCCCATCCCACCCCCTCTATTTCCTACCCCAAACCCCCTTCCCCTAAGCCTCCCCCCATCCCATCTTCCTTTATGACAGGGTCCTCCTTTCACTGATGGAAGAATGAACTGCACAACTGCACAAGTGTTTCTGTCTTCTAATCAAACAAGACTGGCTAGGTCGAAGTTCAGAGGGGGGAAAAACCCCAATACATTTTGTTTTAGTAGCCAACAGGCTATTACAGAAAGGCCCAGCTGGTCTAAACATGTTGTTGAAGAGAATACCACAGCAAACAATGTCAAAGATATTGGAAAAAATCTTCCTGAGTTCAGGACGCCAACTGTATGCTTGTCCAGACAAGTCAGCAAATCAGCTGTAAAAATGTAGCAGTCACATGGCATGTAGAGCTTTGATATCTCTGCCTGTGTGGGGTGAAGGTAAGAGCAGAGAAAGAAGATCCGTCTTCCAGTCACAGTTGACCGATGGACTGAAGTTGATGAATGGAGCAGGTGGTGACCATCATGAGGCATACCCTGCAAAAGCCGGGGAGTATGTAACAGAGCGCAGGCGGGCAGGAGAAACACTTTCACTAACACTGCAGGGTTGTTGTCATCAGTTTGCTTATGTTGGCGAGTTGTCAGAACTATGGGTCCCAACTACACAGAATCAGTGCTGAGCAGCATTTGGCTCCTGAATTGTTAGTAGTATTTGTGGGAGCCACAAAGGGGAAAACTCCAAAACACACATGTGGCTGAAACTGAACTTTTGTCTGGATAGGGCCTTACATGATTAATTGGGTTCTAAATAGAGCAATCCTTCTGGGACAGGACTGAGCTGTTTAAGAGAAAGCATTTAGAGTTGATTTTGGAAACACTGGAGGAAGAAAAAAAAGATGCCCACAATGTTACTTATTTTATGGTGTGTTACTTTTCACTTTAAATTCTTTTTATAAGTTTCCAAGTAATATTTATTATAGAGCAAGACTAAAAACCTTAGAGGAAAGTAGATGCTTTAGAAAACAGAAATAAAGAACCCTAGGGTTGGAAGGGATCTCAAGGGACTTCTAGTCCAGCCCATGCTCTGAATGCGAATACCCTAGATTTGCAGCATCACTGGCAGACGCTTGTTCTCTTTTTACTTGAAACACCCAATGAATGAGATTCCATGGCTGCCCTAGGCTACATGGTCTCCTACAGGCCAAATTACACTGCCGATACATGTTAAAACAACACCAATTCCTAACACTGCTTCTTCTGCAGCAGAACGTTGTTCCTGCCTTTGTCAAAAAAGAGTTACGGTTGAGACTATATTGGCCTTTAAACCAACATTAATAAAATATTGCAAGGAACCACCTGAGAAACCCAGGAAATTCACAGTAGCATTCCAGCACTTTAAGACTGACTCATATCTTTGTCCACTCTTTGCATTACAGGCAAAACTGTAAAAATCCACTCACCTGCTTGCCTCCAGCAAGTATGCTTGTGAGCTAGCGAGTGGTTTGTTAAAGCCTCAGGTCATCTTTCACACTGTAAGTCTCAGCCTTGAGAGCAGTCTTTTATGCCTGGCTAATGGAGGTATCCAGTCCAGGAGATTCCAGGGATTGAGTGGTGTTCAATTTGGCCAGGAGTAATTTAGGGGTACTGCTGGTGTACCGGGCCCCTTCCTGCCCAGTAGCATCCCTGGCCGCTCTACCAGAGCTGGTCTCGGCGGTGGCGCTGAACTCCTCCAGGACCTTGGTCCTGGGGGACTTCAATGCCCATGCCGATGCCGGCCTTGCGGGAGCGGAGCGAGAGTTCATGGCTGCCATGGCAACCATGGACTTGTCCCAAGTTGTTAACTGCCCGACCCATGTGGGGGGGCATACCCGTTCTGGCCTTGAGGCGGGTGATCCGGTAGTGGGGGATGTGAGAGTTACACCCTTGTCATGGACAGATCATTACCTCCTACAGGCCAGTGTCTCAGCACACCACCCCCAGAAGGGGAAGGGACCAGTTAGGCTCGTTCGCCCCCGGAAGTTGATGGAACCTCAACGGTTCCAGGAAGCCCTGGGGGATTTAACCTTAGACCCTGACGGTCACTCGGTTGATGAACTCGTTTGAGCTTGGAATATCTTGCTCGGGGAAGCCATTGATAGGGTGGCTCAGACATCTCCTACCTCTGTCTTGACACCGCAGGGCCCCCTGGTTTACCGAGGGGCTGCGGTGTATGAAGCAGGCAGGCAGGCGACTAGAGTGACGCTGGCATCGGACTTGCACTGAATCCAACCGACTTCTCCATAGGGCCCATTTGTGGTCCTATGTTGAGGCTGTGAGGACGGTAAAGAAAGAGTTCTTTGCCGCCCTCATAGCATCTTTAAAGTCGCATCCAGCAGAGCTGTTCCAGGTGGTGTGGGGGCTGACCAGTCTGGCCTCCCTCCACCTGGATGGAGACTTGTCCCAGGCTTGCTGTGAGGAGTTTGCCACCTACTTTGCAGACAAGATCGCTCGGATCCAGAGCAACTTCGACACTGGATTAGGGGCAGTAGAGGTGGAGCGCGAGGCTATGAAGGCCCCGTCTGGTTCAGCTTTCTGGGATGAGTTTCAGGAAGTGACGCCAGCTGATGCGGTGGGTGTTCTGGTGTCTGTTAGAGCCACCAGTTGTAAACTAGACCCATGCCCGTCCTGGCTGGTGAAGGCCTCCGGGGAGACTTTGGGGACGGTGCTGGTGAGGGTAATCAATGTGTCCCTTCAAGCAGGGGAGGTTGCGCCCCGGTCTCAAGGAGGCTGTGGTGCGCCCCCTGCTGAAGCCATCCTTTGATGTGGATGCACTCGCCAGTTACCGACCTGTCTCTAGCCTTCCCTTTTTAGGGAAGGTTATTGAACGGGTGGTGACACTGCAGCTCCAGGTACATCTTAACAGCATTGGTTTCCTGGACCCATTTCAATCTGGGTTCCATCCCGGCTATGGTACAGAGACGGCATTGGTGGCCTTGGTGGACGATCTCTGCTGGGAGATGGACACAGGACGTTCAACACTTCTGGTCCTGCTAGATCTTTCAGCTGCTTCTGATACAGTGGATCATGGGCTGCTGTTGAGATGATTGCGAGCCCTGGGGGGGTCTGGACGGGACTGTTCTTGAATAGATCCGCTCATTCCTCTCGGGGAGAAACCAGCGGGTTGTCCTGGAAGCTGAATCTTCCAGCCCCCGGGCCGTGGCATTCTGCAAGGTTCTATTCTGTCTCCATTACTGTTTAATGTGTACATGCAGCCCTTGGGAGAAATTGTGAGAGGGTTTGGTGTGCGTTGCCACTAATATGCTGATGACACCCAGCTTTACCTCTCTTTTTCAACTGACCCAGGTCCTGCCATCTCAGTACTGTCCCAAAGTTTGGAGGCCGTGGCGGATTGGTTGCGGCAGAGCAGATTGAGGCTCAATCCCGATAAGATGGAGATGATGGTGGTGGGTAGGGAGAAGGTGGTGTCGGCTCCCCTCGTAGAGGGGATCCGCCCTCCCGTAGCCCAGCAGATTAGAAGTCTGGGAGTATTGTTGGATTCAGGTCTCCGCCTGGATTGGAAGGTGGAGGTGGTGGCTAAAGCCGCCTTTTGCCAGCTGTATCTGGTGCAGAGGCTGCATCCATATATTTCCAGACCCAACCTGGCCACCCTCATCCATGCCTTCATCACCTCGAGGCTGGACTACTGCAATGTGCTCTACGTGGGGCTTCCCTTGATGCTGGTCCAGAGGCTGTAGATAGTGCAGAATGCGCCGGCTCATCTCCTTATGGGGACAAGCCGACAAGAGCATATTACTCCTGTGCTCCACATGCTGCACTGGCTACGTATAGTGTACCAAGCCAGATTCAAGGTGCTGGTTTTGGCCTATAAAGGTCCTACACGGTCTGGGTCCGTCGTATTTCAGAGACCGCCTCGCCCTCCATGCCCCAGAGCGACCCCTTCGGTCCGCCGGGGGCGCCTTCCTAGAGGTCCCTCGTGTAAAATGGGGGGCCACAATGGAGAGGCCGTTCTCGGTGGCCGTGCTGCGTTTATGGAATTCCCTCCCGGAGGAAGCCCGTCTGACCCCAAGTTTATTGGTCCGCCGGGTCTGCAAGACTTGGCTGTTCTCCCAGGCCTTCGGAGGGGGGGGGGAGGGTGGTTTGGGATAAAACTGTGGGGGAGATGGTTGTTTTTTTAGAGGGTTTTAAATGTGAATACTTTTGTGTCCTATTGTTTTAATTATGGTTTTTGTGTTGTAAGGCGCCCTGAGTTACAATGTGCATGAGGGGGCAGCTAATAAATATAAATAATAATAATTTTTTTAAAAGTAAATTATTTTGTCTGTTTTTAAAGACCAGATATTTAAGACTTACCTTAAGCCAAGCTATTCATGTAAGTCTAAAGGTCTACCACGTCAGACTAGCCACGCAAATATCTGTGTTTGTGTGTTCATCTTAACCCAAGTGTAGTTATTAATTATTATTATTATTATTATTATTATAAGCATTTATATAGCGCCAGCAATGTACCTGGCGCTTTACAAAGAATAGGATAGACACGGTCCCTGACTGAGAGCGTACAATCTTAAGACAGGGGGAGGGGAGACAGGGAAGGGGGAACAAACATACGGTGGCTGCTCCAGGAAAAAACCCAAAGTAGCTGCCCCAGGTGGCAATCCACACATAGCCAATGGAATGTGTGAAACGGGTCCCCTGGGATAACCCTGGGGACTGCTGAGGAGACCAAAAGGGAGGGGCTGTGTGTTAGGAATTCACACTGATCCCAAGTAGACAGAGCCTCTGCAAGCCTACTGGGAGGGGCTCGGGCCTGCTGGGAATCCACAACAGGTCTAAGTATCCCTAGTCTTTTCCTGACAGGAGTAGCTGGCAGCCAACTGGGCAATGCTCTGATGGTAGCAGCTTCAGCTGAGAACTGCTTCTGGCAGAGCCAGGGGTCCTGTAGCATGTCTGGCAGCATGGGTGAGTTTACTACTCTCTGTGGCCTTGCTATGAGTATGAAGAGCATGAGGTACCATCCTAATATGAAGAGAGACGTTGGGAGTCAGTTTAGTGAGACTATGGCTGCTACAGGAGGCTTTAGGCAAAACTGCAGAAATACATTTTAAATGCTGCTCCTATTGATGCAGTCTGACAGAGTTACAGGAATAAATGTAGGTTATTTACCAGTACCTGAGTTCTTCGAGAGCGCTCTGCATATTCTCACTAATGGGATATCTTCCTGCTCCGCAGGCAATCAGGAAGCTCCTTCTTTGTCAACAGTTCCCAGGCAGATTGCCTGGGACAACCTAAAAGGCAGCCGAGGCTCCACCTTAGCACTCCCTCCTCCCGCAGCCTTCCCCTTCCCTTTCTGTGTGGGCTGTTGATCTCCCAAGAGAAGGGAAGATAAAAGGAGTGGGTGGACCCTCCACACCTCAGTTCCTTCCAACCCCAAAAGGCAAGAGCCCAACAGAAATGTACTCCGAGCCAGAGAGGATAGACAGGCGAGAAGTGAGAATATGCACAGCTCTCTCTCAACAGAGAATTTTCCCCTAACCAAAATTAGGGGAAAGGTGAAATATATTCTGAGAAGTTGATTGGATAAACGGAGTTTTACTTTATTGAGCTTGAGATTTAGCTGAAATTATAAGTAAATGACAAACTTCATTAATAATTATAAACACTATCGTTCGGTGCTATAAAAATGGCCTGAAATTGAAGACTAATTAGCTGAGCAGCTCATCACCACAAGACCCTGTTCAGAGTGCCACCTAGGCATTCTGATAGAGTCTTTGCTTTGAAGTCAGAAGGCATCTTTCCCCCCAAATCCTGTTTTCTTCAGGGGGTAAGCTAATCCACCTCAGAGAACTGGCCCTCTGACCCTGTCTTCATTTCCTGTGTGGGTAAGGTCTAAAGGGAATGACTGAACCTAGGTTGGGAATTTTTCCTCACAAAATTCCTACACGCCAAGGAGGATGGAGGTGTCTGTGGATCCGGAACATTCTCTGGAGTTGGTGCGGATGGTGCCAACGGTGCGGTCCTGATGAGCTCTGTAAAAGGGGGCAAGATGTGGCCCAGAGGCTGGGTAGGCAGAGAGGGAGCTGGTAAATGAGAAACTCCAGAGGAATGAACTGGAGGTTGCAGCTCCTCAGGGGGTTGCCTTTCACAGGCCGGTTGAACTGGTGGATGGACAGTGGCAGAATGCTTCACGTTGCGGTGCTGAGAGTAGTCTTCCAAGGATCTGCTCTGCAACCAGGATACAACCCGGGGCCTTAGGCAGTCCCGCAGGTAAGCGGGGCCCAGGCCGTTTAGGGCTTTATAGGTCATTACCAACACCTTGAATCGGGCCCAGAAGACAATAGGCAGCCAGTGCAGGGAATGGAGCACCGGTGTAACGTGCTCACGACGACCCGTCCCTGTTAGGAGACGGGCCACTGCATTCTGCACTAACTGCAGCTTCCGGACCGTCCCCAAGGGTCCCCCATGTAGAGTGCATTACAATAGTCTAATCTAGAGGTAATAAAGGCATGGATGATGGTGGCCAGGTCGGAGTCCGAGCCGTTGCACCAGATGTAACTGGAGAAATGCTCTTCTCGCCACAGCCTTCACCTGGAAATCCAGATGGAGCTGTGAGTCGAGAAGCACCGCCAGACAACAGACCTGAGTGGGTAAAGGGGGGCAAATCCCATCAATGACAGGGGCCACCACCCCTCAGCCTTACCCACCAACATCACCTCTGTTTTGTTGGGATTCTACCTCAGATGACTCGCCCTCATGCAGTCCCCCACAGCCGCCAAACACTGGGTAAGCACCAAGACTGCCAGGTCTCGGTCTGTAGAAAAAGAGAGGTAGAGTTGTGTATCATCGGCATACTGATGACAGCACACTTCGAACCCTCTCACGACCTCATCCAAAGGCTGCATATACACGTTGAACAGGAGGGTGGACAGAATGGAACCCTGTGGGACTCCACACGTGAGGTCCCAGGGAGATGAAGTACACATCCCAAGAACCACACACTGAGTTCTCCCGGCCAGAAATAAGCGAAACCATTCAAGCCCGGTCCTGCAGTCGGGCCACCAACATCTCATGGTCAACAGTATCAAATGCTGCTGACAGATCCCCCTGCCGCAGTCATTAAAAGAGACGATCTGCCCTGATCTAATTCACGGCGCAGGTCATCGACCAAAGCCACAAGCGCAGTCTCTGTGACAAACCCAGGATGAAAGCCGGACTGTGAAAGATCCAGAAAACTGAACCAATTCAGGTGTCCCTGAAGCTGCTGAGCCACCACCCATTCAATAACCTTCCCTAAAAAGGGAAGGTTAGAGATTAGCCGATAGCTGGCAGGGGAGTCAACGTAAAGAGATGGTTTCTTGAGCAGAGGTCGCACCACCACCTCTTTGAGGCGGCTCGGCACTCTGCCCTCCTTAAGGGAGGTACTGACAACCCCCGACAACAACGGCCCTAATGTCTCCCAACAGGCCTTAACCAGCCAGGACATGAATGGATCTAATTTGCAACAAGTGGCTCTAACCGTCCCAAGGACATCTGCCGCATCAGTGGGCAACACCCACTGAAATTGATCCCATGAAATCAGACAAGGCGGGGCCTCTACTTCCTAGTGGTGCTGTGGGGTTTCCGAGCAACATGGTAACCTAGATCATTCCCATGAATAGGACCATCTGCAATCTAGGAGCTAGGAGGGTGAGGAGGCAGCGGTGGCTCATCATCTCGGAACACGGACTCCATGGTGAGCGATGTGATCAGGGCCTCTGTGAAGTCCACACAATTAGAGCCAGAGGAATTTGATAGAAATCTGACCCTCCTCTTTCTCTCTCTTCTCTTTTTCCTGGGCTCCAGTGGTGAGAAAGTCTCAATCTCACCCTGTAGAGAGCCCTCTTCTATAGGATACGGCAGGGTTGGATCAGTGTCCTGATCGGTGCAAGGAGTCGCGCTGTGGACAGTACCGGCAGTGCCAGTGGAGGGTGTGGCTGGTACTGAGCTCCCGGTAGCAGCCCCCTGGACTGCTGGCAGTACTGATGGTTCTGGTTGTATGGACTGTGTGGAGCCCAGCCTGATGTGACCCGCATTGCCCCCTTGCAAGGCTTCTTCATTAGGATATCTCGGAGCCGCAGCATGCAGTCCTTTCTTGCCCTAGAAGAGTGGGCAGCACAAGTCTTGCAAGACTTCATGTCGTGGGACGACCCCAGACACACACCACACACTTATTGTGTTGGAGTGAGATGGACAGCATGGCTAGACAGGAAAGGCACCACACTACTTGAATAAGAATCGAGGAACTCTCTCTAAGAACCACGTTTCCTTACAGCAGCTGAAAGTTCTTGTTATTATTTACAAGTTGCTTTTATTGGAGCATGAACCAACCATTACACAGCAGTCAAAAATACAAGCAGAATAGCAGCACAAGCAAGTACCAAACCCTTGTTGGTGCGCAAAGGAGGAAATAATCTAATGTTAATCGTAACAGCTTGATCTAGACTATGCAAACAACAACTCAGAGTGAAAACAAGGCTACTTTCTAAAGGGGATGAATTAGGCAGTGACTGCTGCTAAAGTATACAGTATCATAACTAGAAGATTTCATTAAATATAAAATCAGATTACAATATAAAACTACAGTAGATGTGCAAAGCTCATTGAAAAAGGTGGCTTTAAAAATATTTTGGTTCAATGTTTGGCTAATGGATCATTAAAATCAGCAGCTAGTCCATTATAAGTAAAGTACTTTTTCTAAGCACATACATATAAAACCACAGTACAATAAAATATCCTGGAGTAAAAGTTCTGACAGTACCATTCCTAAAATGTTATCTCTAAAATGCAAAGCAATCTACTTATGATGTGAATGCTTTTATAACACCATATCATATAACTACTTCACTGCTCTTTCTTAAAGCTTTAGGGAGTTATATTTTCCCTTTAAGGATAGACTGTAAGCAAGTCACCATTGAAATTCTACTAGAATTAAATATACCAATTAAATATAGCCTGAAAACTGACATAATAATAGCTGAACTCTTGTTCTCAGCAGGTCAGAGCAAAAGTGTACACCAACTCAAGGTATAAATAAAGCAGATGCTTACAATAAAAGCAATCCTGTGAGTGTCATTTTGTTTAAAAAGCAAGTTAATAAATTAGTGTAAAAAAGTGATCTTCAGAAAAACTAATTTTAACATAGAAACATTTCAACTAGACAGTGTTGATAACCTATAATAGTTCCAAAACAAATCCTCAAAAGAAAGCTATTCAAATTTTGTTTCCTATAGCAAGCAGAATGCTAGTTAAATAATTTCCTTTTTATCAAATGATCTGCATGCTGATCATTCAACTAAAAAAAGGATTTCAGTGTTTAACACAATATGGTGGGGTTTTTTACAAAATCAATCAATCCTCTAAACAAATCTAAAGTGTTTATTTATGAATATATTGAGTGGTGTATAAAATTTGATGCAAATATTTAATAGATTCATTCCAATTCAATAAACAGTGCTCAGCTCTGAAGACGACATTATTATTTATAGCATCTATAGGTCCCAGGGGAGTTCACAGCCCCGGTGTGCTGGGGACCATACATATAGACATTTCCCCACCTAAGGAGATTACAGGCTAAAGACAATCTGAGTGAGAGGAAAAGGAAAAGCACAAAAAAGGTGAAGTGACTTGCCCTACGGTCACCCAGAGACAGTAGCAAAGCCAGAAAAAAAACCTAGGCTCCTACCTCCTTGGTTACAGTCCAGTGCCCACTCTACTGGTCCAAGCTTTCTGATATTGCCAGAAGTTTACATTTTCTTACCAAAGGTAGCAAAGCTTCATTAGTGGTCAGAGCAACTCCTCTATTCCTACCTGTACCCACAGGTTTTAAAGTCTAAGAGGATCTATTCTACCCAGTGTCCTGAAGACGGGTCATAGAATTTCACCCATAATTCCTGTATGTAGCACAGCAACGTAGGGTTGGAGTATCTTTTACAAAAAGACATTCGGTCTTGATTTAATGACTTGAACGGATGGAGAATTCCCCACATCTGTTGGGAAGCTATTTAATCTTATTTCTGGTTTTAGCTTATTTAACTTAAATGTCCACCCACAGGATCCTCGTTATGGCCTTTTGCTGATAGATAAGCCCTTTAGTATATCTCTCTTCCTTGTGTAACATTTAAAAACAAAGATACACCCAGCTACTGAAGGGAGACTCCCTCCCCTGTGAGGTTTTACTTGACCCATTACTGTTGACATGACTCAGCTGCCTCATTTTTTGCAGTTTCTATGTCGTCGATTTTTTCTCTCTTAGGACAGTTGATTAGTGAAGACAATGCAGTTCAGATCTCTTTTACTGGACCAACCTCTGTTGTTGAGGGCAAGCAAGCCTTAGAGCCACACAGGGGTTTCCTCAAGCTACAAGTAAGTCAGAACTATATCTGAGCAAATGCAAGACAGGTGTATATACATGAACTTTAAATAACCTTAAATAAAATGAAGAAATAAGCTGTAAGACAAGGGAAGCTGTAACTGTTAGGCAAGAGTAGGGTTGTTAGCATTTTAACAAAAGGAGAATGTCTGGAAAGTACTCAGCAGGGGAGTTAAGAAATGGTATGATATTCATCCACAAGTGGGTGCTTGCCAGACTGTTTAGTTAGCTGGACAAGTTCCCCGAACACATGCTTGTCACTGGGTGCCCAAACACAGCAGCACGTGAGTTGGCAGCTGTGGTCAGTGTAGACGGATCATTAGTCAGTCAGTCATGGATGGATCATTATCTCCTCCAGGCAGATATCCTGGCATATGTCGGCCCCTGGGAGGGTGTGGAACCAGTTAGGTTGGTTCACCCCCAAGGGCTTATGGAACTTGAAGAGTTCCAGATAGCTCTAGGGGATGTTTCCTCTGACCTCAATGGCTGCTCACTCGAGTCGATGACCTCGTGTCCAGGTGGATTATCGTGTTAATGAAGGCCATCAACTGTGTGGCTCCCAGGCATCTGCTCCTGAATTGCCAACAACACAGCTCCCCATGGTAGATGAAGCAGGAAGGGCAGCGGTGAGAGTGACGGTGGCATCATTCGCGTACTGAAGTTGACCAGTTGCGGCATAGAGTCTGGTTACGTACCTATGCCTGGACGTAGAACCATCAAATGCTCGCTGTGATTTGTTTGTGGACTTTTCTTCGGATAAAACCGCTCGAATTCACCACAATTTTGATGCAACTTTTTTAGCAGAGAACGGGTCAGAGGCAGTAGAAGCCCTTTCTTGTCCTGTTTTATGGGATGAGTTTCGAGCAGTGTTGCCCTCAGATGTGGAAGATGCTCTTGGGACTGTTCGAGATACCTATTGTGAAGTAGATCCATACCCGTCTTGGCTGGTTAAGGCTAGCCGGGAGACATTGCTGGTGGGGATAGTCAGTGCCTCCCTTGGGGAGAGAAGGGTGCTTGGCTGTCTCAAGAAGGCAGTGGTGCGGCCCCTGCTCAAGAAACCATCCTTGGACATTGATGCCCTTGCCAGTTATCAGCCAGTCTCTAACCTTCCCTTTTTAGGGAAGGTTATTGAGCGGGTGGTGGCTCAGCAGCTTCAGGGGCATTTGGAATGGGTTAATTTTCTCGACCCCTCACAGTCGGGCTTTCGTCTGGGTTATGGCATGAAGACTGCGCTTGTAGCCTTGGCCGCCAACCTCTCCCATGAGTTGGACCAGGGTCATTTGACCCCGTTGATCCTGTTAGCTATCTCAGCTGCATTTGATACCGTTGATCATGAGTTGTTGGTGACTCGGCTGCGGGACTGGGCAGGGATTGGCAGGACTGTTCTTCAATGGTTCTGCTCTTTCCTGGCTGATGGTGCTGGGGGAATTTTAATCTCCCCCCTGGGGCCTCACGTGTGGAGTACCACAGGGTTCCATCTTATCCCCTCTCTTGTTCAATGTGTACATGGAGCCTTTGGGAGAGGTTGTTAGGGAGTATGGAGTGAAATGTCATCAGTATGCTGATGGCACCCAGCTATCACTCTCGTTTTCCTCCGACTCAGGCCTGGCAGTCTTGGTGCTTTGTCCGCTGTGGGGGATTGGATGAGGGTGAGCCACCTGAACTAAATCCTGACAAGACAGAGGTGATGGTTGTGAGGAAGGCCGAGGGAGTGGTGGCCCCACATCACTGATGGGGTCCGTCCTCCCCTGGTTTCTCAGGTCCAGAGTCTGGGGGTGCTCCTGGAGCCACAGCTCCGCCTGGATGCCCAGGTGGCGGCTGTGGCAAAGGGAGCATTTCATCAGTTACATCTGGTGTGTCGGCTTAGGCCGTATGTCTCGGTTTCGGATCTAGTCAGTCATCCATGCTTTTATTACCTCGAAACTGGATTACTGCAACACGCTCTATGTGGGGCTACCCTTGGTGCTGGTTCTGAAGCTGCAGCTGGTGCAGAATGCAGTAGCCCGTCTCTTGACTGGGACGTGCCGGCGCAAGCATATCACACCGGTGCTTCGCTCTTCGCACTGGCTGCTGATAGGTTTCCGGGCCCAATTCAAGGTGTTGGTGTTGACCTTTAAAGCCCTAAACGGCTTGGGCCCTGCCTATCTGCAGAACCGCCTCACCCTCCGGGTCCTGGATCGACCCCTGCGGTCAGCTGGGGGCGCCCTCCTCGGAGTTCCCAGGGTGTCTACTATGAGGAGGATGTTCTCCGTGGCTGTGCCGCGGCTGTGGAACTCCCTCCCACTGGAGAGCTGCTTGGCTGCCAGCCTCCCCTCTTTTTGCAGACAATGTGAGACCTGGCTGTTCCGCCAGACCTTTCTCGAGGGAGATGGGATGGGTGGGTTGGGTTAAGGGGGATGGGGTTTTATTGTTTTTAATTGTAATCATTATTGTTTATTTTAATGTTTCAAATGTTTTTAAGATGTTGTGAGCTGCCCCGAGATGCCTGAGGCAGGAGGGGAGGGCATATAAACGTCACTATAAATAAATAAATAGTTACGTGCATGCCAGCGAGAGCGGAGAGATGGGCCAGAAGTGGTCGCACCTTGAAACACTCTAGGCTCTTCGCCTGTGACTTGATGGTGCTGGCAGATCTATATGCATGTCATGCTGCATGCAACCTAATTGATGGGACACAAACACACATCAGCCCATGCACGATGGGCTCCGCATGCTCCAAGACCCCTCCATGAGTGGGGCTGTGTGTCCAATGGGTGGTGGTCATGTGTCCGATGGGGGTCAGACACCAAAGAAATGGGCAAGTGGACACCCATCTGATTTGGACTACCATCTCATTTGTTAACACCCTCTCTTTCCTGAAAGAGGAACTTTGACCCCTCAAAAGAGGAACAGTGGGATTCAGCACCCAAAGAGGGACGGTTCCTCCTCAATAGGGGCTCTGTTAAGGTATGTAATAGAAGTCTGTAGGAAATGCATCAAATACCAAACAGTGATTTCCCATCTCATGGGATCTAGAATGGAATTGTTATCTTTGCTTTTTTAAGTGGACCTATTAACGTTTCCTAAGTGCCAGTTCTTAAAATGAACCAAGAGAAAAAATGGCTCACTCAAGTGGCAGTAAGAGGAATAGTAAGACAGTGTTACATGTAGAGCTGAAACTCGGTCCTCGGAAATCTTTGTAATCTTCTAGTACTTGATTCCAAATTTCCAAAGTCCCAAGAACCAAGGCCAGTCCTTGGAAAACTTTGGAAGCCTCAATCAAGTGCTGGTGCCATTGCACACATGACTGGACTGATCTAGATGGTTGACCCCCTAGCTTTTCTGAGCTAGGAAACAAAACTTAGTGCCATAGGAGTGGGACCT
This sequence comes from Sphenodon punctatus, assembly GCA_003113815.1. Classification (NCBI taxonomy): domain Eukaryota; kingdom Metazoa; phylum Chordata; class Lepidosauria; order Sphenodontia; family Sphenodontidae; genus Sphenodon; species Sphenodon punctatus. The sequence continues at coordinate 2,499,151 of QEPC01006333.1, forward strand.
ATTAGAATGGTCCGCCCCCGGAGACTGATGGAACCGTAACAGTTCCAAGACACGCTGGGGGAGGTGTCCTTTGACCTTGATGGCCGCTTGGCTGATGATCTCGTCCAAGCATAGAACACCTTGCTGGAGGGGACCATCGACCAGGTGGCTCTGAGGCGTCCGCTGCCACCGCTTTGTCATCGTAGGGCTTCTTGGTTTACTGAGGAGCTGCGGTGTATGAAGCAAGAGGGACAGCGGTTAGAGCGACGCTGGCATCGTTCTCATGCTCAGTCCGATCGGCGACAGCATCAGGCCCATTTGCTGTCCTATGCTGTGGCCGTGAGGGCAGCAAAGAAGGAATTTTTGCCACCCTCATAGCTGCTGCAAAGTCACATCCAGCGGAGCTCTTCTGGGTGGTGAGGGGGCTGGTCAGTCTGGCTGCCCTCTGCATGGAAGAGGCGATATCCCAGGCCCACTGTGAGGAGTTTGTCACCTACTTTGCAGAGAAGATCGCTCAGATTCAGCACAATTTTGGAGCCGGGATTGATGCAGAGGAAGGAGAGCTTGGGGTTATGGATGCCCCGTCTAGTCCATCTTTGTGGGATCAGTTTCAGGAAGTGACACTGGCTGATGCCGTGGGTGTCCTGGGCACTGTTAGGGCCACCTTTTGCGAATTAGATCCATGCCCATCCTGGCTGGTGAAAGCCTCCAGGGAGACCCTGGGGCCGTTGCTGGTGTGGGTGATCAATGCCTCCCTTCAGCAAGGTAGGGTGCCAGACTGCCTCAAGGCGGCAGTGCTGCAGCCCCGGTTAAAGAAACCATCTTTGGACGTTGACACATAGGCCAGTTACCTACCTGTCTCTAACCTTCCCTTTTTAGGGAAGGTTATTAAACAGGTTGTGGCCCAGCAGCTCCGGGGTCACCTGGATGGCAGCAGTTTTCTAGACCCTTTTCAATCAGGGTTTTGCCCAGGGAATGGCACCGAGACTGCGTTGGCGGCCTTGGTGGATGACCTCTGTTGAGAGATGGATTCAGGGCATTCAACACTATTCATCCTGTTAGATCTCTTGGCTGCTTTTGATACAGTGGACCATGGGTTATTGCTGAGACGATTGCAGTCCCTGGGGTGTGTGGATGGGATGGTTCTTGGACGGTTCCGCTCATTCCTCTCAGGAAGGAGCCAGTGAGTAGTGTTGGGGGCTGAAACATTTAGCCCCCAGGACCTCTCTTGAGGTGTACCACAAGGTTCTATTTTGTCTCCATTATTGTTTAACATCTATAATGCAATCCCTGGGGGAGGCTGTGAGGCGGTTTGGTGTGTGCTGCCACCAATATGCTGATGACACCCAGCTATACCTCTCGTTTTCAACTGACCCAGGCCCTGCAGTCTCTGTGCTTTCCTGGTGTCTGGAGGCAGTGGCTGACTGGATGTGGCAGAGAAGACTGAGGCTGAATCCCGATAAGACGGAGGTGATGGTGGGTCGGGCGGCAGGGGTGATGGCTCCCCTCGTTGAGGGGGTCTGCCCCCCGCTGGCTTCCCGGGTCCGGAGTTTGAGAGTTCTGTTGGACCCCAGCCTTCAGCTGGATTGCCAGGTAAAAGCGGTGGCAAAGGGAGCCTTTCGCCAGCTACATCTTGTGCGGAGGCTCCCGCCATGTGTTTTGGACTTCGACCTGGCCACCCTCATCCATGTGTTCCATCACCTCGAAGCAGGATTACTGCAACACGCTCTACGTGAGGCTGCCCCTTGTGACAGTTTGGAAGCTGCAACTGGTGCACAATGCAGCAGCCTGTCTTTTAACAGGGACGGGGCGTAGGAAGCACAAAACACCAGTGCGCTGAGCCCAATTCAAGGTGCTGGCTTTAACCTTTAAAGCCCTATGCGGCTTGGGCCCCTCCTATCTGAGAGACTGCTGCACTCCTTGGGTCGGAACTCCCTCCTGGAGGAAGTTCAACTGGCCCCAAGTCTGCTGGCCTTCCGCCAGGCCTGTAAGACCTGGCTGTTCATCCAGGTCTTCGGGGAAGGGAGTGGGTGGGGGTGGGGGAAGACAGGTAGTGGGTGGGGGGTTGGGTTGGGTTAGGGAGGGTTTGGGTTATTTTAATCTGAGGGTTTTAGGTTGTTTTAATTGCATTTTAGTTATGTTTTTAAATGTTGTTAGCCGCCCCGAGATGCTTGTAGCAGGAGGGGGCGGCATATAAATTTTAATAATAAATAATTATAAATAAATATTTGGTAGGAGGGAGGTGTGGGAAGGGACAGTTGAGTGCTGGACAAGTAAGATGGCAAGTTTTGATTGGGTGGCAGAGGCAAAATTAAAGTGGTTGTACAGTCATTTTTTACTCTACTGAAGTCAGCTGTGTGCGCTACCCTGCTGATCTGTAAATAATTGGCTTGGGGGGAGGGGTGCCTCTCCAGTCCTGTCCATAGGGGCAATGCTGGGGGATGGGGGTTAGTTGTTTCCACCATGTCATGGTTTTCAAAAAATAAAAAAATAAGTGGGTGCCATACTGCTGCGGCCTGCACTGCTTGGCACCATGGAGGTCAGAGGGATCTCTGCCTTGCTCCACTTCCCCTGGCCTGGGCTGTCTAAGTTACCAGTGCCACACCAATGCCATGCCTTTTAAAAAAATAAGTGGGTGTCACTGCTGCCTGCACTGCACCACTTGGCACCATGGTAGCCAGAGGGACCTGCCTACCCCACTGCCCCTGGCCTGGGCTGTCCATATACCAGGGGCAATGCCAGGGGTTGCCACCAGTGCCAAATATACTTAAAATTTGGGTGCTGCTGTTGCTTGCACTGCCTGTTGGCAGCACGCTAGAGGCCAGAGAAGGATCACTTTTGCTGTGGTTTTTGTGGGCACAGTGACTGTACTTTGTGGGTTCAACTTTGCCAAGATGTGACTGACCACTGAGGCATAGGGGAGATATACTTTATTTCTGGTTAAAATAATATATGGTGTGTGGGGAGGGGCCTTGCCTTGCATAGGTGGGCACTAGGCAGGCACAATGGAGGCTTTTTGTGGGTAGGTGGGTGGGTGGGTGGGTGAATGTCTGGTTTCTTTCTTGTGGGTGTTATTATGTCTACCGGACTGCGGTTTTTTTTATTTCTGCCCACAGTTGCAGTTTTGTATGTTTGTCTTCTTGAGCAATTGTGCCACTTTTGCTAGCCTGCTTTTTTGGTCACTGCTTAGTTGGCATAATGATTTTAAAGTGGGTCCACTGCTGACGGTGGGCCATGCTGTGGGTAAATTACTGCTGGTTTTTGTCTTGGATTTCTGCCCACAGTTGTACTTTTGTGGGTTTGTCTTCTTGAGTGATTGTCTCACTCTGGCTAGGCGGTTTTTCTAGACACTGCTTGGTTGGGGAAATGATTTTAAAGTGGGTGCACTGCTGATGGTGGGCCATGCTGTGGATAATGCTGACTTTTTAAAAATGTCTGCATGCAGTTGCACTGATTGGGTTTGTCTTCTTGAGTGATTGTCTCACTGTTGCTAGCCTGCTTTTCTGGGCACTGCTAGGCATAAGTGGATATACTTTAAAATCATTAAAGGAAAGAGTTCTGAAGTTCCAAGTTCCGGGGACATGCAAGTTCCCGAGTCCTCGAACAAAGTTCTGAAGTTCAGCCGAGTACCCAGACTGGGTACTCAGATCTTCAGAACTTGGTCCGAGTACCCGGAAGGCCTATTCGGTGCAGCCCTAGTTACAGGGAGAGACTCCTCTTCAGGTTGGATTGATAAACGTCTGCTCAGCCATTAAAGTGTAAAAGTAAGGCCTGATAAAGCACTAGAAATCTTGGACAAAAGCTGTGAGGGAAGTTTATCTTAATTCCACTGATCTGAGACCACAGGAAATATTTCAGGGGCTCATAATTGGAATAGGTGTACCGGAGTTCATTTCCTGAAAATCATCTTTCTGTGGGTCAGCTCTGGCCTATATAAATACAGTGAGGTGTGCAGGTGAGGTGAATGAGAACATAAGAAGTGCCAATGGTCCATCTAGCCCAGCATCCAGTCTCTGACAGTGGCCAATCACGGTGGCTTGGGAGACGCACCCAACAGGTCACAATGGGGGATCCATTCCCTGTTGTTTTCCCCTAGTTCCCGTCATGTTCCCAGATCCTGTCTGGCTAATAGCTGCTAATGGACCTATCTTCCAGAAACTTGTCCAAACCTCTTTTAAACTCAGCTATAGTACTGGCCCTTACCACAGCCTCCGGCAGTAAATTCCACAACCCAAAATTATACACTGAGTGAAAAAATATTTTCTTTTATTTGTTTTAAACTTGCCACCCATGAGTTTCATGAAGTGTCTCCTAGTTCTAGCTGAGAGGGTAAATAACCGCTCCTTGTTTATTAGTTCCACACCACTCATGATTTTATAGACCTCTATCATATCTCCTCTCAGTCGTCTCTTCTCCAAACTGAAGAGCCCCAACCTACCAAGCCTCTCCTCATACGGGAGCCCTTCCATGCCCTTGATCACCTTTGTTGCCCTTCTCTGTACCTTTTCAGGTTCAGCTATGTCTTTTTTGAGATGGAGCGACCAGAACTGCAACACAATATTCGAGGCGCGGTCGCACCATTGATTTGTATAGAGGCATTATGACATCCTCAGTTTTATTCTCTATCCCCCCTCCGAATAATTCCTAACATTGTTTGCTTTTTTGACTGCTGCTGCGCACTGTGCTGTGGATTTCATTGTATTGTCCACAACCACCTCCAGATCCTTTTCCTGAATGGTAACTCCTAGCTTAGTACTCAGCATTGTGTACGCATAGTTTGGATTATTTTTCCCTACGGGCATCACTTTGCACTTGTCCACATTAAATCTCATTTGCCATTTAGATGCCCAGGCACCCAGTGTCGTAAGATCTTGTGGCAGTTCCTCACAGAAACTGGATGATCCTGTTGCTCATTCCTCCATAAATGAGGTGGAGAGAGATTCCATCTCATGTCACAAAGTTCAACAGTAGTATCCGTGGGGACTTCAACAATACAGCAGAGCTGAAACAACTGCTGCTAAGGCAGATGGCCTTTCTTCACTTTACAAGAGGAGGCATCAGCAGGAGAAAATAAGAAGAATCTGAAAGCAAAGGACCAAAATTGGGGGGTGGAGGGTAGGTATAAGAGCACCCCCTTCTCCGATGGTCCTACTGATGGTCAGATCTCAAATATCTTGGAAGAAAACTGTGGGAAGTCTATGCTTGGGTGAAGCATAAGTGTGAAAACTGAACAAAGGGCAATATTTCTCTCAAATATTGGGTAATTTCAGACGTGATGGGCCTGGAGGCACGCCACGCTGAAACCAGGATCCTTGTCCGTGATGAAGCCGGCCATTCTGCAGACGTGCCGGCTCCATCACGCTGGGGAATTCCGGAGGAGACGGGGCTGTGCGGTGCGACGTGTGGTCACACAGCCCCGCCCCCCTTGCTACCATGGCCACCCGCCCTCAGGGAGACAGGCAGGTGCAGGGGCCAATGCAGCTGCTGCGCCTGATCCCGAATCGTGGTCAGGGCCACGATCCAGGATGGACCAAGGTAACACACGTTGCCTTTGGCCCATCCTGGATTGTGGCCAATCTAACCACGATTCTGGACCTCCGGCTGGCTGGAGGTCCAGAACCGTGGTCAAGTTTGATCCTGGCTGGGTGTTCGCTGTGGTGAACATCTGGCCGGGACCGAACAGATGTTCACAGAGATGCTGCCACCACACAGAATCCACTGTGGTGAACAGCATTTTTGTAACGTCTGAAATTACCCATTAGCAGAACAATTCTCTAAACTGACCAAAAGTGACAACAGCTCAGTCAGGAATAGAGAGCAGCTTAAGCACACTCCTTAGGGTGGGACTTCACGCAGAAGAGTGTGAAGGCAGAAACTAAAATTGAATATAATCTGGACGAAGAGGGGCATCACCTATAATATGGAGCGCTAAGGAAATACCTAAAAATAAAGATCCTGAAAGACTAGCTTCCATAGGTATTTAAAACAGAAACCAAAACACATCAGCTATTTCACCAAATCTTATCTGTCATCACGGACTTGTCAAGGCTTCAACAGCTTAGCTGTTTAACACATTTTGAGTCGTGAAATTAAATTTCAGTGCCCTTTTATTGCAATTATCTGAAAATGTAATATAACCAGGTTATGGATTCACATTGCTTGGCTAAAGAATGGTCTCTTTACATTGCAGCGGTGATCACATTGGTTAAGAAGAGATGAACATGTTTATGTATCAAAGGAATCTACACAACAGAACATTTCCTCTAAGTTTATTACACATTTTTTCATAGAGGTGTCTGAAAAGAGAAAGTGTAAAAATAGATTACCAACTTCAATGATTTACTTGGGAAAGGTATGTAATTTTATTTCTACTCTCTATTCCTTCAAGTATTTTCCTTCAAAAGCTCTTGATTGTCAATTACATGGTTTGGGCAGAATACAATTGAAAAAGAATTACAGAAGTTAGAAATCAAGCAAAAAGACCATTTATTTCATTTCTATAACCATCTTGAAAAAGTCTCTAAAGACCCAAGTAGTATTTGATCCATGGTATTTAATTCTGGGGCTGTGCTTGGAGATTTCAAAAGATTCCAACTTCAAAAAATAAAACACAAAAAACTCCAACTCTTTACAGAAAAAGTTTACATTTTTTAACATTTTCTCCCATCACAGACTGACATTTCAAAATAGTCTAATTAGTGAATCTTAATCTGAACCCTTGGAGAGGGTGCTGGTATGTAGTTTACTAGTAATTAAACAAAAAAATTAGGGTGATATGCTCAGAATTTGCAGCACCCTGTCAGATTAATACTTGAAATTACAGCAGCTCACATATTTTTGGGAAAAGGTAAAATTGGGCATAGAATAAGAGTGTCAAATCCAATCTGTTGCATACTAAAAAAAAAATCACGAATCAGTTTAGGAAAAAAGGAACCAAGAATTATTCATGTGTGGTGACTTTCAGTTCAAACTTTTCACAACACTAATATTTTTTCCCCTATAAGATTCTCATTTTTTCAACCACTGATGTAACTCCTTTGTTGGTGGACCTCTTTTTAATTAACACATCTTATTTTTTAAATATACAGTATTTGTGACTACCCTGAAAGCACCAGATAAAAGATACTACAAAAACTGTTAGGTTTTCAACTGGCCAGCATGAAATAGCTAGATTATGATACGTTGTATTGAATTAGGGTACAGCCATGACTCTGGGGGCATAATTATGTTGGGTGGGCCCCGATGCAGAAGATGAAATGGTCACCCACCCATACCCAATCCTAGATACAGCTGCCTCGGAGAACACAGGCCCCCACACAGTGGCTCATGGACACCTGTGCAGCTGCACTGCATGCCTCTATCATATCTACACCCTTGCATGGTTCTTATCTCCTCCCCACCCCCACCCCCCAACATGCCTCAGAACACTTAAAGTACAGGCTTTACACTGATCCTTATTCTGATTCTCATATAGATCCACATTCTGTAGTAATAGGCTTGATCACACAAGCAGGTAATAAGATGATGTTAATCAGAAAGAACAGCCTGCTTATTTGCAAGACCGCCTCACTCCCCGGGTTCTAGATCGGCCCCTTCGGTCGTCCGGGGGTCCCGGGTTTCCCGGGGGGCCACGCAAAATAGGGCATTCTCAGTGACCGCGCCACACTTTTGGAATTCCCTCCCGGTGGGGGCCCGTCTGGCCCCGGATCTCCTGCCTTCCATAGGAACTGTAAAACCTGGCTGTTCCGTCAGGCATTTGGCGAGGGAGGGGTAAGGGTGGGTGGGGATAGGGAGGGTAGAATGGATTTTTGTCCCTGTTTTAGGATTATGTTTTAAATTGTTTTATATTATATTTTTATTTTTACTTTTGTTAGCTGCTCTGAATCCATGTAGACATAGATCCAGAACATGTGCATTTGTTAAGGTAGGTCAGAAGTGCCTAGAATTGCCCCTCTTGCGGTTTTGACCCAGACACTTCCGTAGACCAAAATGGGAATGTCCAGGTCAAAACATGTGGTAATGCCCCATCTGTCATCTTCTGCGCCTGCTCGTGTGAGCAAAAGCAAGGGTGTAAGTGAGGAAAAGGGGTTATTGCTTATCAGACACGTTATGAGAGGTTTGCAAACATTCTCAAAAGGCTTGGGTTTGGTTGTAATTACACAGACCACCACTTCCCCCAACCGTGATCACTTAATACTACTAATAATAAAGTTTAATAAGTCATGACCAAAGGTCGTGACTACAAAGTAATGCAAAAACACATATGATACATAAAGAGAAATAGAACCATTCATAATGTCTAAAACCAGTCATCTAAAAGTAGGAACTAAAGAACATAAAACATAGAAGGTAAAATAGGTAGAAAAGCTAAAAATCAGCTTCTTTTGATTAGGGCCCTAGCCATATTAGCAAAAGCATGAATCACTGCAAAGTCGTTTGCAGAAAGTAAGAAAACTAACAACTGTTGGGGGGGCCAGAAAAATCTATTTTGAATCCAAGGAGCCAAGAATGTGAGGCGTAATTCCTCTGTAAGGGGGCAAATAAATAAAAGGTGGAGAAGGTCTTTGTTTTGGTTTAGGGAGCAGCTGCAAATTCTTGAGGAGTAAGGGAGCCCCTTTCTCCTTGCATTCAGCACCCTAGAGAGAATAAGATCAAATCTGAGCAGCGTAAGGGTCCTCCTCAGATGTGGATTGTAAGGGTAAGGATCCAGGGTAAGGGTCCAGGGTAAGGGTCCTCCTCGGATGTGGATTGTCCAGGGTAAGGTAGAACTCTCTTCCTGGGGTTATCTTGAAGTATTTATAAAGGGGGACTGATTTCAGTTTCCCAATATTATATGTATCTTTGGCGATTGCTAAGTTCAACAATTGTCTGAGGGTTAGTAGCTTGATTTTAGAGTTGAAAAGAGGCCACAGAGCTTCCATAAACTGCCCCAGCGAACGCAGAAGGAGGATCATTTTTTATGCCACAAAAAAGTGCCACCCAGGGAGTCGGATTCTACGAGGCAGAGGCTTGGGAATCTGTCCTCCGTCAGCTCCGCACTCTCAACCAATACGAAATCTGAGCAAGGTCCAACTTTACCTCAACCGGTAATACACCCGTTTCGAGGCACACAACGGAAGCAGGAGTGCTCTTAGGGCAGCTATCACCGCATCTCTAATGGAAGATCACTGAACAGGTGGTTGCCCAAAAGCTTCAGGCGCATCTTGACGCTATTGGATTCCTGGGCCCATGTCAGTCTAGTTTTCATTCTGGGTATAGAATGGAGGGATATCATGCTTGTGTCCTCTTACAACGATCTACACCTGGAGATTGTATGCTGTTGATCTTGTTAGATTTTTCAGCAGGCTTTGATAGTTAATTTTAAAAAAAAATATATTTAATTTTTATATAGCACCACCCTGCCATGGCAGTTAGAGCGCTCCACATAGAACTTATTTATTAATTTATTTTTATACTAAAATGTCTATCCCTCCCCCTCCTGCCTCTGGCAGCTTGGGGGGGGGGGGCGCGGAGGGGCTTACAAAAAAAACCCCACAACAGCAGCATAAATATAAATAAATAATCATTACAACCCTGTAAGGTAGGTTAGGCTGAAAGAATATTGTGACTGGTCCAAGGTAACCCAGTGAGTTTTTGGCTAATGTGAGACTTGAACTGAGGGCTTCCCCTACCACCTGGGCAAGGTACTGCACAACACATCTGCAGGACCAGGCAGGAGTGCACAGGGCCGCTTGACTGGTTCCATTCATTTCTGTTGGGGAGGTCCCAGGGGGTGTAGTGGGAGACTGCTTGTTGTCCCCTTGGGGCATCCCCTATGGAGTCCCAGCAAGGTGTCATCTCGTCTTACCTCTTGTTAAATGTGTATCTGAAGCCCCTGGGTGAGATTATATGGAAGTTTAGAGTGAACTGCCATCAATATGCTGATAAAACTAAGTTCTACCTCTCTTTTTCATCAGACTTAGGCCTGGCAGTCTCGGTACTTAAACAGTGCCTGGCTGCCATTGGGGACAGGAAAAGAGTGAGACGAATGAAGCTGTATCCAGACAAGACAGGATGTCTGTGATGGTTGTGGGGAAAGCCGAGGGAGTGATGGTCCCCATCACTGATCCTCCCCTGGTATCTCAGGTCCGGAGTCTGGGGATCCTCCTGGATCCGCAGCTCTGCCTGGGTGTCCAGGTAGTGGCTGTGGCGAAGGGGGTGTTTTGCCAGTTACATCTGGAACGTCGGCTTAGGCTGTATGTCTCGGATTCGGATCTGGCCACAATCGTCCATGTTTTTATTACCTCGAGACTGGACTACTGTAACACACTCTACGCGGGGCTACCCTTGGTGCTGGTTCGGAGACTGCTGCTGGTGCAGAATGCGGCGGTCCGTCTCCTGACTGGGCTGGGCCAACGCGAGCGCATTACACTAGTGCTTCGCTCTCTGCACTGGCTGCCAATAGTCTTCCAGGCCCAATTCAAGGTGTTGGTGCTGACCTTTAAAGCCCTAAACGGCTTTGGCTCCACCTACCTGCAGGACCTCCTCACCCTCCGGGACCTGGATCAGCCCCTGCGGTCAGCCAGGGGTGCACTCTTTGAGGTCCCCCGGGTTTCAACCATGAGGAGGGCGTTCTTTGTGGCTGCGCCACGGCTGGGGAACTCCCTCCCATTGGAGGTCTCCTTGACCACTGACTTCCCCTCTTTCCGCAGACAGTGTAAGACCTGGCTGTTCCACAGGGCCTTTACGGAGGGAGATGGAGTGGGTGGGTATGGATTGCTTAATTTGGGATTTTAGGTTGTTTTAACTGTAGTTTTATTTGTTATGTATTTTAATATGTTTTAAAATGTTGTTAGCCGCCCTGAGATGCCTATGGCAGGAGGGGGCAGCATATAAACGTTAATATAAATAAAGACTGAAACGATAATGGCTGGCAGACCCTGTGACCCAGTCCCTGGATTGGGACTCCTGTCATTGATGAAATCCATCCTTGTCTGGTTACCCAGCTTCACAGTTTTGGGAGTGGTCCTTGATCCCTTGCTGCACACCTGGAACATCAGTTTTCAGCAGTGGCCAGGAGCACTTTTCACGAGCTCCACCTGGTAAAGAGGCAGTGGGCCTTAATTTCTGATTCCGATCGGGCCACCATCATCATCCATGCTTTTATAACCTTGAGACTAGATTACTGCAATGTGCACTACGTGATGACTATTCAGAAGCTGCAGCTGGTGCCGAATGGAGTGGCCCAGCTCCTTTTGGGGTGGGTCACTGTGAGCACATTATACTTGTATACTTCAGCATCTGCACTGGCTACCAGTAGCTTTTGGGGAACAATTCAAGATGCTTGTTTTGACCTTTAAAGCCCTAAACAGCCCTGGCCCCACTATGCTCCATTATTACCTCGAGAATGCATCTCGAGCACTATGCTCCATCATGATCCATGTGGTTGCCCAGGGGCGTTGTCTTGCAGGTACCATCTGCCAAACCGGTTCATACAGTGAGGGTTCGATTGCTGTCCCAGTATTCTGGAACTCCCTTCCCCTGGACGTTTGTCAGAGCCTAAGGCTGAGCATTTTCTGAAGGAGATGCAAGACTTTTCTTTTTGGCCAAACCCACATATAAAAGCGGGGAGTGGGGGCTGGGGTGGGATTTGTATATATTTTAATGAACTTTTAAAATAGTTTTTATTTATAAGCTGCCCTGAGCTTTAGGGGAAAGGTGGGATAAAAGTTCATTAAATAAATATGATGGGGGCACGTAGGGAGGGCCCCGGCCACAAACAAGAGGAAGAGAAGGAGTTGTAGTTTTTCAAGTTTGACAAATCACTGATATAGCCAAATGATAGCCTACAGACCATAGTCTGGGATCTAATGTACTAATATATTGTGGAAGAAAGAGTTCAGTTGTATTTGCGAGGGCTGTTTTAGGTTAAGTCCTAAATAGATTCTTAGTAGGAGATACCACAAAAGACCTTTTCATTCACTTATCCGTCTTAGCAATTCTCACTTGAAAAGAAAAAAAGATGAAAAAAAGATTCTCTTACAAGCTAATCTGCAGCTAATTTCTTTAAAAATACACAGGCACAGACCTGTTGACTCATCATATGGGAATCTGTTTTAGATTCATTCAATGGGCCTTTTGAACTTTTCCACTACATACATTTGTTCCTTTTGAACAAAGAGCTGAAATTCAAAACCTGTCCTGCCTCCTGAACATCAAGATCGGCTATCTGTATGGTGGGGACAGAGCAGCACGTGATTTCTTATATCCTTCCCCAAGCGACAGCAGGATTGTTGAGATTCTGGAGGCTTTTTGGCGGAAGACTTGTCGCACCTGCACTAAAACTTTTTGATTTAAAAACTAGACCCCGAGCTTTATATGGAGCAGAAATTTGGGGATTGGTTTGTACTGATCTACTTGAAATTCCCCAAGTTTAGTTTTTGAGAACACTCCTTGCGGTTCCTAAATGTACATCTGAAAGCCTGATATGCCTTGAAACTGGAATAATGCCTATGAGAGTTAAGATTCTTGAAGCTGCTTTGAATTATTGGTGCAGATTAGAGGACATGTCAGAGGACAGACGCCCACGCTGCTGTTTTGAGGAGGCTAGGACTTGGACCTCTCCGTGACTATGGAGAGGCAGAGCATTGAGGCGTTTGCATGACTTGGGGTTTTCTCTGGATATGCTCAGTATTCTTCCTGGGCATCAGAGAAAGTTTTTAATAAAAAAGCAATTAGTTGACCAAGCTATTCAGACTGACTTGGGATCCACAGACACTCAAGAGCGTTCCGCTTTATAAATTTCTCAAGTTTACCTCAGGTTTTGAGATGTATCTGGATATACTGGTAGACCCCAAGATATGCAGGGCTTTGACCCTGCTTCGCTTTGACTTATTACCTTCCAAAGTCCTAGAGGGCAGACGTAATGGGACCCTTTGTGAAAGTAGATTGTGCTCTTGTAACCTAGGGCAGATCGAGGATCTTCTTCACATCCTTTTCTTGTGCCTGCTTATTGAGCACTTGAGAGAGATTGATTTAGCCCCATGGACTGTTACCAGACCGTATCTCACTCAACAGCTTTTGGTATTTTTACAACAGCCAAAACTCATGATATTATTTGTAATCTGGCTAAGATGGCCTGGGACATCTGCAAGCATTGATCCGAAATAGAACAACCTTCTAGAGTTATAGAAATTGTATTTGATGATTTGGTATTGTGTTGTATATTTATTCATATTATGTTCTTTTCTGTTCTATTTTTGTATTGATCTGGGCCAGGGCATGAGCCAGTGCCATCAATAAATAATAATTATTATTATATCCTTCCCCAATGCCCCCATTGGTAATTTTCATCTTCCCACTTCTTCTGAAGTACCAGAGAGGTGGAGTTTTCTTTCCAGTGGAAGTATCCTTGAAACATACCTTCCCCAGCCATTTCTCCCTTAAAATGATCCAACTATTCTTCCTCCTTTCTGGAATCTAAACCAACCCACTGAGTGATACCTTAAACAGCATTGCTATTCTGAAAATGTCTGCCGAGCAACAAAAGGTTACCTCTCACATGGTATGTATCATCCAATACCCTCATTTTATTTTTCACTATTAGAAACAAGTTCACCCTAAAACCTCATGGCAACAGAAGCCTGTAGCCCCAGGGAAGACACATTTGCAAACAACCTTGTTTTCTAAAATACTTACTTTACTTTGCAGAATAAAAAAACCCCCATCTAAACAGGATGGTAACAGATTGAAGAGCATATCTGAGAAAAAAAACACCCAGACTAACAAAAACTACGTTTATCCCTTAATTTAGAAAAGAATAAATCAAATGTATGTCCTGACCATAATTTAACCTTCTTCCCCCTTTATTATTCCTTTCTGCCACATCTACAGGAAATAGATCACGAAAACAGATGGGGTGAATAGACTTTTTACCTCCCAGTGGCTAAACACCAGCTGTGGGCTAGCCAGGCCACTCGTTCTCTTCCTGATTGCATCAGCAAAACCAAAGCTTTCTGCTACTGGCAGCACTGCCTTAATAATAAACACATCCGTTCCTTCTTTCATCTCCTCTAATAACACTCGGCCTTCTCTTTTGGACAACACAGCATATACACGACCTGCAAAGGCAAAAGACTCATTAGTTTATTGAGCCTAACATCCTTCCAGTCAAGATAAGATACAATTGTTGTTTCTGGGAGGGCTAAGTAATGTACATGGGAATACTCTGACTAGCTCAAGCTGTAACTGGTTGGATTAAGCCATATCATATGAAAGACACATTTGGCCATTAGAAAAATACACAAAACTATATTATATGAATGCTTCATAATGGCAGTGTATGGATGTAATTATTGGCTATACTATGTGTATTTTGCAACAACATTATGTATATTCTAGGAACTGTAGCAGGGAGATTACACCTCAAATTTGTTTTTGCATAAAACTGGAAATGTAAAGAGTTAATGTCAGTGATTGCTTGCATTTTTTTATAACATTCAAATATATTTGTTTGCATTTAAAAAAATCCTCTGTAGTTTGTGCACCTCAATATTGTAACACTACACTCATTCCAAGTGAAGCAGAAAATAAAATGTTGGAAATGGTTCCTGCTTAAATTTTCTACAGCATTTGTCTGACTGTTGGTTTAGATTTATGTTTAGGATAGTTTTACTATTATTAGCAATAGTTAATTTTTATTTTTTCATGTTTATACTTAGTCTATTAAAGTATGCAGTGAATGTCCTGGCCGTGGTAGTCTGAATGCTGTCATTCGAAGGTGTTTAAATCTTGCCTCTTAGCATTTAGTGCAATTAAATACAATGAAAAGCACTATTGTTTCATTATTATTTTTTTTAGAGTGCAGGAAAAGACAAGCTAATTTCTAGGAGAAAGCTTAGAGAAATGCAAAGAGCATACTTGCATTATTAAATAAGTGTTATCGGTAACAAACTAGGATTTTTAAAAATGTACTTTCAACCTAATAACGTAATTCTAGTAAGACAGGAGTTTGCATAAATAGCTATTAAAATAAAATGTCTTAAACCACATAAACCAAAGAACACAGAAGCATGATGCTAGAAGTATTTTCAATCTTCAGAAATGATCTGAAACATTGCCGTTGTGACTCAGCTTTATTCTGCTCCTGTAATATTTTTATCCAGCACTTGCCATTACTCACTACTCTCCGACAGCAAAATAGGAAACATGCAGAGGTAAATGTAATGAGTAATACTTACAAGGTGAAATTCAGCTTCCCACCAAGTAAGTACCTTTGTGTGGGGAACTTAGTGAGATGGTAGAGTCCAAGTCTTACTGGGCGTATTACAACCTCCTTGTTACTTACAAAAGTGTTACAGTTTCTAAATTCTAAAACTGGACACAAAGTTGAGAGCATTTTGAAGATTAAATTTAAGGCATTTGGCATGCATGTCTGATGGCGTATGTACAATGTGCTTCAAGACAGAAGAAAACTCTGGAGAGCAAAAGCCATGCACTCCAAAAGAGTATATTTGTATGCAGCTCAGAGTTACTGATGTTTTAGACCAAGACAGGTTTACTCTACAAATAAGTACATAAAATCAAGAGTTAAGGTTGCTCCATAGCCCACATGCTCTCTGTCCAGATCTCAGCAAGAATGGAAATACGGTTGAGATTCGCATGCTCACATCAAATAATCCACAAAACTACATTTACTCCTTTTGACAAATCCTCTACTCCCATGCAATTCTTTGCACATACAACCCCCCACATTCTCCATGCAGAATTGAGTAAAGCCACACATGCTTAGCTCTGTTGTCTGAGGGGTTACCCATAGTAGTATGATGGAAGACGACAAACCTAGGATTGATATGGGCGTAGTCATTGGACAATGGGACAGTTAGCTTGTGTAGGAACTATAGGACTAGAGGAGGTGTAAATAAAAGGATTAATACGTTATTTAAGTTGACTGTACAAACCTGGTCCAGGGAGAACAGTATATGGAATGTGGAACGTTAACAAAGTCTACATCTCAATATATATATTCCCTAAGCGCTTCTACCCTCTCCAGGCTCTCTTGCCACTTTGATTCTGCCACAATTAGACAAAAGCAGTGAAAATGACCAGGAGTTACTGAGCTGTGTCAATATAGAAGAGGAGCCGAGGTCAGTAAAAGTGACTGAGTGCAAAACACTGGATACTGTATAGCAAATTTAGATTTGCTAATGGTCATTCCTAAAGGCAGAGGTGAAGGAGACAAAATATGGCAGTCTTCATACCAGAAATTTCTGGAGAGCAATTTCTTAGAACTGAAAACATGGCCACAGCTATCCCATCAAAATGTATATGGAAATTCAAAGCATTATATTTTTCAATGCATTTTTTCTGCTACAGTTCTTGAAATAAAATATCCATTCCTTATGTTAAAGTGAAATTTGGTGTGACTGTTCAGCTATGCACATCATACAAGAGTATTATCAGTCATTGAGAATGTACATGGTACTATGCAGGATATCATAGGACTAGCTGTAGAGCACACAAACTCCCCAAACACATTACAGGATATTACTGTTATATTTCAAAATATTTATATTACAGTCCATGCTTAATAGTAGAGATAAAAACTTCACACCCAGATAAATGGTGCTGATAATATTGGGTGCAATCCCAACTCCCTCCCCACACCCGTGTGGGAATGTGTGCAGTTTGTGCACATGCCATAGTCCCCATAGTGGGGCTACACACAGGATGTCCGCGGAGGTGTATGCGCGCATTGTGTGCGCACTCCACGCACTGCGCGGGGGTTAAAATTGGCTCCACTATAAAAAACTGGCCTTTCCAATCCAACAGGAGACATATGTTGATCCCTATTCCTGGCCAAGTGTTATTGAAGTCTGCATTTCCAAAACATACAAGCTACAATACCCTTTTTTTTTTTTTGGCAGTTTACCAAAGGATTTTTCAATGATAGCTGTCTCATCCAAGTAGTTTGGATTGCAGCTCCAGTCACTGTTACCACCGAGAAGTTACACGAGGATGCCAAGTCTAGCAACTAACTCTTTTGGGGATAAACTTAACTCCTCCCCCTCCCGTTAAAACAACCTGGCTGGAGCAGAAGGGGAGTAGGCATGGGACCAGGATCCTGGCAGCATGTATAATTCAGTTGCAGATCTTCAGCATTTATTTGTTCCTCCAACAGTGTTGCAGAGCTTAGCCATGGGGTAAAACAAAGGGGTCTGATCCACTGGGAAAGCGACTGAGGATAGGGTACGGTAGAGGATTCACGTAATTTCTTTTAGTTCTGGTTGCCCCATCGCAAAAAATAATCAATTTCTGTAATTCCTAGCATTTCCTTGTCTTTTTGACTGCTATTGTGCATTGGGCTGATGTTTTCAATGAATTACCCACAGTGACTCCAAGATCCTTTTGCTGAGAGAAAACACCTGATTAAAAAACCCAACAGAATGTGTATATCTAGTTAGGATTATTTTTCATACGTGCATCACTTTACAATTCTTAACACTGAATTTCATCTGCCATTCTATTGCTCTGTCTCTCAGTAGGGTGGGATCCTTCTGTGACTCTCTGCAGTCTGTTTTGCACTTAGCTCACTTGCATAAGTTTGTGTCAGCTGCAAATTTGGCCACCTCCCTCTTTACCCACTCTTCCAAAAAATTAAATAAGTTAAACAGCACTCAACCCAGTAAAGATCCCTAAGGCACGCCACTGTTTACTCCTCTCTGTTGTGAAAATTTGCTTAAATTGTCATGTTTCCTATCTTTTCAGTCACTGATCCAAGAGAGGACCATGACAATTTAGTTTTCTCAAAAGCCTTTGATGAGGGTCCTTGTCAAATGCTTTCTGAAAATCCAAATACAGCCTGAATCAACTTTATCCACATTCTTGCTGACACCTTCAAAGAATCCCAGTACATCAGTGAGGTATGACTTTCCTTTATAAAACCATGTTGGCTCTTTCCATCTTGCCATATTTGTCAATATGCCTAACAACTATTCTTTACAATGGCCTCTGCCACTTTGCATGATGCGGTCATCAGGCTCACAAATCTGTAATTTGCAGGGTCACTTTGAAGCCTTTAAAAAAATTTGGCATTAAGTTTACTACCTTCCAATCCTCATGTACTATAAACTGGTTCTAGTGATAGGTTACATACACTGATAGTAGCATGCAAAGAGGAGTAACAATTTAAAATTATATCAGTATTACATGGTAAAAGGCATTTTAATCCAAGTTTTATTACTGTCTGAGAAGTCCAGTTTAGAAACCAGTGCTCCCAGGAGGGAGAAAGAGAAGGAGAATTAGCAGCTTAGCAGATAGGAATATCAACAGGAAGCAGTTACCTAATTAGTTAACATATGATCAGTTAATATTTTGCTCAGAAAGTTCTCCATGGCGTTTTTAAAAAATGAGCAATCCAAGAGAGAAAGAAGAGATAACAAAGGAGTTTTCTTATGAACGAAGAGCAGAAATCAGAGACAAGTCATTGTGAGTCATTTTGTTAGGGTTTAGGGGGAAGGGGAAGGGGGGTGAAGTGGGTTGTGTTGCTTGTGGGAGTGGGTGTAAGGGGTAGAGAGGGGGGAGGTTTTAAGCACTGACCTCTGGTGGCAGCAGGGGAAGGTGTAGGGAGGAATTATTTGGGGGAGCAGTTATGCCCGACATACAATGGTGGGGGGAGGTTGGGTGGGGGGAGCTGTCCAGTGCAGGCCCTTGGTGGCAGTGGGGTGCCCGGTTGGATGGGGGGAAGCATTCCCCCATGGTGAGAGAATGGGGGTTGCCTTAGGAGGATGAGAAGAGCCTCCCAGTGAGAGGCTCTCACCGGGAGGGTCCTGGTGGATGTTAAGAGAGTTACCCCCCACTGAGGGTGAGAGAGGATCGGGGTCTAAGGTCCGCCTGTATAGGGCTGCTGCTGCTGAATGCAAGGTCCACAGTGAATAAGGCCCCAGCGATCCGGGATTTGATCGTGGATGGGGCAGCAGACCTTGTATGTATTACAGAAACCTGGCTGGACGAGGAGGCAGGACCAGTTTTAGCGGACCTCGTTCCGGCCGGGTATGTTGTGCAGCACCAGCCCCGCACGGGGGGGAGGTGTAGCTATTATTTTTAGAGAGAGATGGCTAGTTAGGAGATATCCAGTTCGGGAGATTCCAGGTATTGAGGCCCTCCACGTGGTGTTTGATTTGGTTGGGGGCAACCTTGGGGTGCTGCTGGTATACCGGGCCCCTTCCTGTCCAGCAGCATCCCTTGTCACTCTAGCAGAGCTAGCCTCAGAGGTGGCGCTGAACTCCTCCAGGACCTTAGTCCCGGGGAACTTCAACGCCCATGCCAATGCTGGCCTTGTAGGAGCGGAGCGTGAGTTCATGGCCGCCATGGCAACCATGGACTTGTCCCAAGTGGTCAACTGCCCGAGGGCATACCCTCGACTTGATCTTCTGCTCTGGCCTTGAGGCGGGTGATCCGTTAGTGGGGAATGTGAGGATCACGGCCTTGTCATGGACGGATCATTATCTCCTACAGGCCAGTCTCTCAGCGCACCTCCTTCAGAAGGGGAATGGACCAGTGAGGTTGGTCCGCCCTCGGAGGCTGATGAAACTGCAACGGTTCCAGGAGGCTCTGAGGGAGTTAACCATAGACCCGAACATCCGAACCCCGTTCTGTTCGCACATCCCTACACATTCCTGTGTTTCTACAAACACACACACACACTTTAGGTAGCAGTAAATTACAATTAGTGAAAGCGAATGAGACAGAAGCCCGCAAGCTCGTCAGTACAGTGGCTGCCAGATGTTTCCCCACACCCACCATGGGGTGGGCCAGTGGCTGCTACTGGACTTGTTCTACAGAAAAGGTTGGTGACACGGCATGGGCTAAAGTTTCCTCAGCTGGGCTAATCTGGGCTAACACGTGTCCTCCCGTCTGGTAGGTCCTGCCCAGTCCTGCCATGAGGCAAGGTCCAAGCACAGAGAAGCACACTCACCCCAGCTGTCAACCAGCTGATCAAGGGGGGAGTCTGGAGGAGCACAATCACTCCAGCTACCAACCAGCTGATTGGGGGCCTGAAGGACCGTGCTCACTCCAGCCGCCAAACAGCTGATCAGGGGGAACCTGGAGGCTCCTGCACTCACCCCGGCTCGGGTGTATGTGTGAGGAACCCCCCCCCCACCCCATCAGTTATTTGGTGGCCCGGCTGAGCGTGCTCCTTCAGAGCCCCCGATCAGCTGTTTGGTAGCATTTCCTCCGAGGGGCCCGATCTTGCTGCACAGCAGGGGTCTGAGAGTCCTGCCCTGTGTGGACGGCTCCTTGGCTGATCCGTGTCAGGACTTGTGATGGCAACCCCCACCGCCCAGACTGGAGGAGAGATGCTTGTTTGGCCTGCCCTCCCCACTGGCCCAAAGTCTGGTGGCTGCAGTGGCCCTCCCCAGGGTGGGCAGGGGAACTGGCTCATTCCTATCATGTTTGTTTTCACCCAATGAGTGTTCAAAGTTTCAGAACTAAAACTAATCATTTACTTCAAACTACCCTCAGACAACAGAGGGTTTTGAGGTAAAATACTGCTCATGTAATATTGGGCAATTTTACAAATATATGCATTTTTGGCAGTGAGATTGAAGTAGTCAGGAATTATTTCCAGGCCTATGCTGAAAAATATAAAATAATGCTCTTTATATTCTAAAGTGCTGTGGGACTATTTTTTCTTGCACACATTTCAGTAGTGCTTTCATCTCATCTTAACACTCACCCACTGTTTTAAACTTTTCCATCTTTCTAAGATTTCATTATTTATATTAGCGTAAATAAGGATTGCGGTTAACATTGCACGACCTAGCACTAAACTCATATGGGAAAAACTGGACCCTGAAGAGATATTCTGGCAGGAGACACAGGAGTGGGATGTAAAGGGGATTGATGACATGAATGAATCCCACCCAGTCTTATCCGCGTCTTGCATACTGCATTACAGGGCTCTGCACGAAGCAGAGTTCTTTGTTTGGGGGGGGGAGGATGCAGTGGTGGCTGGTGGATCCCGAGACTGGTGGGGCAGTGGGCAGGGCCAGCAGTGGACAGGGCCATCTCAGAGGTGGGCATGGCCAACGGTAGGTGGGGCCGATTTATATGAAATTTTACAGCCTCAGTTCCTCATCTGTTTAAAAAAAAAAACCAAAAAACTATAAAAATGGGAAAGTGTACGTGTCTGTCTCTCCCTGTGTTCTCCTCACCCTTGTCCTTCTTAGTTTGCAAGAGAAGACTGATAGGGATTGTTTATACACTGGCCCTCCACACTCTTCCCTACAGCCAGCCCAGTGCTCCTGATTAGGGGCTTCTCCCAGAAAGCCTGGGTCCCCAAACAGTCCAGCCCACTTCCTAGCCCTGGATCCCAGTTCACTCACACCTGTGGATCCAGGTCTGTCTCCAGGGACACTGTCTGTGCTTAGGGTTGCCATATATACAAATTCTTAGAGGGCACTTATGAGATATACAGGTTGCAGGGCTACATCAGAACCAATGCAGCCCTGCAACCTGTATATCTCATAAATGCCCTCTAAGAATTTGCATATATGGCAACCCTGTGTGCTGGCTCCTCAGACAGGCTGGTCAGGCTTCCACTCAGCCCAATAGGTAGACCTTCCAAAATCCTGCCTGGGAGAAACTGTTTCCTTGATCCTGGAGCCCTCTTCCCAAACAACACCCACAGCCTTTCTTCATTTCCGTTTTTTCTAGCTTGCAGCCTTACCCAGGTGCAGAAATAAGCTGCCCTACTTTGTCACCGCATCCCAGAAAGAGACAAGGAAACAGCAGTGAGTTTTAACGGCTTCACTCTATTTATTGCCAAATTCAGATTTAAATGGGGAGATTGGAACTTCTCCACTCTCTTATAAACTGGGTCCAGTTTTAACCAACAATAAGTAGGGCTACGTATTTTTCATGGCAAATTTCTCCAAAAAAAAGTCATGACTTGGTCATGGAAAAAAATTCAAAAAGTCACAGAAAAGTCATGGGTTAAAAAACCAAAAAAAAACACCACCCCCAACCACCTTTATTAGCTACATTTTTAAAAAAAATCTATTTCCGTGAAGTTGGGGGGCAGTCTGTTAGATTGTAAGCCCGAGGGCATTCAAATGGGGGATGAACACCTTAGACTGTAAGCCCCAGGGCCCTAATTCAAAGCCTTTTAAAAGGAGTGGCAGAGAAAAAGTCCTCAAATAGTGGATGAACTCCTTAGATTGTAAGCCTGTCCAAAGCCCCTTATATTGTAAGCCCTAGGCATGGTCCTATCAAAGCCTTTTAAAAGAAGGAGTGGCAGAAGGAAAGTTCTCAAATGGGGCAGGGTTGCTGCCTTGTAAACAAGGTTCTTCGAGATGGTGCCGAACATTCTCACAACACCCACCCTTCCATCCCCACATGGAATTTTCTTATATTCCTAGAAAGGGTTGGAAGGAACTGTCATTTTGAAGGGGAGAGTGCTTTTTATACTAGAGGAGCTCGAGACTATCATGTGGTCTATTATTTAAATATGGTGAGCATGCCATGCACAACCCAGTTGTGAGATTGTTTGGAGCCATCTTGAAGAACCTTTTTTACAAGGCAACAACCTTCTGATCGCTTACTGAGGAGAAGCTGTTTGTTTACAAACAGCTTTATCTCCCAGGCCACTTTCAGATCGCCTCGACACACATATTTTGGCTGCGGGAGGGAATGCGCAGCCAGGATATGCACAGGGTGCCGTGAGCCTGAAAGTCCCCGCCCGCGGCTTTGCCAGCAGAAACACACAGGGATGCATAGCAGGAAATCCAGCTCTACATCCCTGTGCGTGTCTGCTGGAAAAGCTGCCTTGGGAGGCGGCTTTCAGACCAGCCGATCCCCACACATATCCTGACTGAGCCCGGGGGCGGGGGGAGGTCTGAAAGCGGCCCCAGTCCGATCGCTGGTGTCCTGCTGCAACTGCAGCATTGCTAGCAGGCAGAGGTCCAGAAGGGAAAAACCAAGCCCTTTCACAGCAGTCACAGGAAAAGGTAAAAAGTCACGGAGGGGGCAATATTTCATGAGAAATGTGACCCCCGTGAAAAATACATAGCCCTAATAATAAGTAACAATAACTAACGACGACAACTACTCACAACTGAAACAGAGATCCAACCTTGCAACCCGTCTTGTAAAAAGTTCAAATTCGCAAGACAAAAAGGTCAGCATGGTCCATTCAGCTCAGAAAATGGAGGATGCACCCCTTTCCCTACAGCCTACGGCCTTGGGCCAAATCAGACCTCTAATTCTCTCAAAACCACAAAAGACAAGGAATAAGGGCCCTCCAGATCTCCATTCAGATCTCCCCAGCCCATGGGCCCCCAAGCACTTACCAACAGCAGCAGCAGGTAGGTAGAAGAACTCTCTAAGAGGCCAAGGAGGTAATGAGCCTCAGACACACACAGCAGGCCTCATGCTCCCTGTCCTCCCACTCCCTTCCCTTCTCTCCAGTGCCTAGGTGGGTCTCTTTCAAAGGAGTCCTGCCTGGCCATTCAATTCCACAGGCTAGAGTTGCAATGGAACCCAATACCTCTGCAGTGGCCACCCCCCCAGGCTATGATGTTTTGGTGGGTCTCTGTGAAAAGAGCCCCACTGCTCCTGAGCAGGCCCCCTCTTCCCTGAGACTCTCTGGCCAGCACAGTAGCACAGGCTTCACTGACTCAGCCTGCAACTAACAGATACTTTCTCTTTCACTTTTAATTTCTATCCCGCACTCTCTCGCGAGCGACTCGAGGCGGCGAACAAAAATGAAATATACAACAAACAATATAAATCCAGCATAATACATTAACAATATACATTCAGTATAACATTCATATAAATATAAACAAAACCTCACAATCAAAATCTTACTACCAACACTCCCACATATCTAAACCCTATCCTAAAATTCCACAGCAACATACCCCTTCTCCCTCTAACTCCTGGTCATCCACCAACACTTTTCCACCACCCCCGACCTCTCCTGCTGCCACCAGGAGGGAAAAGAGGGCCCTTCCCCACCCCACCTTCTGCTCTCACCAGAAAGGAGAGGAACAATCAAGCACATACCAGAATTTCCAGGTTTTTACAACATAATATAGGAGTTCAACAATAATATATTTCACAGCCAGAACAGTAAATAGGTCAACCACAATCCTCCCCACCTTCTCCCTTCCCCACCACCCCTTCCGCTCTCACCAGGAAGGGGGGAACAACCAAGCACATACCACAATTTCCAAGTTTTTACAACATAATCTAAGAATTCAACAATAATAAGTTTCACAGCCAGAACAGTAAATAGGCCACACAATCATCCCCACCTGCTCCCACAACACATCAGCAATATAGCAGCTCTTCCCATGCCCCTCTCCCCCTTTCCTTCCCTTCACCAAAACTCAAACTCCTCCTTCTCCCCACTCACATCAGGGGAGAAAACCCTCATCCCCCACCTAATCAATTCCCCGTGCCACCACACAATAACAATATTCGCCTTCTGTAGTGGCCTTGGCCGACGGGCCCCGCCAAAGGGCATTCTGCCTGCCTGTTGCACTTGAGTCAGAGTGCAGCAGCAGTTCTTGGCACTGGCAGCTCTCAGTAATGGGGTTTCTTTGGGGGGGAGGGGGGGCAAAAGGGCATGGGGGCCCAAGGGGGGCAGTGCCCCCAGAGGCCCTATAGACGGGCCTCTCCTGGGAGGATGGTCACGCATGTCTCTTGCACAACCACGGAGGATCCCTCAATGGGCTCTGTCCACTCAGGGAAGAGGGGTATGCAGAATTTGCTCATTTAAGTTCATAGATCTCTCCGATTTGGATATAAGTTCTTGTAAGTTTATAAACACTGAACAGGTTCAAAAAATGTAACCTTTTAACACAGAAAGTCACTCTTCTGAATATTTCTGGAGAAGCAGCCCTTTTTTGGCTAGCTTTCAGGCACTTCCTTTGCCCACCAAGCATGCGCTAGATGTAGTCTGACTCTCATATCTCAAAGGGACCTCTCCTACTGCACAGGAGCAGAAAGCACTTACTAAAAATATAAGCTTATTTCTTCAATACCACCCCACCCACCCACCCAATGATGCGTGGGCTTAAGGAAGGTGGGTTTTGTTTTGTAGAACTATTACCAACATCTGGTAAAAGTGAAATGCACAGCAGAAATGATCAAGAGCTAGAAAAGAATTATAAATTGCTGCTTGCAAAGTCTGACCTCAAGTAGTTTCATACAGTTTTTAAGTATCTGTGATATTGCATGCACATATTTTACAACATACATGCAGCATGTATATATTTTATAACAACCAATCCACATACGAAGCCTTAACTATCTTAATATATTTGGTGGTGGCTACCACATAACATTTTGACAAACGTGGTATCAAATACAAGTAAATACAGTGATGGCTTTGGACCAATAGCAAGGCAGTGTAACTCAAGCCTCAATTAATTATTATTATTATATAGCGCCAACGATGTACCTGGCTAACAGGCCAAATTCATTGCTGTGATAAATGGTTGCACCAGCCAATCAGAGTGAGAGTATGTGTGTGTGCGCATGCACAAATATAATCACAATGAAGGGAAAGTTAGCACTGAAACCAGCCAACAAGAAAGTAGGAATAATTTAAACTACTTTATCCTAGGCTTCCACACTCCTCAAATACACCACTGATTTAGGCCTGATAATATTAATTTTAGATGTGTGCAGAGAGTCAAGTATTTGTATATGTATTTGTCTTTTAGTATTTGCATTTATTTGTATTTGTATCTTTACCTGTGTTCACTGCATTTCCCCCATTGTTGCCAATTTGGAAAATGCAGCCAACACAGGTCCCTGCGTATGGGTTATTTTGGCACAGAAACTCAGTGAGGCTCTGCTCTAGAAGGAAAGGAAAATACAGTCAAAGCTGTTGCTAAGTCTGCTACCAACGTAAAAAGGGGAGCACTGGTTTGGGTGAAGAATACAGCTAGCTTGGGTGGGGGGGTGGAAGTTGTTAGCTTGGGGGGCATGGAATGGGGCATGGGTCTGGGGGATCGCTGGCTTGAGGGAGAGTGAGGTATGTAGCTGGCTTTGGAATCAGGAGAATGGAACAAGTGGCTGGCTTGTGTGAGGAGTTGCTGGCTTGGGGATGGAGGAATGGGGCATGGGTCTGGCTTGGGGGCAATGGGACTAGGCTATGGGGAAACTGTTGGCTTGGGGAGGGGGAATGCGATATGAGGCAGGCTTGGGGAGGGGGAATGAGGCATTGTTCTGGCTTGGGTGGGGAGAATGGTTTCTGACTCAGAAGGGAGTCATTGTTCTATACCGTCCCCTCCTGCCCAATGGCAGCTCTGCCTAATGTTTTTTGGCTACGGCAGAGATACACTTTAAACTAGAGGGTGGGCCTGTAGGTCAAATCTGGCCCATGTCTGTTTTTTATTTGGCCCCTGTCCAGTTCCTGGATCTGGCCCCTGGATCTAGTCCCTACACTCAAGCACTGAAAGAATGAGCTCAGGGGAAGGGAGTGGAGACTAGGACATGCGCTCAAGGATAAGAAATGCATCCATGGCACAGATCCATGATCTGTACCTTCCCCTGCCCTGAGTACACTCCTTAAGCACTGAAACCCCCCAAACTCATATGCAGCCCATCGAGCCTGTACAAATTTTCAAAGTGGCCCTAAGAAGGAGAAGCTTTCCTCCTCCTGCTTTAAACTATAGAGCAGTATTTAAATATTTGAGTGATCAATTAAAATGGCAATGCATATACCAGACAATGAATGTATTGTGCCTTGAGTCTCCAAATTGACATATATATATTTCTACTTTCACCTACCTGATTACCTTTGTTATTTTTCAATATGGTACCGTTACTAAAGCATCAGTGACACATGGCACACTTCCACTGGAGAACTATAAAATATTCCTGGCTTAAAACATTTAATCAAGATAAGCTTTCTAACCCAGTCTTACGCATAAAGGTGTGTGACTGAACAGCTAGCAAGGGAATTATTTATCTTTTTCTGCTTACCTAGTACTTCTCCTGTGGTCATAATTTCACACGTATACATGGCTGCCATAAGTCTCTGTGGTTTTGCCTGTAATGCGTAACGGCAGGCCTCCTTCATAGTGGCCATGAGTTGTCCAGAGAAAGGTCCATAACAATCTGTCAGCAAAGCCTCGCCTTTGCATTTACTTGCTTTCTCCGATGATTTGGCACTATTTTGGATGCCCTCTTGGTGCTCTTTGTTTGCTCTAGAAGATTCAGTGGCACAACTATTTGACATAGCAGCAACGTTGTCTTTAGCTTGTGTCTGTTCCATACCATCGTATCCCTCTGACTTCTGCCTATTAGCTGACATTTGCTCTTCAAATTTACTCATGTCCCATTTTTCCACTATAAAGCAGACACCCATTAGTGGTTCTTCACACATGGGACCGGAAAGGGAAGCCAGCTGAAACCCGCTTACTATGCTGTTGTCAAAATCCCGATATGTACTCGCTGTTTTAGCAGGCTTTTCGAGGCACTGCCACACAGATCTTTTGTAGCCTTCAAATTTATTCAACAAAATATTAGGCCCACATTTTCGTGGACCAAACGACCAGATCAGATCAATGGCATTTCTCCACATTCTTCCTTGTAGTTTTTGCTCTAACTTTTGTTTAAATTCCTGGATTGTATCAAGGATCTTCTGATTAATAGTACTGTGGATTTTTTTATCTTCATTCAAAGTGGAGTTCAACTGTTCCATAGTACGAATTAAGTCACTGTTTTCTTCAAGAAGCCGAGTTACCTCCTCAGGGAGAGGCACGGCTCTCACACTGAGAGTGGCATATTTATTTGGTGTCAATATTGTTATCAGTCCATCAGAATCAACCTGAACGCCTTCAGGGATCTTATTCTGCTCTTCTTTGGTCTGGTGTATGACTGCAACTTTCTGCTGTTTGCCAATGTCTTCATTCACCATATCAACTTTTGGGGGTCTTGTTATAGTTTCCCTGAATGGGATAATTGGTTCCGACACACTAATTTCTATCTTTGCAAACCTACAAAAAAAATGGAGAGAACTGGGTTACATCTTTGTAAAAAATATCCTGCGTAAGAACATGTCTATGAATTAATGGATCACAACACAAAAAGCCAGACTGTGGCCCTCTGGCATCAATCTGTGGAGTGGTAGATCCAGACAACAAACAAAAACAGGACCAAAAGGTATATAATAAATCACAGACCTAGCCAAAGGAATCCACAAACAAGGTCTGTAACAGAACCAAAACCTAAG
Organism: Sphenodon punctatus; assembly: GCA_003113815.1. Lineage (NCBI taxonomy): Eukaryota > Metazoa > Chordata > Lepidosauria > Sphenodontia > Sphenodontidae > Sphenodon > Sphenodon punctatus. The sequence continues at coordinate 2,527,364 of QEPC01006333.1, forward strand.
TCAATAGAAGATTTTGAAGGCCCTGTGTCTTCTCATATTTTGGTTACTTTAGATGTCAAAGCATTATTTATTTATATTAAAAAATTTATGCCGCCCCCACTCCTGCCTCAGGCATCTCGGGGCGGCTCACAGCATATTAAAAACATTTTAAAACATTAAAATAAACAACAATAATTCAATTAAAAAACAATATAAAACCACATCCCCTGCCTCACCCTACCCCAACCCAACCGATCTCCCTCGGGAAAGGCCTGGCGGAACAGCCAGGTCTTACATTGTCTGCAGAGAGAGAGGAGGCCGGAAGCCAAGTGGATCTCCGACGGGAGAGAGTTCCACAGTCGCCGCACAGCCACGGTGAACGTCCTTCTCATAGTGGACACCCGGGGAACCTCGAGGAGGGTGCCCCCAGCCGACCGCAGGGGCCGCTCCAGGACCCAGAGGGTGAGGCGGTCCTGAATATAGGCGGGGCCCAAGCCGTTTAGGGCTGGTCTATACCAATATTCCTCAGGATGAGGCTTTAATTATCACTGAAGCCATTTTAAACAGTAGATCTGCACTTTTGAAGCCTCCAACTCATTTTTTAATGAGTTTGGTTACTATAGAGCTTTGAAAAAGAATTACTTTAGATTCCATGATGTTTTATTTTGGCAGATTAAGGGTACTGCTATGGGCTCCACCATGGCACCTGATATTGCCAATCTTTACATGGGTAATTTTGAGGATTTGTTTATTTACAATCAGGATATTAATCAGTTTCAGTCCAAAATAGGTTTATGGTTGAGATACATAGATGATATTTTTTTGTTAAGGACAGGAGCTCATGAGAGCTTGGGCTACTTTTCTGGTTGGTTAAATGAAAAAGATTTCAATATACAATTTGAAATGTCCTTCAGTGATTCCATGATTCATTATTTAGATGTTAAATTAGGCGGGTAGAAGCCATTGAAAACCAACAGATAAATACAATTATTTGCATTATAACAGTTGCCATCCTAAACACATCATTGAGAACATTCCAAAAGGCCAATTTTTGGGACTTAGGAGATATTATTCTCGAATTGTGGGCTATCAAGTACAATCTAGAGAAATGCATGCAACTTTTCTGATTAGGGGTTACCCCAAAGCATTGGTTACATCAGCCTATAAGGCAGCATTAGATACTAAGAGAGAGGATTTGTTAGTTCCTAGAATTAGAGAGACTAACCAAAGGATGGTATGTTATTTGACTTACGTTCCATTGAGTTATAGGATTAAACACATCATTCTTAAACATTGGCATATGGTAAATCATATGCCTTTATGCACTAACCTCACCGTCCTATTTTTGCTTCCAGAAAAGCTAGAAATATTAGAGACCAATTAGTACATAGTGATACTCAATTAGTACAGAGGCCTAATACCATTTTTTATTCTCTCTTCCCTAAGGGTCATCATGTCTGTGGCCACTGTATGTCTTGTAAGACTGTGCTTGTGGCCTTGGTCGACAACCTTCGCCGTGAAGGTCATTCAACCCTCCTAATTTTGTTAGATGTCAGCTGCTTTTGTTACCGTTGACCATGAGATATTGGTGACTTGCTTGCGGGATCGAGCTGGAGTGAGCGGGATCGTCCTTGACTGGTTCTGCTCCTTCCTGGCCAGGAGAACTCAGCGTGTAGTGCTTGAGGATTGTTCTTCATCTCCATGGAACCTCACGTGTGGTGTCCTGCAAGGTTCTATCCTGTCCCTGCTCTTGTTCAACGTGTATATGCAGCCACTTGGCGAGGTCGTGAGATGGTATGGGGTGTGGTGTCATCAATATGCTGACGATACCCAACTGTACCTCTCGTTTTCATGTGACCCAGACCCGGCAGTCTCGGTACTTACCCGATGTCTGGTGGCTGTTGGGGATTAGATTAGGGCAGGCCGACTGAAGCTGACTCCCGACAAGACGGAGATGATGGTGGTGGGAAGGGCAGTGGATGTGGCGGTTGCCATCATTGATGGGGTCTGCCCTCTGCCGGTATCCCAGGTCCGTAGTCTGGGCGTGTTTCTCGATCCGCAGCTCCTCTTGGATTTCCAGGTGGGGGGCTGTGACGGGGAGTGCATTTCGTCCATTACATCTGGTGCAAGGGCTTTGGCCGTATGTTTCAGATAGTGACCTGGCCACCATCATCCATGCTTTCATTAACTCGAGACTGGACTATTGCAATGCACTCTACGTGGGGCTACCTATGGTGACAGTCCGAAGACGGCAGCTAGTGCAGAATTCTGTGGCCCGTCTCCTTATGGCGACAGATCACCATGAGCACATTACACCTCCAGGCTCTGCACTGGCTGCTTATAGTCTTCTGGGCCCGATTCAAGGTATTGGTTTTGACCTATAAAGCCCTATACGGTCTTGGCCCGACTTACTTGTGGAACCGCCTCGCTCTCCACATTTTGGAGTGGCTGCTGCGGTCCGCTAGAGGCGCCCTTCTTGAGGTCCCCCATGTGGCCTGGGGGCCACTATGGAGAAGGCGTTCTCGGTGGCTGCACCTAGGCTGTGGAACTCCCTCCTGATGGAGGCCTGGGTGGCCCCGGATCTCCCCTCCTTCCGTCGTATGTGTAAAACCTGGCAGTTCTGCCTGGCTTTTGGCAAGGGAGATAGGGTGTAGGGTGGGATGGGGGCAGTTTTGGTTTTGTGCCTTCCTTTTTATAGTATTTTATGGTTTTATTGATTTTATATGTTTGAACATTGTAAGCTGCCCCGGGCTGCTTAGAGCAGGAGGGGTGAGGTATTAAATAATTTTATAAATAAATAAATAAAACAAAGATGATATTTTTCATCAGTCCCCAGGACAAATGCAAATACTTCTTGAAGACTTTTACCACTTGTAGTAGTGAGAAGGTGGTATATGCTTTAGAATGTCCTTGTCAAAAATTATATGTAGGGAAAACTTTGAGATCCCGTAGGGTAAAAATTACTGAGCATTGAAGTAGTATAAGAAATAAGAGTGTCAGCACCTTTGGTGAGTCATTTTTTAGAAGCTAATTACTTACCAACAGATTTGGTTTTGGGGGCTTAGAATCAGTGGGAATTTGGAACATTTATTGTTGCAAAGAGAGAGTTTTGGGATCTTTAACTTGCATACAGAGGCACCTAATGGTTTGAATGAAGAATTAGACCTTTCCAAGCTTTTTATAATGTGAGTCTGTTTCTTGCTTTCTCTGTTATAAAGACAACTATGTTATGTTCTCAAATTATGCATGGTTTTTAACTTTTTTCCCTGTAAAGTACCAAGGAGAATTTAGATTACTATTGTTGAAAATATATTTGACTGTTAATGGTTATTACTAATAACCATTAGCTCTGCCCAGTAACATTTAAATCATGTAGTACCTTAGCAATTGTAAGTCAGCTTGTTAGTCAATCCTGTCATTCTTAATTTGTAAAAGCTAATACATCTGGTGAGCTATGTATATAAGCCTACAGCTGCATTACCAATAGTATCACTTTGGTTTTTGAAGGAAAGGCATGGTAGGTTTGACCTGCAGTCAGAGGTAGAGTATTGGGGTTGGGTATGGTATTTTCCTTTTTAGGACATGAATATATTTGTACTTTTATATTATATTATTTTATAGGTGTATCAGCTATCAAGACAGATTAGATTTTATCATCACCAAACCCTTCCATAAGATTGACTTCATAAGACTGTTTTTTTGGGAGGATCATTAGTATTGTTTGGCTTTTTAAGGCTGTACATCCTTCCCATAAAATAGGTTTTTCTCCATAGATAAGACAAACTTGCTTTTCCAATTTAGGTTCACAGCTCATTGATTGGTAAAACTGAAATTGAGTTTACAACTGGGTCTGCAGGCTTCCTACTATGCCTGCTCCTGTTGGAGCTTTTGTTATAGTTTGTGATATTTTCATGACAATTTATCTTTGGGTAATTTCAGATGTTACATGAGCACAGTCAACCACACCGAATCACAGTTGATTCGGTGTGGTGGCCGCGATCGCGTGAACGTCTGTGGGAGCCCCGCCAGATGTTCACCACGGTGAGTACCTGTTGGGGGTCAATGCTGACCACGATTCTGGAGGTGAGGCTGGCCTCACCTCCAGAATAGTGGTTAGGTTAGCTGGACCACGATCAGGAACGGAGCGAAGGTAACATCCGTCACCTCGCCCCAGTCCTCATCGTGGCCCAGACCGCGTATGGGATCGGGCACAGTGGCCTGATTGGCTGTTGCGCCCGCCCATTGGAGCACGGGGAGGTGGGGCCGAGCGGCCGCACGTCACACCACACAGCCCCATCCCCTCCCCGACTCCCCTCTGAGATCAGGTCGGCACATCTGAAGGACGGCCGGTCTGATCACGGACCGGGATCCGAGATGGATCCCGGTCCAGGGTTCAGCATGGCGGGCCGAATGTCCCGTCACGTCTGAAATTACCCTTTGTATAAACAGTACCAAGTTCAAGCATATTACAGTACTGAAGCCCCGAAGAAGGTCTTTACAAAACATGTTGGTGACAGTACTGGATTTTTTCTGTAATAGTTTCCAGATTGGATTTCCCCCTCATTATTATTATGGACTTTATACTTGTATATATTCATGTTATCTATTTGTGATGCCCCCATCAGCATGGTTTTCATTTAGTATTTATTTGTTATACAATAAACTGTTGGGATAATTTTTTAAAGAAAGTTTTGGTTCTGTTACAAACCTTGTTTGTGTATGGTAGATCCAGAAACTATCCCCACACCCCCCAACCCTAATTAGGTATGGTGCTGACAACTCTCGTGATTTAAGACATAGCTTGTCCTCTCTGCGCACCCACTGTGTAGAGCTTAATGTATACTGGACTGCTCTGAGGTACAGAAGCCAGCCATGCACATTTTACCTACTTGTTTGGTTATCAAAAACAGAGCAAATGCTTTATGGTAAATCTACTAATATACCAAGTAAAAACATTGTTACGGGAACTGAAAAAAACTGATAGTGAACAAATTTATTATTATTATTAAACATTTATAAAGCGCCAGTAACAACCTGGCGCTGTACAGAACATATAATCAGCTGCGGTCCCTACCTGTGGCTTACAATCTAAAAGACAAGGAGGGGGAGACAAGGAGAGGGGACAGCGGGAGAGACATGGGAGAAGACAAACAAACATTCAGGCGGATGCGAAGTCTCAGGTGCGTGTACTTGGCTTGGTTACAAGGTGGTCGGTAGCAGCAGTCAGCAGAGGAGGGCTGACAGTAAGAGCAAGGGGAAAGACTAGAGGGCATTGGGAAAGGCAGCATGGAAAAGGTGGGTCTTGAGGAGGGATTTGAAGGAGCGGAGGGAGGAGGCGAGGCGGACGTCGGCAGGGAGGGAGTTCCAGGCATGCGGGGCAGCGAGGGAGAAGGGACGAAGGCGGTTGGGCGAGCAGGAGAAGCGAGGGAGAGCGAGGGAGGGGACAGCGGAAGAGCGGAGAGCGCGCGCAGGAGCGCGTAGGGCGATTAGGTCCGAGAGGTAAGGGGGAGCTTGGTCATGGAGCGATTTGAACGTGAAAACCAGGAGTTTGAACAGGATACGTTCAGGAAGGGGGAGCCAGTGAAGGGAGAGGAGGAGAGGCGTCACATGGTCGAAGCGACGGGCAGAGTGAATGACCTTGGCGGCAGAGTTTTGGATCGCCACAAGGGGGGACAGGTGGGAGCGAGGGAGGCCAGCAAGGAGGAGGTTGCAGTAGTCGAGGCGAGAGATAACCATGGCATGAACAAGGATTTTGGCCGAGGAGACAGATAGAAAGGGGCGAATGCGGGCAATGTTGAGGAGAGCGAATCGGCAGGATTTGGCCACAGAGTCAATGTAAGGTTTAAAGGAGAGGTGCGTGTCAAAAATGAAGCCCAAGCTGCGGGCACGGAGAACAGGACGGATGGTGACCCCATCAATGCAGACGGTCAGGTCAGAGGGAGAGGAGGGGGAGGGAGGAAAAATGAGGAGTTCAGTCTTGGCCATGTTCAGTTTGAGTTGGCGTCGGGACATCCAGGCGGAGATATCAGAGAGGCAGTCGACGAGGCGTGAGCGGACAGAGGAGGAGAGAGAGGGGGTAGAGAGATAGAGTTGGGTGTCATCAGCATAGAGATGGTATTGGAACCCGTGGGAGGCAATAATTTCACCAAGGGACCGGGTGTAGATAGAGAAGAGGAGAGGGCCAAGGACAGAACCTTGGGGAACCCCAACCGAGAGGGGAAGGGAGGGGGAGGTCGACTCGGGGAGGGAGACATTAAAGGAGCGGTCAGAGAGGTAGGAGGAGAACCAGTCAAAGACAGAGCCACGGAAGCCCAAAGAGTAAAGGGAGTCCAAGAGGAGCGAGTGGTCGACAGTGTCAAAGGCGGCAGAGAGGTCAAGGAGGACAAGAACGGAGTAGTGGCGCTTCGATTTAGCGACAAGTAGATCATTGGTGATCTTGGCCAGGGCAGTTTCAGTAGAGTGGAGGGGGCGGAAGCCGGACTGGAGAGGGTCGAGGGAGGAGTTGGCAGAGAGGAGGTTCAGGCAGCGGGAGTAGACGACACGTTCCAGGAGCTTCGAAGCAAAGGGAAGGAGGGAGACCGGCCGGTAACTAGAGGGATCGAAAGGGTCCAGGGTAGGCTTTTTGAGGATGGGGGAGACAGTGGCATGTTTGAAGGCAGAGGGGAAGGAGCCTGTGGAAAGGGAGAGATTGACAACATGCAGAAGGGGGGGAGCGACAGTGGGAGCAATAGAGGTCAGGAGGCGGGAGGGGATCGGGTCAAGGGGGCAGGTGGAGGGGTTGGATGAAGAGAGAAGAGCAGAGATTTCCTGGAGAGAGGCAGGAGGGAAGGATGCGAGGAGGGAGGGGGGCGGGGGAGGGGGCGGGAGGGGAGCGGGGGGCGGAGGGGGGCGGGAGGCAATATCCCGACGGATCTTGTCAATCTTGGAGGTGAAGAACGACGCAAGATCCCGAGCAGCAAGGGAAGAGGGCGGGGGAGGGCAGGGGGGTTTGAGAAGGGAGTCGAAAGTAGAGAAAAGGCGGCGAGGGTCGCGGGAGAAAGATTCGATCCTAGAGGCATAATAGCGCTGCCTAGCTAGGGAGATAGCCGAGGAGAGGGAGGAGAGGGAGAATTTGTAATGGAGGAAGTCAGGGAGGGAGCGGGATTTGCGCCAGAGGCGTTCGGCAGCCCGGGCGCAGGAGCGGAGGTAGCGGATGGCAGGGGTAAGCCAGGGGCGGGGGTCGAGGGGGCGGACGGGGCGAGCAGAGGGGGGGGCAAGAGAGTCAAGGGTCGAGGAGAGAGAAGCGTTGAGAGCAGAGACAGCAGAGTCAGGGGAGGAGGAGGCGAAAACGGGGGGGAGAAGGGGGGAAAGATGTGCGGCAAACTCCGAGGGAGTAAGGGCCTGCATATTGCGGAAGGGGCGCATAGAGGGGGAGGCGGAGGGGGGTCGGTGGGAAAGGCTGAAGGAGCCGAGGAAGTGATCAGAACTAGGGAAGGGGTCAAAGGAGAGGTCAGTTAGAGAACAGTTTCGAGTGAAGACGAGGTCGAGGGAATGGCCGTCAGTATGAGTGGGGGAGTCGGTCCAGAGTCGGAGATTAAAGGAGGAAGCGAGAGAGAGAAAGCGGGAAACAGAGGGGGCGGAGGGCGTGTCAACGTGAATGTTGAAATCACCAAGGATAAGAGTGGGGATATCATCGGAGAGGAAGAAGGTGAGCCAGGATTCAAAGTCCGGGAGGAAAGAGGAGAGGGAACCCGGGGGGCGGTAGATGACAGCAACCCGAAGGTGTAGAGGGGAGTATAAGCGCACAGAGTGGGCCTCAAAGGAAGGGAAGGAGGAGGAGGGGGGAGGGGAGAGGGTTTTGAATTGGCAGTGCTTAGCAAGGAGCAAGCCCACACCACCACCCAGGCCCTCAGGGCGGGGGCGGTGAGAGAACGACAGGCCCCCGGAGGATAGAGCAGCCGGGGTAACAGAGTTGGAGGGCGTGATCCAGGTTTCCGTAAGAGCCAGGAGTTGAAAGGGGCGAGAGAGGAAGAGATCGTGGATGAAGGGAGCTTTAGCCACGGACGAGCGGCAGTTCCAGAGGGAGCAGGAAAAAGGCAATTGGTGTTTGGGAAGGCAGGGGATGCGGATGAGGTTGGGGGATGGGGTACGGACGGGTTTGGGCCTAGGGGGAATGGGTAAGGGGGGATGAGGGTGGGGAGGGGGGATGGGCGTGGGTGAGGATAAGGGGTAGGTTGGCTGGAGAAAGGCTGCTGGTGAAGGGAGAGGGAGAAGGAGGGGGTGCGTGAGAGAGGCTAGAAGGAGGGAGGTGATAGAGGGCGCGGAGGCAAGGGAGGTATAGGGAGGCATCATAGGTGTTACCTGTTCAGGTATGGGGGGCAGCCAGGCCTGCAGGAGCCGCGTGCGCGTGGGTGCTGTCAGGGGGGTGGCCCCTCGCTGTCCTCGCTCCGGCCTCACAACGGCAACAAAACGGCCGCTGCCCTTTTGTCGCCGCCCTTCGGGCGCCGCCCAAGGGCTGCCGCCCGCTGGGGGCGGGCGGGCAGCTTTGGCCTGGGCCCTCCCAGGGGGTGGAGCCTCGCTCACCTGCAGGGGATGAGCCCTGCTGTTGCTATGGCGGCTGGGGGCTTCAAGTTGCCTATCAAGTTGGTTTAGTTTCAAGATGCCTATCATATAAGTGAGAAAAGGGCACATAAGACTGTAGGATATCGTTTCCCTTAAAAGCTATGGGAAATAAGATAAATTTGACCTCAAACTACAGAAATAAATAATTACAGCAGGAATGTCAATGATGTGCTGTTTTGGGTGATAAAGGTTTAGTAAAATACTCAACGCATTGAAAAAAATCTCTCTCAAAGCTGTACATCAGCCGTGGGGAACCTTGGGCTCACAGGACAAATGCAGCATGCAACCAGTTTTTATTTGGCCTCATTCCAGTTCCTAGACCTAACTCCTGGATCCAGTTCCTACCCCCACTCACTGAAAAGCTAAGCTCGGGGACAGTGGGCAGAAGTGAGGGCATGCACACAAGGATAGAGGACAGATCTATGGCACAGACCCATGATCTGGATTCTCCTCTTTCTAAACACCCACATCCCCGATTTTTATGCAGCCTTCAGAGCTGGTACAAGGTTCCGCACTCATGCTGTATAACTGTACATGAACCGTTCTACCAGGCTAAGGAGGGGAGGGAGGAAGCAAGCTTTCAGTCACAACCTTCATCACCCGGGGTTGAGGATACAGTGGCCTGGAGTGTTGATTCATACTTTATAATTAAATCTATTCAAATTATTGATTGACCTTTTCAAACAGATAACAAAAGAGAAAAAGCACTCCGATCCCAGCAGCTCAGCTGCCACTATTTTATTCTCTGTTACTGAGCATCTCAGCTATGTCTGTGAACATAATTAGTTTAGAATATGAGTTTTAAGGTATGTTCTGAAAAGGACCTTTCATAAATTGGTGCGAAGTGTTCTAAGCAGCAGAGGAACACTGTTCTGGAAGCAAACAGTAGAGCCAAGTAAGGGCACAGAAGAACATGGCCAGTTTGAGTGGCAGAGGTTTCAGCAATATATCAGCACGCGACAGCTACAGTACGCGATGTAGCTTTTACAACTGTAACAAAACACTTCTTAGTGTACTGATGATATACTGATCAATATCACACTTATTAGAAATAAATAGGCCCTACTTTCCAAACTCAGGCTCCATTCATTAATTTGGGTTCTCTGTGGGTGGACCCCCACCGGGCTTTAAAGAGTATTTCATGGAGGGAAAGAAACTGATTACAGAAGATTAAAGTGGAAACTTTCACATCCTTGACTATTACAGTATGCAATTCAACTAGCCAGCCAGACAAATCTAGCTCTTTCCCACAACACATATTTGACCACATTTTTTTTAATTAAACACGAATTCTTACCCCCAACCACCATGACTTTCAACTAGCCTTATTTTCCTTTCTTACCCATTTGCCATAATTGTTAGAGATGGGGTTTGCTGGGGATGCCAAGGTTGGCACGTCTACTAATAAAAACATGTATGGGTGTTTAATAACAAATGGTCAGAATCTTGTTTATATCTCATAGGGTGTTTGGGATGATGAAAGAATTCTGCCCTGTACAGCAAAGGACATATGGTTTTTGCCCCAACAGAGGAACACTGTATGTTTTTGATGCCTAATCTTTCAGAATCCACTGAGGTAGGGGGAAATGTTCTATACTAATTGGAAGTTGGCAATCACAGACTTTCAAAGAATCAAAGCAAGTTTTTGTAGGCTGGGTGGTTCAGACTTTAAAATTACCTCATGATAGCTGCTGTCTTGAAATTTCCTTTTGCATCAGGTCTGAATTTAATTTAGTGGCTGCTATTTAAAAAATGACAAGCACTGGAAATTTCTTTATGCCTTTTCAAAGCATGTATTCCGAACTTTTTTAAGGATATAAGGTATTGCTTCTCTGACTACACTACATATACTTAACCTGTCCCTATATATTTATATATAACAAACACTAAACGATGCAGAATATGGAAGGGGTGAAGAAACTCTGTTTTAAGTGTTTACATTTTTTCAAAATAGTTGTTAATTAATACTAATTACACATACTGTTGTTGTAGTTTCACAAAAGTTAACATTCACAAATCTGAAGAGGTTATTTGAGACCATATTTCTGCGGACAAAAGCAATCGCCGTTTCCCCAAACAAGACAGACTACAATGGTCACATGAAATTAGATGGAGAAAGTATAGGACTCCCGCTTGTTCAGTTTTCCTTTATATTATTATAAATAAATTATATACAGGTATATACATTTTTATATATAATGTATGTGTCTCACACACAAAGATAAATAGATAAATAATACACATGCTTTCACTTCTAAATCCAGTACTTTCTCCATTTTACATTCTTGGGTAGTTGTAATGTTTTCTGAAATTAAGAAACAGACATTGTTTACATTATGTCGGTAGTGGCATAGGACAAACAGCACTCGGGAGTTTTTTCTAACAAAACTAGAATTAAGGAAAAACGTTTACTTTCTAATCTGCAGAACTATAGAGAAGTTTCCTATCATCACAATTCAACAAAAAAAACGATGAAAACATAATAAACTAGGTTTACAATTTTTGACTTGCCTGAGCACAGTTCAAGGGCATACTTATAATAGGGACAGGCAGTGAAGCTGTATCAGGATCCATGGCTGGGGAAGGGGACAGGACATGCTCCCTGGTGCAACCGTGTCTCCCACTGTTAGAAGAGAGGAGATGTGGGTGAAAGGATTCCATTTTAGGGCCCTGTTCCAACCTTACTATGCCTTCAGGCCAATAGCACTTTATTAAGCACTAGTGCTAGTTATATGATCAGATGAAGTGTTTCAATCTTCAAATTCTAGCAGAACCAGTCCTTTGAATTCCAGTTCTAGCACCATGATTGAGGTGAACTGAGCAGCTGCAGTCCACGGTAATTAAACAGAGGCTGCCTGCCCACATGCTGATTTTCACATTAGACTGAAAGTTACATGGAAGTAGCAGTAAAACAAGATTCCTGAAGGCTGAATGCCCAACTTCTTTTCTTCCGTTATTTTGCTTTCCCAGGCATAGTCACATGACCTTGATGGATCCATTATTGTATTTAACAGATCCATGCTTATGTTACCCATCTACTGAGTAATTTCATTATGTGATTTTGCATCGCTCTCCTCTTGCTGTTGCTGCTTTCTCTCTTACAGGGTCTCTCAGGATTTCAGTTCATGCTACTGCCCCAGTAGGGAGAAGGAGGCAGCGGGTGCATCATGCTGTGACACCTCCTGCCTCACTAACTCACTGGCAAGAGGTGGTGGTGGCTGAAGCTCGCGGTTCCTCTGAGCACTGAGAAGTGCTGCCCAGGAGCACAGAGGGTGCGAGGATTCAGTAGCTACTCAGGCAGTGGCAGTGGAGAGGCTGCCAGTCTTAGGCAACGTCTCTTGCTTCTTTTATTATTATTATTATTATTATTATAAGCACTTGTATAGCGCCAGCTGTGTACCTGGCGCTTTACAGAACAGTAAGATAGACGCGGTCCCTGCCTACGGCTCACACTCTAATAGACACGGAGGGGGAAGACAAGGAGAGGGGACAAAGGGAGAGACAAGGGATAAATAACATTCAAGAAGATGTGAAGTCTCAGGTGCATATGCTTGGCTTGGTTGCAGTTAGCAGGAGTCTGCGGGGAGGCCAGACAGTAGGTATTGCGGGGAGAGTTCTAACAGGCGTTGGGGAAGGCGGCAAGGAAGAGGTGAGTTTTGAGGAGGGATTTGAAGGAGCGGAGGGAGGGGGCAAGGCGGATGTGGGCAGGGAGTTCCAGGCATAGGGGGCAGCAAGGGAGAAGGGACGAAGGCGGTTAAGGGAGCAGGGGAGACGAGGGAGAGCGAGGGAGGGGACAGAGGAGGAGCGCAGAGTGCGTGCAGGAGTGTGCAAGCAGATTAGGGCTGAGAGGTAAGGGAGAGCCAGGTTGTGAAGAGATTTGTAGGTGAATACCAGGAGTTTGTGAAGAATGTATTTGGGAAGGGGGAGCCAGTGAAGCGAGGAGAGGAGAGGCTGCACGTGGTTGAAGCGATGGGCTGAGTGGATGACCCTAGCAGTGGAGTTTTGGATGGAGATAAGGGGGGACAGGTGAGAGCGGGGGAGGCCGGCAAGGAGGAGGTTACAGTAGTCAAGGTGAGAGATGACCATGGCGTGAACAAGGGTTTTGGCTGAGGAGATGGAGAGAAAGGGCAAATCTGAGCAATGTTATGGTGGGCGAAGCGACAGGACTTGGCAACAGAATCTATGTAAGGTTTAAAGGAAAGGTGAGAATCGAAGATGAAACCCAAGCTATGGGCTTGGGGAACGGGACAGATGGTGACCCCATCAATAAGGATGGACAGGGAAGAGGGAGAGGAAGGGTAGGGAGGAAAGATAAGGAGTTCAGTCTTAGCCATGTTGAGCTTGAGCTGACGTTGGGACATTCAGGCGGAGATATCAGAGAGACAGTTGATGAGGCGAGCTTGGCCAGAAGGGGAGAGAGAGGGGGTGGAGAGATAAAGAGTTGAGTTTTGTCAGCATAGACGTGATATTGGAAGCCGTGGAAGGCAATGAGTTTGCCAAGGGACAGGGTGTAGATAGAGAAGAGGAGAGGGCCCACGACAGAGCCTTGGGGTACCCCAACCGAGAGGGGAAGGGAGGAGGAGTTGGAATTGGGAAGAGACACATTAAAGAAGCGGTCAGAGAGATAAGAGGAGAACCAGGAAAAGACAGAGCCGCAGAAGCCGAGGGAGCGAAGAGAGTCCAGTAGAAGTGAGTGGTCGACAGTGTCAAAGGCAGCAGAGGTCAAGGAGGACAAGAATGGAGTAAAGGGGCTTAGATTTAGCGACAAATAGATCATTGGTGATCTTGGCAACGGCAGTTTCAGTGGAGTGAAGGGGGCGGAAGCCAGATTGGAGAGGGTCCAGGGAGGAGATGGCAGAGAGGAGATCCAGGCAGCGGAAGTAGATAACATGTTCCAGAAGCTTAGAGGCGAACGGTAGGCGGGAGACCTGTCAGTAACTAGAGGGGTCAAGGGTGGACTTTTTGCACATGGGAGAGCCAGTGGCATGCTTGAAGACGGAGGGGAAGGAGCCAGTGGAGAGGGAGAGATTAATGACATGTAAAAAGGGTGGGAGGGCAACAGTGGGAGCAATGGAGGTCAGGAGGCGGGAGGGAATTGGGTTGAGAGGGCAGGTGGAGGGGTTGGAGGAAGAGAGCAAAGAGGAGATTTCCTTAAGGGAGGCACAAGGGAAGGAGGAGAGGAGAGAGGGGGGAGGGGGTTACTTTCTGAGCTCCATGCTTCTCTCCTCCCCCCCCCCCCCCCGCAATCTCTCCCCCAAGGCAAGCCCTTTTCTCCCCCACCCCCAAAGCACAGATTGTAGGGGAAAGTCATCCACTCCTCAGGACTTCACTCTGCGGGCAGGAGGAGAGAAGCTTGACTGGCTGCCGCGGTGGGGGGGAGGACTAAGTTGGCATGGAAATTAATGCAAGCCACTACATGTTTGAATCTCACAGTGCATTTTTTTAATGTTAGATTAAGTGCATGCACATATTCAAATTTAATGTTAAAAACAACTTTTCCTGCCCTGACATCTGCAGTGTAACTCATGTTAATTTCAATGCTGAATGTGAAAAGACACATGCACAAGTTACAAAATCTCACATAAGACAGACATTAAGGGATTGTGTAGCAGCCTCAGTCTCTTCTTCAAATAGAAAGGGCATGTCTGCTGTGATCAAAGCTTAGAGCAACCATGACACACAATCTCCTGAACAGAAATGGTTCACAGCTAAATGATCAACCGTGGAAGAGTTAATTAATGCCTGTGAGGTACACCCTGCCATCTGGGCTATTTCCTTGCAGGAGTGGGACCTTCGCACGCACTCCTCAGGGAGCAGCAGGCACCACAACGCTCCACACTTACGAAATAAGACCTAGTTTATCGTTCATCACCCATGCAAAATATATACAAGTAGTTCAGTTCCACATAATCCAAAGGTTCACCTTCCCCACTCTTCCCTCCTTGGATGGGTTTTCAGTGCTTGTCTCATGTCAAGTCTCTGCTGTTGCCACATCCTAACATCCACGTCACGTCTGCTGCAGCCTTCCCTCTAGGCCCTTATTTCAGGACCCTGGTTAGCGGTGAGTGGGAGCCCCAGCCCAGACTGAAGGCAGCTCCTCTTGGCTGCCTTCTTACACCCATGTAAAGGGGTGTGGTTGTAGTAATTATCAGGCTGGCCTTTAGGGCCAGTGACTGGTCATTACAGCCATGAGAGATGTAATTCTTTTTTACTTTGTGTGGATTATATGAATTTGGGGACTCTGTTGTATCTTATTCTAAATACATACATCCAAGGCTTGAGACTACAAAGCAAAAAACAGAGCTTTATCCTTAAAGCCTATTAGTCCCGCTTCTTTTTGACCTCCAACAGTGGCGTTTAAATCCTTCCCATTAGGACTTGAGTTAGGCCTTCACATAAGTCACTAAACTGGGTGCAATTATCTACATTGAAAGGTGTTTTAATAACAAATGATTAATCCAACAACAACTAGTATCCGTCAAAAAGTCAGAACTCCAGAGGGAGATACTCTTTCACAAAAAAGGAGCATGACTAGGACTGTGTTTGAATTTGCCTTTCCGTCAGCGGGTAAGGGGAAGGCGGGGAAACAAAGCTTCACTCCCACACGTAACCGACACACACACCAGCTCTGCCCCCACGGGGAAATTTGCCCGTCAGGATGTTGTGGTGGCCCAATATGTCTGAGAGAGACAGGGTCTTTATCATCATAGGGTGCAGAGCAAAAGGGGAGGCCTGGACACAGACACACGCCACTCACGCTACTGGGAAGGGGGGAACAGGAATGTGCCGTGAAGGGAGGAGTGAGGGGTAACATGGGAAGGGCCTTGGTTCAAGGGGAGAAGGGAAATAACACACACTCCAGGAGGGGGGAGGAGCCCAGGTCAGGGGAAGGGAAAGGGAAAGGGTCTTGCACGCTGCCAATTGCTCTCTCTCTCACTCCAAACGCAGTCTCACAAATGTCACAGAAATAGAGGAACAGGAAACACGTATGCCACACACTACCCCCTAAGTATACACAAGCACCTCCCTCCACCACACAATATCAAAGAACATGCAACAATCACAGCACTTAGCTTTGTGGCCAGCTTCTCACGCCGATTACCAGCAGCAGGCAGTTGCCCGCGCTGGCTTAAGAAGAGCTAGGCACGCCCCCTGGCGTGCTCTAAGGCGCAAAGAGCGCCGCAACGGCTGCACTAGCGGCCCTGCTCCCCGCGCTGATGAAGGCATTGGGCGTTGCAGGGTCGGTTGCCCTGGCAACGGATCGCGGCAGGGATTCATCCCCCGCCGTACTGGGCCCAGGAGTGAGTGCGAGGGCCGAAGGCGAGCCCTCCTGGCAGACGCTGTTGCAATACGGCCCCTGGTCCTGACACTTACAGCATGAAAAGTGTCTGCTGGAATGGTTGCTTCATGGAACCAGGAATGAAGCATAGCATTACTAAGGCAAGCAATAATAAAATCTCAGAAATAACAGTACTCTCATTCTAAGAGCCTCAGCTATAAACAAGAGCTTGGTACAACACTTACCTCACAAAAGGTGATAGTTCCTTAAGTTGCTAGATGAAAGATTCCAGATCTACAAAGCACAACCTATGGTGGTAACAGACAAATGCTACCACAAGAAAGCACACTTCTAACATTGTCCTATGGGAGATCGCAAGGCCCGGGCTGGAATTCAGGAGGTTTATGAACTTTCATAAAAAGGTTAGCAAAAGGAATAGCCTAAATTTACTAATTTCAGTTTTATTTTAAAACAAGTTGGAAATTTTAAAATGTGCTTTTAAATGCTATTTCCATAGACTTAATCTTCAACAATATACCATAGATGTCAAAGAAGCTTTCAAGAGTTTTTGCTCTGCTGTGTAAGTCATGCTGATTGCCAATGCTATTAATATGAGAGTGTATTTAAATAAAGTATTTCCACTTCTTATCCATTCTCCTTCCTGTGGTATTTCTAAGAAACCTACTTGAACCTACACTGAAATCATAATAATGTTGCTCTCCATGTAAATACCAGTTACCTTAATGTCTTTATTTTTGAGGTCTACTCCATATGAACACCGCCTGTTTTTAACGCCCCTCCCCACACACACACACACTTTTTCCATTAGGAAAAAAAAGTACAGAAATGTGAGAAACCTTTTTTTTAGCGCACACTCAGTTTTGATTTTTTTTTTTCTCCTTCACTTCCTCTTCCCCCTTCTCCCCCCCCCACAATGTTTTGGATATCTTTGGATATCACCACAGATCTGCTCAGCCAGAGTGTAGCAGGAGTAGAAATTACAAATGCCTAACTTACAGACTAACCTACAAAATTCGAGCCAATTAGCATGGTTTATTCAAGCTGATTGCAGAGTATATCAGCTGTCAGGGCTGGAGAAGATTAGAGGGGATTCCAAATATTGCTTACACAGTTTTAGTTTATATAAATGTTTATTTACTAAGCAATTGCACAATAATCCTTTCTTTGAAGGTGAGTGGCTGGCTAACAGCTCCAAGCTTCAGGGGTTTAAATACAATAGCCCTGGGCTTAAACTCTACATAATGCTTTCCAAAAAGTTCTGAAAGACAGAACCTGAAGTTCAAGAAAAATAGAAGTAAAATACTACTTGTTTTCATCTATAGATTCTGATCACGCATCCCTACCAGGGCTCTGGAAAGAGTTGCACTGCAAAGCTTTCTTACACAACATACATTTTATATACATATTATATACATAAGCCGGCAGTCTGTAGTCGCGGTGCTTTCCCAGTGTCTGACAGCTGTGGGGGACTGGATGAGGGCAAGCTGTCTGAAGCTGAATCCTGACAAGATGGAGGTGATCCTGGTGGTTGGGGCCAGGGGAGTGGTGGCACCCGTCATGGATAGGGTCTGCCCTCCGCATGTTTCCCAGGTCCGTAGTCTGGGGGGTGCTCTGGACTCACGACTCCGCCTGGATGTCCAGTTGACGGTCGTGGTGAAGGGAGCATTTCGCCAGTTACATCTGGTGTGACGGCTTCGGACATATGTCTCAGACGCTGATCTTGCCATCATCATCCATGTCTTCATGACCTCAAGACTAGGGGGGCAGCACCAGCAGTAGCAGGGGGCGGAGTGCGGTGAGTGGGCGGGGGGGTGATCCATGGGCTGGCAGAAGGTGGTGGACCAAGGGGGAGCTGATCGACCCACACACACGGCTCCCAGGAGACCCCGGGGACTGGTGGCCAGAGCTGGCGGGTAGGGTGCCCACGAGGAAACAGGGGAGGGGTAGCAGGCCACAGGTACGTGAAGGGAGGGAAGGGGACCCAACCACAGAAGGGGAAGGGACGGGCAGGCAGCCCAGGTCCCGCCTGAGCACTGTTCCATGGGGGCACACGTGCAGCCACCGGCTGCCGGACCGAGCTAACCAAACTTGTATCCCGCAGATCCGCTGCCCTGCCAGCCGCCCTGGCTCCGAGGGACCAGTGCCGCCGGGCCAGAGGATGCAGGAGCACAGGGCATGTGTGCGCCGCCGCTGGCGGGAGGATCTGCTGGAGGAGATGCGTACCAGTGCGGGGCAGGGGAAGGCGATGATCGCCACCATCGACAGTATGGAGGCGGCCACTGGCAGGGCTGTGGAGCAGGCAGAGGGACGGGACAGGCACCTTGTAGCCGAGATATGACAGGAGAGGCGGCTGCAGCGCTGGGACCACACACGGCAGATTGAGGCGATACAGCGGTTGACGGAGACCATCGACCGCCAGGCCGCTGAGCACTCCCGGAAGCTGAACCAGTCCCTCGAGATCGGCACCTCGCTGCTGCTACATGCAGGCACAATGAGTGCCTACATCATGGCAGCAGCACCCCCGGGCGCCATACTGCTGAAGAAACCATCATTGGATGTGGACGCACTCGCCAGCTACCGACCTGTCTCTAACATTCCCTTTTTAGGGAAGGTTATTGAGCGGGCGGTGGCGACCCAGCTCCAGGCGCATCTGGACAGCATCGGTTTCCTAGACCCTTTTCAATCTGGAGTCCATCCCAACAATGGCACTGAGACCGCGTTGGTGGCCTTGGTCGACGATCTCCGCCGGGAGATGGACGCAGGATGTTCTATATTTCTCATCCTGCTAGATCTACAGTGGGATAGGTTGGTTTTTTTTGTTTTTTTTTTAGCTATTCCCTGCCCTTATCTTATTTTATTTTTATTTATTCTCCTGCCCTAGTGATGTCTTTTTAAATTGTTGATGTTTTTAGAAAACTGAATGTTTTTAGTTGTACGTCGTCCCGGGATGCCATAGGCATGTGGGACGACTCATAAATATATATATTTAGTGTTGAGTGCCTCCTGGCTCACCCCTGTGGCCGCTGCTGGGGGCTGGTCTGGGCCCGAGATTGCCTGCTGCTGCTGCACCTGGCAGGGCAGCTGTTAGCATCTCAGTCCCGGCGGGACGGGGAGGCGGATGCGTGGGCCCTGTATATATATATAATAAATAAATAAAATACTGGCTGCAGCCCCACACCCACCTGCCATCCCACTACCGGTGCCCATCCCTCAGCAGCAGCAGCAGCCCCGACCACAGGGCCCACGCATCCGCCTCCCCGTCCCGCCGGGACTGAGATGCTAACAGCTGCCCTGCCAGGTGCAGCAGCAGCAGGCAATCTCGGGCCCAGACCAGCCCCCAGCAGCGGCCACAGGGGTGAGCCAGGAGGCTGTGCAGAGCCAGGAAGCAATGGAGGGGGACACCAGTGCGGGTGAGGGTGGTTCGCAGACCGCAGAGCAGCCTGCACAGTGACAGAGATCACCCCAGGAAGCTGGAGGGGCCGGGGGGGAAGGGGGAAGTAGGGCACGAGGATCACTGTAAATACAATAAAGGCACCTTTATTCACTGCAACCATCATGTCAATTGTTCATTGATACACACGCTGGGCATGGGCATGGCAGGGGTCCCGCCCCACGGACCCCGGGGGTCTCACACCTGGGGCAACCATGCTACGTGCCTTGTAAGTGTTGCTCGGATCCGCTTAACATAATCCCTGGGGTTCGCTACATTCATGTATAGTGGAATGGGGCCAGCTGGCCGCTGTGGCCTGGGATAGCCAAGGGCCGCTCTATAAATCTCACAGATGTGCAACACGCAGCAGGCGCCGATTACCAGGGTGAAGATCTCCACTGAGTAATCCAGATGGCCAGCCAGGCACCTCCATCTCTGCTTGAGGGCACCGAAGTCCCTCTTGACCACGGTCCTCGCAGTGCACAGCTGGGTGTTGTATAGGGCCTCCATCTGGTTCTGGGCCACCGGATGGGCTTTCATGAACCAGCAGAGCAGCAGATAGGTCGGGTCCCCGATGATGAAGGGGGTACCAACAGCCCCTCAATCCAGGTCATCCGCATGTTGGCAAAGTCCCCCCCCACATCCGTGCAAAGAGGGGGGAGATGGCAAGGATCCGGGCATCATGAACCGGCCCTGGTGGCTGACGACGGCCTGGAGCTGCAATGAGTGGTAACCGTGCCTGTTGATGTGCTTGGCCGCATCATCGTGTGGGGGACAGAGGATCTCCACATGGGTGCCATCGATTGTACCCAGGCAGTTGGGGAACTCGGTAGCCTCGAAGCCGGCCATCACAGCCCCCCCCCCGAGTTGGATCACGCGGTCAAGGAGGACTGCCTCCACAGCCTCACAGAACTCGCAGATGATGGCTGTGACAGTTGTGAGGCGCGCTCCAAAGTGTTGAGCCACAGAACGGCAGGAATCTGGGGTGGCCAGGGTCCAGACAATGATGGCTACAAAGCTGGGCGACCGGGATAGGGGAGCGCATGGGGGTGTGTAGCCACTCCAGCCAGGGCCGCAGGAGCTCCGCCAGTCGCAGGAGGGTACGCCGGTCCATCCGGAAGTGTACCCTCCAAGCAGCATCATCCCATCATGTCAGGGCCCCGTCCCACCATTTCTGGGCCTGGGGCACGGTCCAGAGGTGCCTGTCGATGGGCATGGCGAGCATGACAACACTGAAGAGGGCCGCCCTCTGCCGGTAGTGGCGTGCAGCTGCTTGCCTGAGGGCAGGGCCCCGAGGGAAACATGGGTCTGCGATTCACAGATTTCCTGCAGAATTCCCCTCCCCCTGCGGAATCTCCTGCCCCGCTTAGCCCAGCGCAGAATTTCTAGCCTGCGCTGGGGAGACGCGGGACAGGAGATTCCACGGGGAGAGGGGGGACAAACACACCCTCGGGGCTTCCCCTCCCCAGCTGCCAGGGCTTGCCTCCCCCCTCCCCCTTCCCAGTTTAGAAGTTCAAATTAACTTAGCAGTGTCTGTCGGCAGCAGCAGCCACTCCCCTTAGCACGCTCGTCTCCACCCGGCTCCAGGGACTCTCCGAGCAGCGCAGCCAGATGATGTCATCCGGCTGCATCACCGTGAGTCCCTGGAGCCGGGTGGAGACGAGTGTGCTGAGGGGAGCAGCTGCTTCTGGGGTCCCCGTGTTGGGGGGGTACGGCACCATCAGCTGTCCGTGACTTGGGGTTCGCGTCCCTCACTGGCTGTGCAGTACCATCCAGGACCGGTTGTCTTGCTGTTGGGACCTGCCTCTGCCCTCCCCGCTGTCTTCCTCGGATTGGCGGCCTGTCCCGTGACTGTGCTCTGTCACCATGTGGACCCCTCTCTGTAAAGCGGACTGTGTTGCTGTTGAGTGCCCCGTGCTGCCTGTGCTGTCCCTGGGGTGTTGGGTGCCTGTTCCTGTGTTCGGCTCTGTTCCGGCCCCAGCCCCCTCTCATGNCCCGGTGTCCTTGCCGCTGTCTCATGGGCTGGCTGGTGTGGTGTTCCTCATCCCCCCCTTGTGTGTCCCCCCCTTGCTCCCTTTCCCATTCAGCCGTGCATGTGCTCGCCAGCGTGTGTGTCGTTTGTGTTGAGCTCTGTCCGTGGCTTCCTTCTCCCTGTTGTGTGTGTGCAGCTCAGTCGCTCACCTCCTTCCTCCCCTTCCATTTCCCTTGCATGGGCGGTGCCTTGTGGCGCTTTTGGCTTCCTTTGCCCTCGGGCAGCCATGTCTGTATCCCGTCCCGCCCTGCTGGCTTCTGGGGGTTCTTGCCACGGTCCGGATCGGTGTCACGTCCGTTGCGCTATCCTGGATCGTGGCCTGACTGTCTGTTTCCTTGCCGTGGTCCCGCTCCCGTCATGTCTGTTTGGGGCCTGTCGGAACTACGGGTCGGGGCTGGGCGGCTAGCCACAGTTGGGAATCCACTGTGGCGACCCGGGAGCGCGTAACATCTGAAATTACCCTTTGATAGGCATTAGATACATTTTTGTAACCAAAAAGTAGTTTTGCAGTTAATTACCTTGCTGTCTAAACTTCTCTCCAGGTAGCTTATGCACTTGGTTTAAAAGAAAATGAGGACTATATGGGATGGGTGCTGAGAAATTTAGCCATAGGGCTTTAATGGGGCCTCAGACAGGGTTACACTTCACAGCAAGTGATTTGTAGACTGTGAAAGCAGGATTTATAGAAGGGTGGGGAGTGGAGGGGGAGGAGTCAGAGAACTATTGTATACTGGAATACAAATATGAAGATAATATAAGAACACAAAAATGAAGAAATATTACAAAATGCTAAATACATCTCTAGCACTGAAGAAAGTTTTGTATGCTATATTTGGGAAACTATCAGTGGTTTCATGTATGCGCAACCTCAACTCTTATTTCTTCCCTTTAAAGAATTGTGGAACTCGATTATTTTCAACTGTTTTTACATGGAAATTGTAATAATGACTAATTTCTAGAACACTGTAAGCACAAAAACCACTTGACTACACAGTCATCTCAAGTTGCCACAACATCCTTTTGGGGTAGGTAAGTCAGTATTATTCCCTTTTTACAGACATGCAACTGAGGCAGTGAGACAATGATTTGCCCAGGACCACCCAATACAATATATTCACAGCCCTACTCCCTTCTCTGGACCACACCAAATCAATGGATACCACACATCTAAGTGAATTTCTGTAACCACTGCAATTTATTACTTCTGTGGAGCAATAACCCACCAAGAAGGCATTTAAGCCTTACATAAGTAGGAAGTCAGTAGCATTTGCCAGCTGCAGATTATTTTATAGCTATTAAAATTTATATTTATGATCCAGCAGCAGTGCAAACGTGTTGGCTGAGGAGGCTTTGACCTTACTAGAAAATAAATCACAGTTATAGGTTTAACTGCTTGAGAAATGCTACACAAAACCAGTGAACCAGAAAAATCTCTCTTTCCACTCTAACCTTTCTTTCAAGTCATCCAAACAGCGTTGGAGATGGACTTCTCCGGCCGTAACCAACACATGTTCTCCTGTCTCCTGGATTAAAACTTGGACACATGGATCAGCTTGGTTTAAAAGTTTCATTCCTCTTACCAACTGAGGCATCTCACCTGGGAAGATAAAAATAAATAAAAATAAATGAGTTTTAACAAAGAACCGTTGAAGAAAAAAACTCTGATCAATGACAATATTTATGCATAAGGCTAAAAAGCATAAGGCTATTTATGTATAAGGCTAAAAAGTAAGCCAACAGAGATATACATCTGCATGTTGCTAATATAGATCTTGAGCCAAATGCTGAGGTCTTTACCATTTATGCTTGCTTTTCAAAGTCAGAAAAGAAATGTACGTGCCTAATTCCCAATTAAAGTTAATGTGTAGTCCTTACACTGGCAAATTTCTATCATCTAAAAATGGAATAAAACTGGAATGAGAATCTGAGGACTGGATCCCTTATCAGGAGTTCGCCAACCGAGGGTTGTGGCCCAAGTGGGGTAACTGCATTGCTAAATGGGGGCCCCAATGTCAGTGGATCTGCAGAATTCGATATGCAAAATATTACATTAGATATTAAATGTTAAAAAATCTAATAATAATGTATCATTCCAAAGTCTGGGGTCAAAGGGATTTCTTTTCTGTAAGTGGGATTGGACCCTAACAAAGTTTGGGAATCACTGCCTTAAATGCACTAAAGATTAACACAATACGGTGTAACTAAAAAGATATATTTTTGTCAAAATGAACAAAAATCATTTGCTTAATCATTTTTGTTACTTAAAACACTTTTCAGTAGTTCACTTTCTTATTACTACTATACATACACACTCTGTGATATACTAAGCATTACTGTGCTATTTTAAAGCAACCAGCAGCATTACTATTAAATTAACAAAAATGAAATCTAAAAACCCCCAAACCCAACGTATTAGAAGGAAAGAAGATGAACGAAGCACAAAAGGGAATAAGTATGCTAGTTAGAATATACATAAAAGAGCTACAAAGCTGTAATGATCTGAAAGAGAAATTTCCCCAATGTAGATTTTAAATATTTTAATGGAACACAGAAAAATCATTTTAAGGAGATGGTGGGTTTCTTTTTTTTCTTGTTTGTTTGTTTATTTTTAAAAGCCATCATCTGCTTTCAAATAAGCTGACATGAGGGAGTTGCCCTCTAGAAAACTGTGAGTTGGCAGATCTACACTACAGTTCCATGGGGAATTTAAGACACAAAATAGAAACTTCAAGTCAGCCAACCTTCATAACTTTTGTTAATTTGAAGGCTTTAACTGTTTTTCTCTTTTCTTGACTTACATGAGGCACAACATAACCACTGGGTTTCTGGGATCAAATATTCATATTCAGAAAAGTGTCAAACAAGTCAGAGTAGACATGCTCGTTTAATGCCTAAGATTATTAACAATAAAAGGAGGATTGTACTCATTTAGCCTAAAGCTTGTAAGAGTACTTTGGTCAATATGAGCTGGGAAACTAGATACACTGCAAAAGTGATCACAAATGGGAAATACATAGGGGGAATTTCTCCAGACCATATGCCTGAGGATAGGAGATTTCTGTCCAGATGCCGTCTTCAATTCTTGAGTAAACAGGAGGGCCTTTAAAAAAATTATTTTATTTATTTATTTATTTTGAGGGGCAACTGAAATGTTAAATGAAGATCTGGACAGATGAAAGGATGTGTTCCCAGTGCAAAACATTTAACAGGGGCTGTTACATAAACATTAAAAATCATATTAAAAATTAATTATCTAAGGATAAAGTCCATTCAGCCCATGTCAATGTGAACAGAGCTTTGTAACTGCAACATTAGCGCCTCATTAACATGGTTGTTTGTGTCGACCAGGGATGGGGAACCATTTCCCACACAGGAGTTTCTTCGCAAATTAGCACAAGCTCCGAGGGCCATGTAGAAGTTGGGGGTGGGGGCACGTATGAAGAGGAGGATTCTGAAAATGAATCTATGCCATGATCTGTCACCTATTCTTGTGTACATGCCCTCATCTCTGCTCCCATACCCTGAGAACACCTTTTAGTACTTGGGGGTAGGAACTGGATCCAAGGGCCATATCCAGGAAATGGAATGGGGCCATATAAAAACTAGCTGTGGGCTGCATTTGAACCCTAGGCCTGAGGTTTCCCACCCCTGATGTATACACTAGTGTTGTAGAGTCACTGCAAAGTCATACCACTAGGTATTTTCTTCGCTTGGAAAAGGTTTTGAATAAATTTCAGCAATGCTGTCTGCCATGTTCCAAAGAGATGCTTTTAATATATTCTGAAATTGCACCTATGGCCACGTACACACAAGTAGAAACTAACATGCACTTGAGCCACATTCCTTACTCATTTATATCTGCTGACGCTGAGCAGTTTGATGTATGTACGGTCTTGTAAGTTCTATTAGTGTGGGAAGCCTAGAAAATAGCATTCTTTGAAGATTTACACAAGTTTGTTTGTTCAGACTTGTTCTTTATGAATGAGATGGTTCAACCTCGTATTTGGAGAGATTTCAAGAAGAAATGTTCATGGAGTTCAAGACCCAGGACAAATATAAGACGCTTAAAGAGGCGTACGATCAGAGTTAACAGTGGCTGTCTAAGGTCTGGAGGACAAAGACAAAGAACTATGCCTCTTTGGTCTCAGAAGTGTTATAAAGCAGGGCAGTGTATTTACTACTGCAACACCTGAGGAGCTGAGATAATCTGCCCAAATCACTGATTAACGCAGACAAGGGCACTCAATGGAGTGACAGAGCAAGCGAGTCTTTCTAAATAATAGTCTTCACCTGTATTCTCTGTGGTAGCATATGTAGTCCCTTAGTAGTTCTGTGATTTGGTTCCTTGCTTTTATTTTGTGTGTGTCAAGGCACGTTTCTCCAAAACCTTCCCCGCAACGTGGGAATTAATGACTACTGTCCCACCCCCATTAAAAACAGAGCTTCATAATAAAAGTTACAAGTGTACACCTATGCTCACAAATACCTGCTAAGTTTAGAATTTTTCCAGTATATGTATTGCTCCTCAACATGAGGAAATGTAGCTAGTTTATACTCCTATCCTGAAAAGCTAACATAAGAATGTAAGAAGTGCTCTATTGGGTCAGACCAATGGTCCATTGAGCCCAGCACCCTGTCTCCAACAGTGGAGAATCTCGGTCACTTGAGAGAAGGGCGGGGTAAAATGTAAATAACTAAATACCCAACAGGTCACAATGGGGCAATCCATTCCCTGTTCACACACAGCTCCTGACAGTAAGAGGTTATATTCCCGAAAACCTTCCTGGACAATAGCTGTTAATGAACATACCCTCCAGAAACTTGTCAAATCCCTTTTTAAACCCAGCTATACTACTGGCCTTGTCCACATTGTCTAGGAACAAATTCCACAACTTAATTGTGCTTTGAGAGAAAAATACTTTCTTTTATTTGTTTTAAGTCTGCAACTTTTTAGTTTCATGAGGTGCCCCCCATACTATTTGAGAGGGTAAACAACTGCTCCATATGTACTCATGACACACCACTCACGATTTTATAAAGTTCTATCACATCCCCTCTCAGTCGTCCCTTCTCCAAGCTGAAGAGCCCCAACCTATCGAGCCTCTCTTCAGAGGGGATCTATTCCATACTCTTATCATTTTTGTTGCCCTTCTCTGTACCGTTTCTATTTCTACTATATCTTTTTGAGATGGGGCGACCAGAAATGCACATAATACTCAAGGTTGCACTATAGATTGTCTGTGCCAAGGCAGTTGCACTATAGATTTATATAAAGGAATTATGATATTTTCATTTTTATTCTCTATCCCTTTACGAATAATTCCTAACTTTGTGTTTGCTTTTTTGACCACTACTACACACTGAGCTGAGGATTTCAAAGTATTGTCCACCATGACTAGAAGATCTTTTTCCTGAGTGGTAACTCCTCATTTAGAACCCAGCATTGTGTACAAATAGTTCGGATTATTTTTCCCTATGGGCATCACTTTGGACTTTTCCACATAAATTTCATCTGCCATTTAGATACCCATTCACTCAGTCTCTCACGATCCTCCTGCAATTCTTCACAGTCTGCTTGTGTTTTAACTACCTTTAATAAGTTTGTGTCATACGGAAATTTAGTCACCTCTCTCCTTATTCCCTTTTCAGCTTATTAATGAATTCATTAAACACTGATCCCAGTACAGATCCCTGGGGCACTCCACTATTTACCTCTCTCCACTGTGAAAACTGACCATTTCATTCTACTCTTTGCTTCTTAGCTTAACCAGTTACCAATCCACAACAGGATATTTCCTCCTATCCCATGACTTTTTAATTTTGTCAAGAGTCTCTTACGAGGAACCTTATAAAACACTTTCTGAAAATCAAGATACACTATATTGACCAGTTCACCCCTATCCACATGCATACTTACACCTTCAAACAATTCCAACAGATTAGTGAAGCATGACTTCTCTTTGCTAAATCCATGCTGACACTTCCCCATTAAGCCATGTTCATCAACGTGGCAAAAAGCCCCATGCTCCTACCTTGCATTTTCCCAGAACACATGGTGATGACTCACCACCTCAGGCTGGGACCCTTTTTGAGCAGGATCTACAGACACTCCTGGTTGATGAGTCATGTGTCAGGCCTCGTCAGGTAACTCCACCTTGATTGGCTAGACTCTCTGGCACAAACTGATTCCTGGAGAGACTGAAATGGCTATAAAAAGCCAAAGAAGGCGTGCTCGATCTCTCACCTAGATTTAATCCACTCTGGATTCCTGCCAGTTTGGAACTAAGAACTGTGCACCATATGGCTGCAAGTCACCTGGGCCCAGCATGTGGAGAAAGACCTGTAAGTAGAGTCTAGATTCGACGCGATACAAGTGGGCCACGGAGCCCAAAACCCAATCTGCAATTGCTCAAGAGCCTATTCTAACCTTTCCTACCGTGATACTTACTTGTAATCCCTTTTTGATCCTAACTAGTAAAGCCTAGGCTTCTTTGTTTTCTTTTTACCCTACTGTGTGTGTGCTCATTGGCAAAAGAGATGCCTTCCTGAGCCTGCTAGGCACAGCTATCAAAAGGCAGAAAGGATTCACTCAAGAAAGGGGAATCCCCACTGGCTTTTTCAGCCAGAACGGCTTCTAGCCAGGTTGAGAATCCCTGAGTTACTCCAAGGGATTCTGCCCCACATAAGGGGAGAACACCAGATAAGGGGTACCAGGGAAACCGGTGCCCTTGAGAAGCTGTAAGCTTGTAACTACCTGGAGTTCGCATAGCCCAGACTGTGCAAGCTCTCACAGTAATCCGAGTCTGAGTAGTGGCAGCGATACCCAAAGATACTGGGGGTGGGTGGGGTGGCCAACAGTTAGATTCTTGCCCCTGTTGGAACCCCAAGGTCAGAGATTTTGGTCTAGCACAACGAGGGGGGTGGCTCAGCTGTATAGCACCCCCTATTGTGCCACCATAATCAATGTGTCAGGTAACTGTTCTTAATAATCATTTCCATCATTTTACCTGGCACAGTCATCAGGCTCACCTGTCCGTATTTTCCAAGATTGCCTTTGGAGCCCTTTTTAAATATCGGTGTTACATTCACTACCCTCCAGAAGCAATAATCGAGAAAGACTCCAGTTCTCAACACTTCCTCAGCCGAGATTTTTTCTTGATTTACCGTTTACTATGATTATGGTTTACTGTGATTTACCATGTACCGCTTACCATATAAGAAGGCTGCGCATACGCAGAACAGATGGGGTGGCCATTTTGTGCATGTGCATTACCGGGACGAACACGGTACACTAAGTGCTACACGGTAAATGGTATACTGAGAAAAAATCTTGACCAAGCTCTTGAACCATTATCAAGATTTTCCTGCGATCTCAGTAACAATTATCATGAAATTTTAGCAAGAAAAAAAAATTGATTCTCGTTTCAACCCTAACTTGGAAAAGTTTTTATTAGTTTTTGCCTCTTTAGCAAATCTCTCTTCAAATTCTCTCTAGGCCTGCCTTATTAACATTTTACATCTAATTTGTCAGTGCTTATGCTTTTTCCTATTTTCCTCATTAGGACTAGCTTTCCATTTTTTAAAGGATGCCTTTTTGGTTCTAATAACCTCCTTCAACTCACCATTTAGCAGACGTTTGGTCCTTTTGCTACCTTTTTTTAAAGTTGTGGAATACATTTAAATCTGGGGCTTCCAAGATGGTGTTTTAATATCGTCTCCATGCTTCTTGCAGACATTTATTCCTCACAACTACTCCTTTTAGTTTTCTTCTAACTAGCTTCCCCATTTTAGTATAGTCTCCCCTTTTTTAAAAAAGTTAAATGTTACTGCAATAGTTTTATCATTCTCCATCCAGTAATTATGTCAAATTTGATTATATCATCATCACTACTGCCAAGTGCCTCCACCACTGCTACGCTCTGCACCAGGTCCTGTGCTCCACTTAGGACTAGAGCTAAAGCAGCTACTCCTCTCGTTGGTTCCAGGACCAGCTGATCCAAGAAGCAGTCATTTATGGCATCTAAAAACTTTATCTCCATATCATGCCCCGAGGAGATATTCACCCAGTCAATATTAGGGTAATTGAAGTCACCCATTATTATTATATTTCCGACTTTAGTAGCCTGTCTAAATCTCCATTAGCATTTCATAGTCAGTCTCACTATCCTGGTCAGGGGTGATAGTATAGCCCCACTGTTACACACTTCCCCGTTATGCATGGAATTTCTATCCATATTGGTTCTAGTGTACAGTTCACTTCCTGTAAAATTTTAATCCTACTTGACTCAATGCTATTTTTTAACATAGAGTACCACCCACCAAAAGCTTGATCTTCTCTTTCATTTCAATATATTGTATACCCTGGTATTACAGTGCCCCACTGGTAATCCTCATAACTGTTTCAGGTATTTTGGAATCATTTACATTTGTCTGTTCTGCACAGATTTCCATCAGGGCTCCCTCAACTTCTTTCATATCCTCTCTATATATTATGATAACTTCCCTGAATTAATAGCATCCTTTGCAGATGCCTTGGTCTGAACCCGCCCGCCCCCAGCTCCGTTCAGGGCTGGGCAGCCATCATCTGGGGGGTTGCCCTCCCCCCCCCCACCAGCACAGACCCACCTGATGGCTTCCTCCAATCCCTTCCACCCAGGTGAGCCCCACCCCCCTGGGAGGGAACAGCCCAAGCAAAGCCTGCCCGTCCCCAGCGGGCGGCAACAGAAGGGCGCTGGCTGTTTTGTGGCCGTTGTGAGGCCGGAGCGAGGAGCCACCGCCGAGGGCGCCCACGCCACACGGCCGCCTCCGACCATCGCCACTGGACATCACACACTTGCACCCGCAACACCCTCAAGCCTGCATTCCCCCTGATACCCAGACTGTTACCAACTATGATGCCTCCCCATACCGCCCTTGCCTCCGCACCCTCTATCTCCTCCCTCCTTCTCACCCTTCTCATGGCCCCCTTCCTTCTTCCTCTTCCGCCTCCAGTGGCCTTTCTCCAGCCAACCTACCCCTTATTCTCACCCATGCCCATCCCCTCTCCCCAACCTCATCCCCCCTTGCCCATTCCCTGTAGGCCCACCCCCACACAAACCCTCCACCCCCAGGCACTCCGCAGACCATTGTGGCCAATATGAGGCCAGTGCGCGACCCTGCTCCCTCGCTGCCCCCCATGCCTGGAACTCCCTCCCTGCCCACATCCGCCTTGCCTCCTCCCTCCGCTCCTTCAAATCCCTCCTCAAGACCCACCTTTTCCTTGCTGCCTTTCCCAATGCCTGCTAGTCTTTCCCCTTACTCTTGCTGTCTGCCCTCCTCTGCAGACTGCTGCTACTAACCTCTTTGTAACCAAGCCAAGCAGACGCACCTGAGACTTCGCATCCGCCTGAATGTTTGTTTGTCTTCTCCCCTGTCTCTCCCACTGTCCCCTCTCCCTGTCTCCCCGCCCTTTGTCTTTTAGATTGTAAGCCACAGGCAGGGACTGCATCTAATTCTATGTTCTGTACAGCACCAGGTCACATGACTGGCGCTATATAAATGCTTATAATAATAACAACAACAACAACCACCACCACCACCATGTGCTCTTCAACACCTGTTGGCTCCCCCCCCCCCGATTCTAGTTTAAAAACTGCTTTATCTCCTTCTTAATTTTTAACGCCAGCAGCCGAGTTCCATTCTGGTTAAGGTGGAGCCCATCCCATCAGTATAGACTTCTCCTTCCCCAAAGGTTCACCTGTCTCCACTCATTTCTCGTTTTATTAAGTGTCTGCTTATATCTTGCTTGCACAAACATATAGGGAAAAACCCTCCCATTTTTAATACTGTTATATATGTGTAATGTCAGCATTCCATGCGTCACTGTACACGCACAACACAATTTTTAAAATGTGGAAGTTCAAGCATGCCTGGGTACTTTCTTTTAATAACTGGTTTTATTATGTGTCATTATTTTACATGTTCAAACTTATCAAAATAACCATCACTGTGATGCTTAAGTACTAATATTTTATTCCATATAAGTTTCTCTAAACACAGAATAGCATCATTCAATTTTGTAAGATATCCACTGATAGGTACAAGAGGCCCTGTTAAAAGCTTTTAACATGCCCCACTGATACTAGTGGTATTAATATAATCACAGCTGGGGGACAAAAGCCCTGATTTTTAGGGTGAGGTGAGAGGGGCAGCAGCTCCTTTTGAATTTACATATATAAATTGCCATTTGGTGCCATCTAGTGCATTCCAAGAACAGTGTGTTCTTTCCAGTTATCTTTGTGATCTAGAAATAAATATTTCTTAAAGGCAACATTTTGGCAGTATGTGTGCCACTGTTTTATCATTTATTGGAGATTTCTTTTTCCCTTAGACTTTGTATACGTGTTACACGTTTCTTTCAGGGCTGGGTGCAAGTTTGCTTTCACACAATAAAAAGTTCTTATATTCCCACCCCACCCCTACTCACTTAAGAATGATAAGTGAGTGATCAATCACAGCCACACCACAACTTCATTTTTGGAAGAGCATTTATAAAACAGAGAAGTGAACTCTTACTTGGATGCTTTGGCTCAATAGCAACTCTCACAATAGGCGTGGCTTCAAAGTTGAGAGGTGTAAATGGTGGGCAAGCTGGTGATGTTGACAACGTTGCTGATTTCAGTACAAATTCTTGCAATCCTCCTATTCCTAATAAACATAGCAATCAGAATTCAGCACATATAAAAGAGAAAGAGTAACCATATTAAAATAAAGTCTACCTGAACCTGCCTTCAAAAGGAACCATCCTGAACTGTAAATCAGTCAAACAATTCTCTCACACTTTGAACCTACTATCCAAAAATATTCTACTGCAGCAAGGATGTGTCAACAAGAGGGATTAATACAGTTTTTAATTAAACAGTAGCCAAGTTTATTTTGCATAATTTGGTCTTTAAAACACATTCTGTTTTGGGATGGATAAACATATTTAACACCTCGTAATTCATACTTGCTTCTCTTACATCTTCTGTGAATTGAATGTACAGCAGATATAGTGTAAGACAGATAGGTGTTTAATTCAACAGCTATATAGCTGCAGGGAGAGACATTCCAAACCTCTCTCCTGATGTGATGTTATTGTTTGGTGGCAGGGGCGGGTTGGGAAATCAAAGTGGCCCGGGAAAATATAGTTTTAATGGCCCTGTGCCGGCGGCAGAGCTGCCGGCGGGCTGGAAACTGGCCAAGGGGCGTGGCTTAGGGCGGGCAGAGTGCACCAGATTTGGGGCCTATCAAAGGTGAGTCCCCAGACTCAGATCCTCAGCAGCCTGGTAGGGGTGAGTGGGAGATTTTGGGGGGATGGCAGGGGGGAGATTGCCACTGGTGGGGGTACTGGCCCTCATTTCAGTGCTCTGGTTCCCCAAATCACTCCGTTTCAGTGCTCAGTGGCCCCCAACCCAAAATCACTCTGTCCCTTGCTAGGCATCCTACAGTAAGGCTTCTTCATTCCTATAGCAGCTGCACTAGTATTCCACAGGCCCTGTGTTTAGCTTAGCAAAAAGAAGACTAAGGGCAGAATTGATACCAAACTTCAAATATCTACATTATATCCTATATTAAGGCGTCATTCCTTGCTGCTGAGTAAAACTCTGCTACTTGGAGACTGAGAGAACCCTCCTACAATAGCATCTCGTCCAGTAAGTGGATGGGACTCCAGTAGGACAACTCTCTCTTTCTCCATCAGTGGTAGTGCCACAGCAGGATAAAAAAATCCTGTTCACATATTTAAAACATACAAAACCTCAGGGCCACATCAAAATAGCTGCATGCTATTAAAAATACCTGATCACACAAGCACGTTCACGTTTAGTAACAACAGCACAAATGTCAAAGACTTCCTGACTTAGTTTAAGAGACAGGTAATACCAGACAGACTTAAAAGGG